>PVJL010000355.1:135247-338740 GCA_004026885.1 Lyroderma lyra | reverse complement strand
GTCCTTTGATTAGTTTAGCCAGGGGTTTGTCAATTTTGTTGACTTTCTCAAAGAACCAGCTCTTTGTAATATTAATTTTTTCTATTGTCCTTCTGTTCTCTAATTGGTTTAGCTCTGCTTTAATTTTTATTATTTCTTTCCTTGTGCTGACTTTGGGTTTTGTCTGCTCTTCTTTTTCTAGTTCTTTAAGATGGGATGTTAAGCTTTTTACTTGTGATTTTTCTTGTTTCTTAAGATAGGCCTGTAGCGATATAAATTTCCCTCTTATTACCGCTTTCACTGTGTCCCAATAATTCTGATACGTGTATTTTCATTGTCATTAGTTTCTATATATTTTTTAATCTCATCTTTTATTTGTTCTTTTATCCAGTCCTTTTTAAATAAGCTGTTGTTTAATCTCCATGTGTATGTGTTTCCTTCTGCTTTCCTTTTACAGTTGATCTCCAATTTCAAAGCTTTGTGGTCTGAGAATACACTTGGTATGATCTCAATCTTCTTGAATTTGCTGAGACTACTTCTGTGTCCCAGCATGTGGTCTATCCTTGAGAATGTTCCATGTGAACTAGAAAGGAATGAATAGTCTCTTTTTGCTGGATGAAATGTCCTGTAAATATCAATTATGTCCAATTGCTGTAATGTGTTGTTTAGAGCTGATGTTTCCTTATTTATTTTCTGTTTGGATGATCTGTCCATGGCTGTTAGTTTAAGTCTCCCATAATGATTGTGTGTTCATCAGTTTCTCCTTTCAAATCTGTTAGTAGTTTCTTTGTATATTTTGGTGCATCCTGGTTGGGAGCATATATATTAATTAGTGTCAAGTCTTCTTGTTGTTGTATTGTGCCTTTTATCATTATGTAATGTCCATCCTTGTCTTTTACTATCTTTTTTAACTTGAAGTTTATTTCATCAGCTGTCAGTATGGCAGCTCCTGCTTTTCTCTGGTTACCATTTACTTGAAGTATTGTTTCCCATCCTTTCACTCTGAGTCTGTGTTTGTCCTTATGGCTGAGGTGTGTTTTTTGGAGATAGCATATGGATGGGTTCTGTTTTTTAATACAGTGTGCTACTCTGTGTCTTTTTATTGGTGAGTTCAGTCCATTCACATTTAGAGTGATGAGCGATATGTGAGGATTTCCTGTGGCCATTACTTTTTCTTTGTTTGTTTTTGTTTTATTTTTGTTTCTTTCTTGTTGCCCCAAATTTGTTCCATTTTTCCTGATGTTTTGTTTCAGGTCGAAGAGTCTCCTTCAGTATTTCTTGGAGTGCTGGCCTTTTGCTGGCAAATTCCCTCAGCTTCTGTGTGTCTGAGAAGGTCTTTATTCCACCTTCCTATCTGAAAGATAATTTTGCTGGATAATTTATTCTTGTCTCTAAGTTCCTCTCTTTTAAATTTCTGAATATTGGATTCCACTCCCTCCTGCCTTGCAGAGTTTCTGCTGAGAAATCTGATGCCAGCCTGATGGGTTTTCCTCTAAAGGTTATAGTTCTTTTTTCCCTGGCTGCCTTGAGAATTGTCTCTTTGTCTTTAGTTTTGGACATTTTTAGTACCATGTGTCTTGGAGAAGATCTGTTAGGTCCAGGTATCTAGGGGACCTGTTTTCTTCTTGAACTTGGGGTTCCAGATCTTTCCATAGGTTTGGAAAGTTCTCATCTACTAATTGTTTGAGTATGCTCTCTGTAGAATGCTCTACCCCTTCTATTCCTATTATCCTGATGTTGTTTTCTCTCATGGAGTCAGATAGTTCTTGTAGAGTTCTTTCAATCCTTTTGGTTCTATATTCCCTCTCTTCCCTTTCTAAGCTGTTTCCATGTTCTGATCTTCGATATCACTAATTCTTTCCTCCATCTGGTTGGCCCTGTTTCCTATGGCAGTTATTTCATTTCTCACTTCTTTTATTGTATTATTTATCTCTCACATTTCCATTTCGGTCTTCCTTATGTTTTGAATTTCTTTGTTAAATTGTTCCTTTTGTTCATGGAGTTCCTTTTTCATGTCATTCATGTCCTTTTTTATGTTGTTTATGTGAGCCATGGTGCTCTGCAAGTATGTTCTCATTTCTCTCACAGTCTTTAGAATGGCTATTTTAAATTCTCTGTCACTTAATTTGGAAACTTCTAGGTCTAAGAAGCTGTCTTGATAAATTTTCTGTTTTTTCTGAGGAGTTTTAGTTTTTAAGGAATTCATCCTGTCTGCTGGGTTCTTTCTCTTTGACATGAGGGCGTTATGTGCAGTAGTGCCCAGGAGCCCAGATTGGTACTTTTGTGGTGTCTTGCTTAGGGCAGACATGAGGTGGTACTGGGGGGGCAAGTTTTGGGAGAGAGAGGGGTTGTTTATTTCTTATTTCTGGTCTCCTGCTACGTTTGGAGGTGGTGCACATCTATCATGGTCCCTCCACTTCCTGTAGTTAGTTAGTTGGTTGGGGAGGTTGTAGGAAAGGGGAGAGGCCAACAAAAGGCACACCAGGGCAGCTCCACCTTCTGCCCTATGCTGGGGAAGCTGGGTGATGCGGGCCCAGGCAGCTTCTGCTGGCTCGGGTGAATGCTATCAAATCCGCCTTTCTTCCCAGCCTGCTTCCGTGGTCGAATGTTGCGGCAGATTCTGCGGGCTCACACTGCTTTTAGGACCCAGGGGCGTGCGAGCAGGTGTGCACACAAGTCCGAAGCTGTGGGTCTGACCCCGCGGTAGGAAGGCAGCCGGCCCACCTCTGCAGTGGGCGGGGAATGGGAGCCACTGCACCGCGCAGGAGCCGCGCATGCCACGCTGGCAGCTGGCCAGCCTCCGCAGCGGGCCGGAATGGGAAGAGCAGCCCATTTGTGTAGGCACTGTGCGTTGTCCGCAGGGCAGCCTGCTCACCTCCGCAGCAGGCCAGAACAGGAGCCGCAGCCCCGTCTGAATAGGGGCCATGCGTTGTCTGCGGGGCAGCCGGCTCCCCCCACAGCAGGCCGGGACTGGGAAGCCACAGCCCTGTGCAGGAGCCACGCACGCCTGCGCTGTGGGTCCCAAGGGAGTCTAGAGCCAAGATGTCGTCTCTGCAGTTCAGAGTCCTCGCTCAGCCCTGCTACCACTCAAGAGTTCCAGAGGCTGGCTCCCAAGGTCTGTCCCCAAATCGCCACTTCAAATTCCAGCTCCCCAGCCTAGCTCCCCAACGGACTCCCACTGTTCTGCCGCTTTGCTAGGGCTTTTCCTCTTGTCGCCTCTTGGCTTCTCCCCTCCCATGCACTGCAGTCAGCTGTGATCGGGTCCTGTTGTGATCCGTCTCTGCTCGCCTCTTTCCTGCTCGCCTCTTTCTCTCCAAACTTTAGGAGTTTACTTGTGATGCATGGGTGTCTCAGCTCCCATTTTTTTTTGGTCACCTAGGGCCCTCTTTCTTGGCTCCTGGGTGGCCGTTCAATTGTGTTTTCTGGGAGAGGCTTTAGGGACCTCCTCTCCGGTCGCCATCTTGTCCTCCTCCTCAAGTAATTTTTTATTTAATGTTTAAATACTTGATCATCATTGTCAATATTTAACTGTTATAAATATTGTAAAGTTAAATCTTTGGTATGTACTTCTAGTGTAGTAAGTTTTCTTTCCTGACTTATTACCTCATTTCTACTATTTTACATTAAGATAGTCATTGAAAAAAGTGTCAGTATTTAAAAATAGCTGTTTTAAAAACAAAGGGTACAATTTATAGAAATTGTACCCTTAAAAGGGATGTGCAAGTGGAAAAGGTTGAAAACCACTGATAGATTAGCAATATAGCAATAAAGATAGATAGATATTGTGTGTTGGGGGGGTGGGTATGTAGTATTTATGGTACAACTAAAATTATATTGGAGAAGTCCAGAGATATATCATTTTTGGTTTTTTTCCCCTCACTAATATTGGCTTCTTCTAGAACCTATTATTCTTTGCCAGCCTAGTTGTCTTCTAAAAAAAAAGTCCTATCTACTTATGAATCATAAAAGTGTCCAGGAGGTGTGAGACTGCAAAGAAACATGGTCTAAGAGGAGAAACTGTGATGTAACTATTTAATAATTTGCAAAATATTATTGCTATTACAATTATCTTAGATATCCATATGTTTTGTTAGAAAAATAATTGTTTCAGACCATAGAAAATAGAATAATGGCTTTCCAGAGATGTCTACATCCTAATCCCAGAGCCTGTGAGTATGCTACTTTATAGGGCAAAGAAGCTGTTACTAATGTTATTAAGGAGCTTGAGATGGAGAGAGGCACCTGGATTATGCAGGTGGGACCAATATAATCACAAGTATTCTTATAAAAGGAAAGCAGGCATGTTAGAGTAAGGAAGGTGTGATGGTAGAAATCAGAAAGAGGTATGAGAACGCTACACCGCTGCTTTAGAGCGAGAGGAAGGGACGACGAGTCAACTAATACTGGTGGCTTCTAGAAGCTCAACAGGGTGAAGACACTCACTCTCCGCTACAGCCTCCTAAAAAAACACTGTGTTTGGCTGACACACGGACTACATCACAAAGACCGTACTGGATGTCAGACTCCGCAACCGTAAGATAAATTTCTGTTGTTTTAAGACACTAATTGAGTAACAGCAATAGGACACTATTATATCAGCTTAAAACTTTTTATGGACTTTCCAACTGTAAGACTGAAGATTTACTTACCTCACATGGTGTCAGTCCTCAAAGGGTTAAAGTCAGGCCTGCTATAAAGAGTTACAGCCAGGTCCACTGCAAGGAGTTAACAGCCAGGCCCGCCTCAGGTCCTGTCCTGCCTGACTTTACCATAAGTAGTCAATGCCTGGAGCTGAGGAACTCCTGGGACTGACATTTACTGTGCACATACTGGCTTATCTAACCATGAAAACCCAACAACTACTGGGCATATGTGGCAAGATGCCACTTTTGTTTGAATACGTATATATAGCACCAGGTGAGCAATAAAGGGACTTGCTCGCTGGCTTGTTTATGACCTCCCTATGTTGGCTCTGCGCGTGTTTTTTCAACTGGGTATACCACTGCCGAAACCTGCCCTGCTTAAAAAACGTGGCAATGACACATGGTTAACCAACGTTAGTGAAGCATAAAGAAATACTGGTTTTAAACTAGTGTGGGGGGAAAATGAAGTTTGCCTGTGTGGCTTTCCTTTTTCCCCAAGGCTCATTTCTCTAATGCTTTCCTTGTTTCTTCCCTGCTGTTCCTCCAGTTAGTAACAGATGATTGAATTGTTAAATCCAAACACTTAAAATATAACTACATGCCGGTTTGAATGCAGGTTTAAAATATTCTTTTATATAGATAAAGTCTTTCATAGCCAGAAACATTACTTTTCTTGATGAAATGTTACATTAACATGCTTGATATTATAATAAAGTCAACTTATATACTTTATTCATAGAAAAAAATTTAAAAGTCATGGTCCCAGAAAAGATTCTGTGTAGTAATATAGTTTGGTGTAAAAGGATATTTTTTCTTAAGAATTTTCTCTTAGTAAAATGAGTAAATATTTAATAATAATAATACTAGCAAAATTTGCATTAGTTTTCTATCATTGCCATAATAAATTACCACAAACTTAGTACTTTAAAACATCACAAACAGGTGTGCTTGTTTGGTTTCTCTGCTTGTTTGATTTCATAAGACCAAAATCAAGGTGTCAGCTGGCTGGGAAGAATCAGCTTTTAACCTCCTTCAGGTTATGGCAAGACCTAAGTCCTCACATTGGACAGCTGGGCTTTCTTTTCCCTTGCTGACTGTCAGTCTTGAGCTATGCTTAAAGCTTCCTGCGTTCTCACTTCACCCTCACCCCTCCATCTTCAGATCCCAATGGGGTGCCAAGTCTTCTCTTGATACTTTCAGAGTTCTTTTTTCCTCTCTTTGACTCCAGCCTGAGGGAGTTCTCTGCTTTTAAGGGCTCAAGTCATCGGCCCCACCTGGATAATCCAGGGTACTGCGCCTGTTTTAAGGTCTAAGATCTCAATTGTATCTGCAAAGTCCATTTTTCCACATAATATAAATTCTCAGATTCCAGGAATTAGTGTGAGGACACCTTTTGGGAGCCATTATTTTGGTTACCACAATATGGAACATGTATTAAATGCAAAAATACCTCACAGTGTGTGTGCTGATTGCTTGAATGCACATTACTTTTTTTTTTAATTCTTCAACAACCCTGTGAGATTAATACCACAGTTTTTTCATTTTTACAGAAAAGGAAAGAGTTTTGGAGAAGTTTGTTACCTGGTCAAATACACAGTCAGCTCTGCTATGTGGCATATGCATTCCTAAAAAAGTACTGCACTATACAAACTGCACGATAAAAAGCACAACCTTATGTGAAACATGTGATAGGGTACAATATTTAACCACATTGTCAGGGACACATTAAAAAAGGGTAAGAAACTGATAAGAGTTGTAGTACAGTAATATACACATTAGATAATAAGTATATAAAAGTTACATTAAGTATGCATTTTACCTTGGTAAAAACCTTATGTTTGCTTTTGGAATTGGACACTGTAAGCATTCAGTCTGTGTGTTATTGTGAAATGGTAGAAGTAAGATTGCCTAAAATTAGGTGGAAAGTTGTAACTGCAGATGTGCAACTGTGGCTCCTAACACACATGGTGTCCAATGGCATTGATAGATGTTTCAGGCGTCTGTGTGTCTGCATTTTGTGAATCCAGTTTTCTGCATTTCTCTCATGTCTCTCAGGGATGAATTTGTGCAGAAGCAAACACAAAATTCACAGTATGCCCAAATTGTTCCATAATGTGTCAATTACATTGGAACAAATATGTGTTTACAAACGAGGTGTTACAGCACAACTGACTGTAGTTAAGAGGCAGAAGAGTTCAGAGCAATGCTATTTCTTAAGAGTGTATGAACTCATATATATGTGCACGTGTGTGTGTGTGTGTGTATACACACACACACCCCTACATGCATCAAAGAAGGCAAGATGAAAGAAATAAAAAAATAAGCTTGAGAGATTTCCACGTTGAGATGAAGTTTTACATTATAACGCCTTATCCAGATCTTTTGAGGTAGTGAGCCTCATAGTACTTGCATTTCCCAATAAATCAGCATCCTCCTGCAATTTCTGGCCTCCCTCAACTTTACACCTAAGTGTAAACACCCACAGCAGTCACATGATGGAATTTTGAATAAAGCCTCATAGAGTAGTTTTAAAGGTGTGCACTTTGATTTGATATACTCTTTTTTTACATAAACAGAGCTCTTTCACATCCTGCATGACACGGGCAGTGGGAAAACAGGAAGGGCAGCACAAAGTGGTGAAAGACAGTAGCTAAAAATATATTATATGTGGGGCCAAGAGGCTCCAGCTTTATAGACTGAGGGCTGAATTGGGCCAATGCACAGCTTTCATTGATGGACATACAAGGAAGTGAAACTGGTTTTTCCTTGGTCTGTGAGTTACGTTGCCTAGGAGACTGCTTTTCCCAAAAATCTCCATGTGTTCCAACATGCACTGTGTCTCTATGAGAACATATAACCTAACCCCAAGGACTCAGTGTACCAAAACCACCCCAGGGGGTTGACTCAGTACCTAAGTCATTTCTAAGAAAGCATGACTGATATTGTTCAATCAACTCTTCCCTGGATCAACGTGGGACACGAGGCAGCCAGAGGGTAGGAGATTAACCTCAGAGAGGGTGAGGGTCTATGCCTCACCTCTATTGAGCCCAAGCTCTCTACTGATGGCCTGTATGCGACTGTGCCTGTCTTAGGTTGTTCCTCACTTGAGGAATCTTACCTGTCATTGACTAACCAGTCATCCTCTGGGCCCACACAGGGTGATGTGAGGTGTGTGAGTGAGGGAGGAATTGTACCCCTGAGAGAGGGTCAGTTCTGTCTCCTAGATACTCCATGCCCCGTGGCCTGTACACTTAACTCCTGCCTTAGGATGTCATGGGGAATGCATGAGGAGACGGACAGAATGGCAGTTGTAAGGCAACAGAACTCTATATTGCTTAAGCTACAGTTTGTTTTGGTCAACCTGTAGTTTAACACAGCTGTAAAAACGGGATTGGTGGGAGGTGAGATTATACGAACATTTTTAAGTCCTTAATAAGAATTATACACAATCTAATTCCCCCAGAAAAATGGGGGTGAGGGAGTCCTGTCTTATTAACCTGTTTATTTTATAGATCATGAAAATGAATCAAAGCCATATAACATCCCCACTTTCCTCATGTCAGTCAACTGCAATATGAGGATTTTTTCACTTTAAAATGGGTCTCATTTATTTAAATTTATTGAGGTAACATTGGTTAATAACATAAGAATGTCTGTCTGCTGATAGTAAAGTCCATTACATCATATTGTCTCTGCACTATTGGCCTAATTTAGTCAAAAATATTTATTATGGTCTTTTTTAATCTGAGTTTGTAAACTAAGTTCAGTAAATATAAAAATAAACCTGTTATCTTACATCCCCAAGCTAGCTTTTCTTTTTTTATTCTCATTACTTTGAATATGATCAACTAGTACTCAAATCCAAAATCTTGAGGTTATCTTTGTACCCTGCCTCACTCAACACATTAAATAATTTACCAGTTCTTATTGATTATTAAAGCATTTCTAGAATGTTTCAAGTCCTTCCATTTTTTTTTACCACCATTCGAATGCAGACCATACTACCTCAAAACTGTATTACTGAAATAATTCAAGTTTATCTCTCTTAAAGGAACAAGCATCTTCAGTATCTTCATTTGCACATTCATGTTCCAGCATACCAACAGATTTAGCCTGCTATTATGAAATCTGCAATAAATGAACACTATTAGGCCTCTGGAAACATATGGTTTTGTGAACCCTTGAAAAACAGAGAAAGTGGAGAGCCTTATATATTGGAATATAATACCTGTACTAATGTGTTTCTATGCATGTCTTCCCGAGGTAATTAGTTTCATGGAGCTTTGCCAAAGTGAAATAGTCCTCTTCCAGGAATGCTGGAGTAAGAAGTACAGGAAACTCATTCTTAGCATCTGAAGAAGTTTTACAGAAAACATTTTTTAACACACATATTACATAGCTAGTGCCTAGGTCTTAGAGAGTCACAGAGAAATCCCAAGTGCTTTAGCTTTGCAGGCTTGTTCGCCTCACTGGCAACCAGGAGCAAGTCTTGCCCTTCAATGTGCACAAGAATTGTACATTCACATGTCATTGTTCTAAAACTGCTATACTCCTCCAAGCTTTCTACTGCAAGCTGCTGGATTGGATGTTTTCAGGAAATCTCTATTATTTGAATAATTAACACCTAGATTTTTATAAACATTTGAAGGAAATGTCCCCTTTTTGAACAAATAGAATAGTAATTCCTTTACTCAAAACTCTGTTCAATAGTAATACTGTTTAAAGAGCAAGCTTGCGACTCAACAGAGTTTTCCTGCTGACAATGTCATAAAAAGAACTTTGAAAGCAGTCACATTCCATGAAGAGACTACAGGTGACCAGTGTTTCAATCCAGACAGCTTAAGTTAGGCTTGGAGAGAAAGAAATTCAAAGTGAGTCTTTTTCCTGCTGCAGCTTTGGAAAGTGTATTCTGAAATCCAAAAGGGAATCCTGCTCAATGTTTCAGTACATTTGAAGGAATATTTAATGCTTTGATGTTATACTTATTGCCCATAATATTGGTATTTTAGGGCATAAAGTTATTTTACCAAGTCATGTTAGGTGCACTCATTTTTAAAATGCATTTCTCTTGGCTGTTTTTACAATTCAAAAGATGCATATTTCATGTGGTATTTGAACTTTGTTGGGTTTGGTTTATGAATATTTTGAGTGTGTCAGTGGTATTGGAGATGCTTTCAGACTTCCTTGTCCTAACCGTTGTTTTGATATGTGGCTTTATAAATTTGATCCTTTGAATCTAACTATGCTGCACTCCTTTGCCTTGGAGAATTTGGCTGTGTCATTTTGTGGTCACCTTCTATTTCACCTTAGAGCCTTTCCATTTCTTTTCTAGGCATTAGTACTGGTATACCTCAGCACTCCTCTTTGAAACAAGTCACAAGAGAGATGAATAAATTGTTTGTTCAGAAAATGACTATACTGGCACTAGTACCACTAATAATGAATAATTACTAATAACTAATAATTATTCTGTTGGAATTTGTGATGGTGTGGTGTAAAAAACTTTCAGTTTTTCCTATTTTCTGATAAATACACGCAAGATTCCAAAAGGTCACTGGGGTCACTCACTATATTCTTAATACAGAATATTAATTCATTTCTCTAAGTCCCATTTCTAAAATTACTGTCCCAATTCTGGCCTTTCTCACTCCTTGTTTGTTCAGGATCCTAATTTGTTGCTCAACCTGAGGTTGCCAAGCCCCCGATCACTGCCAGCCTCGTCCCCTTTTATCTTCACCACCACAAATCATTCTCTCATTGCTTCTGGAGTCATTTTTTCTGCAATAGATTACTCTATTTTCACCAATCCTCTTCTCTCCTTAATCAGGGCTCTCTGTGATGTATGCTCCACATACACTGTGCACCTCATATGCTATTGTTCCCATGTAAATTCTAGTTGAGTCAAATCAATGCTTTTTGTACTTACGTTCATGCACAATATTTTTCATACACATTCACATATGATATTTTTTAGGCTATGAAATTATTCAGAGTAACATTTACATTTTTTTTCACCTAGCCACTTTTAAAACTTGTTCTACTTATCCATTTATTTAACATAGTGGTTATTAAGTACTTTTTATGACCCAAGTACTGTGCTCCCAACTAAGGGTATAAAAGTAAATAAAACACAATTTCTTTAAGCAACTTCATAAGACCCCTATTATAATTTCATCCCTGCCCTGAGCCACTTACTCATAGACTCAAAAGGAAGTATTTAGTCCAGTCTCTTCTCCTAATTTACTTCATTATTCTTATGTTGTTTCATATACTTGTACCATATGAGTGTACCTGAATATCTCCCTCATTAAAGGGTATACCTTTGTATGAATATTTTGTATTTGTCTTGATTCTGAAGAGTTAAACTGAGAAGATAAATGAGCTGATACATTATATTCTTGATATTTTCAGTAACACCTAAGACTATGCCAAACACAATACACATGGTTAATAGTCATGGTCATAGTAGAGTCATTAGGCTAAATTTAATATTTGCATCTTGACAGGTATATGATACATAAAACCATAAATTATAATTCTCTTATTTTGTTTTTCTCATTAAGAAAATTCAATGAAAAAGATGCAACCCTGGGGAAATGATTGTGTATACACATATATGTGCCATAATGTGTAAAATTGGAAGTTTAAAGCACAATACTTTATGAAAAGTGTCATCTGTCCCAATATTAAAAATATTTTCTGTTTTCCTGAGTTCAACTATTAAAATGCAATGTTGTTTTCCACTTGGGGACATTGTCTTAAAGCCTTTATGTGTTTTCCTATAAATCAAGTACTGTTGCAATCAATTGTTGAAATAAACAATACCTTTTTAATTATTAGTAATAGGGTGTCTAACTACGTAATTAACCCTGAATCATGTCTTGCCCAGGGGGACGATTGTGTCAGAAAATGGTATTTTCTACAGAAATTCCTTTATCTCCATCTTACAGTACAATATTTTCAAGGTGATACTTTTTCTCTGTCCTTGGACAACAGGTCTGCAAAATCCCTGTGGAACTTTCAGATTTGGTGGCAGCTACTATATTATTTAATAAAGTGAAAACTAGGCTGCTGCTTTTAAACTAAGAAATAAGTTGTCCTGATCATAACTCAAGCTATCCCAAGATATTTTGCATGCATTGCATAAATGTTCCATGGAAAAATAGGCAACATGAAGTGAACAGTGATCTCCCCTACCATTTCCTGGAAAGAAATGATGTTGAGCAAGTGCAATTCTTGTACATGATGTGCAATACGCTTTTATATAAATATCAGTCTCTGTATTTGTGACATAAGCCTGATGCTAAGTGACAACCTATTAGTTTTAAATTCAGAACTCTCTTACATTTATGAATTGATATTTAGAATATTACTTGATTCTTTAAATCATCATTATTTATTGTGCCTGAGTAAAGTTGAGCTCCCTTATAATAATCACATCTATTTGCTAAACTAATGTAAATACAATTCATGAGCAGCACAAAGAAACACATAAATCTCTACTGTTGACTTTCTGAAACTGGCAAAATAGGGAAAATCGCAACCTAAAATTCAGTTTTATTAATTTGCTTTTTCTCCAAAATCTGGCATTGTGTGGAAATTGTTCAAATTCATTTCCATCTATTTCTTCTCCAACTTCTCCAAAAACTTCTACTTGCCTCACAAACCTCATGCTCTTTTTCTCCAAACCTTTTTATTTATATCATCTGGTCTTTTTAACTTTGAATTTAAGCACCTGTACTCATTACCCACTTAGTATAAAATATGCTAAATCAACCTCTGTAATTTTTATTAAAGATAATGGACAGAAAATGGGAAATTGTGAGTAATTAAAAGTGTTTTTTTTAATCTAATTTTGTTCAGTTTTATCTAAACTTTACCTAAAGCTTATCATATTTCATGTAATAATTGCATTACTCAGATGATGGTTATAAAGGAATTAAGTTCTCAAGCTCATCCTGAAAAAGTGCTACATACCTCATTGCTGAATATCAAGGACAGTCACATTCAAAGTACTCCCCTTGGGAAGATATGCACTGATACCAGTGCCTACTCCACCCTTCAAAGCAATTTTGGAACTCTTTATGGAGCGGCCATCGGATCTGTCATCATATGACCTTTGATGTCTTGAATGTCATCAAAATATCTTTCAATATTCATTTTATCTTTGGGTAAAGAAAAGTCATTGGGTGTCAGATCAAGCGAGTAAGGAGGGTATTCCATATAGTTATTTGTTTACTGGCTAAAATCTCCCTCACAGACTGTGCTATGTGAACTGGTGCATTGTTGTGATGTAAGAGCCATGAGTGGTTGGCAAAAATTTCAGGTAATTTTTATCTAATTTTTTACATAACCTTTTCAGCATTTCCAAATAGTAAACTTGGTTCACTGTCCAGTTGGTACAGATTCATAATGAATAATCCTTTGGATATGAAAAAATTTTAGCAACATTTTTTGAAGTCTTGATTTGGCCTGACAGAACTATGTTGGTCATGGAGAGTTGGCTGACTTCCATTGTGCAATTTGACGCTTTGTTTTAGGGTCATATTTTTACAGCCATGTTTCATCACCAGTGACAACATGGCCCAAAACATTGTCTTGCCTCGCCAAAAGGTCGTGGCAAACTTTGACTCTCCTTTGCTTTTGTTCATCAGTGAGCTCCTTCAGGACCATTCTTGCACACATCTTTCTAATGCCAAGATTTTCAGTTCAGAATTTTCTGTTTCTCTATCAATATTTACTTAGTCTGCTATGCTTCTCACAATCAGCCAGTGATTTTGATGCACAATTCAGCAAATTTTTGCTATGTTTTCGTTAGTTCTGCCTGTTACTAGCAGCCTTGACCTCTCTTCATCAGTGACACTTTCTCTCCCCTCAGAAAAACATTTAATCCATTTGTACACTGCTGTTTTCTTAATGGCATTTTCCCCATAACTTGGACTAACATGACCTTGATTTCACTTTCACTCTTTCCAAATTTAACAAGAAATTTAATTTTTTTTTTTTGTTGCTCTAATTCAAGCTCTGACATTCTTGCGATGGCACACGAAAACACACAATACTGAACTCCACTCATCAAGACACTGCCACATGTCAACACAAACACAGCTGTGAGACACAGATATAACAAGGTTATGAAACCTAACCGAGTTGTTTGTACAGTGCTGCCAATGTAAGCCCATGGTGGCAAGTTCATGAACTTAATTGTCAGACCCTCATATATATATAACATATCTAAAATTTTGTTCCCTTTTACCAAGCTCTCCCTATTTCCTCTATACCCCTGACCTCTGTTTCTATGAATTTAACTTTTATTTTTAGAGTCTACATATAACTGGCAACTTGCTGTATTTGTCTTTCTCTGTCAGGCTTCTGTCACTTAGCAAAACGCCCTCCAGATTCAGCCTTGTTATTCCGAATGACAGGATTTTCCTTTTTTGTGGCTCAATAATATTGTATAGGGTGTGTGTGTGTGTGTGTGTGTGTGTGTGTGTGTATCAATCTTTTAATCTTTTTGTTTATTGACACACTTAGGTTGTTTCCATACCTTGGCTTTGTGAATAATGCCATAATGATAATGAGAATACAGATATCTCTTCAAGGTGATGGTTTTATTTTCTTTGAATTTATACCCAGAAGTGGGATTGCTGGATCATATGGTAGTTCCTTTAAAAACATTTTTTTTAGGAAACTTCATACTGTTTTCTGTAGTGTCTGCATCAGTTTATATTCTAACTGGCAGTGTACAAGTATTCCTTTTTCTTCACACCCTAGCTAGCATTTGTTATCTCGTCTTTTTAATAATAAGCATCATAACAGGTGGAAGATGATATCTCAAGTTGGTTTTGATTTACATTTCCCTGATGATTAGTTATGAGCACCCTTTCATGTACATACGTGTTGGCCATTTGTGTACCACTTTTGAAAAAAAAGCCTATTTAGGTCCTTTGTCCATTTTTTAAATCAGGTTATTTATTTTTTACCTATTGAGTTATATGGGTTTTTATATATCTTAGATATTAACCCCTTATCAAATATGTGTTTTGCAAATGTTTTTTCCAATTCCATAGGTGTCTTTTTTGTTAATTTTCTTTGCTAACCAAATGCTTTTTAGTTTGATGTTCTTCCACTTATTTATTTTTGCTTGTGCTGGCTTTGCTTTTGGTGTCAAATCAAAAAAAAAAAAAAATTTCCAAGACCAGTATCAAGAGGCTTACCCATGTTTTCTTCTAGGAGCTTTATGGTTTCTTGTCTTATACTTACGTCTTTACTCCATTTTGAGTTTGTTTTTACATATGGTGTAAGGTGGTGTATTTGATTACTGACCTAGATAATCTTTAGCTGTTCAACATTGGGCAAATTACTTAAATTTTCTGTATATAATATTTGTCATTTTTACAATGAGGATTTAATCACTAAATAAGGAAAACAATCATGTTCCTTTTTATGTGTTTCTTCAGTTCTTTTCTTGTACCCCTTTTCACAAAATTTACTTTGAAAGTGTCTCCTACACTACAGTATATGCATATGTTTATATTCATTCTTCATATTTTAGAACACAAATTTAATATCCTAATTCTGGATGCATCAAGTATGAAAGAATTTTATCATAAACCACAAAGTAGATACTAGATTGTTAGCTGAAGGGCACAAATAAAATGAGGTTACAAATATTTTGGAAATAAGCCCAAAGAAAGTGCCACTAGTAAGATCACCAGTTTGCAGGAGCTCATGATTCATTAATTTTCATATAGCAAAGTTATTATAAAATAAATGCCTTACCACATTAATGAATAGCTCACATTTTAGTAAGAACAATGTATTACTGCACAACACCACTCTAGGACAAGTTTTCATACCTGGCATCTGGCTTGTTCATATATCTTGCTTCGTATTTTGGATTTTAGTGGTCCACACAGTTTATACTCAGTACTAGCATTAATATCTTCATTGCTTCAGGAATATCTAAATGTGAATTTATGGTGAATAATCTTTTGATTTCTTAAGATAGGTGTACATATGAACAAAGACATTGTTTATAATAATTATGGAATATAAATTGTTTATATCAATGTATAAAATGTGAGTAAATTTATAGATCTATGAATGGAAAAATTACAAGGCAAAAATATTTACATGAAAAAGTTAGTAATGTTATCTAACTATTAATAGAAAAATACTTAGAATGTATTCCATCAAATGTTATTTTTAAGCTTGAAATAGTGCAGGCATGTCCGACCTGTGGCCCAGAACAGCTTTGAATGTGGCCCAACACAAATTCTTAAAACATTATGAGATAGTTTTGTGACTTTTTAAAAATCTTATCTGCTATTTTTAGAGTAAATGTATTTTATGTGTGGCCCAAGACAAGTCTTCTTCCAATGTGGCCCAGGGAAGCCAAAAGGTTGGACACTACTGAAATAGTGACTGATATTTAAGAGGCTGCAAGTTACTTCTAAAATAAGTTTATATTTGTCGAGGAAAACCCTATGTACAGTATACTGTTGGATTATATCACTGCCTGCCCAAATGTACCTACAGTTGAGGCTGAGAAATATAGCCTGAATGGCCAGGCACATAACCAGCTACAATTCTGTGGATCTATAAGAAGGAAAAACATAGCAGCTATTATATCACATGTGTGAAGATATATTTAGGTTAGAATTCTCTTAGTAAAATGAAACAAGGTACAGATGTACTCTGGTAAATGAGATTATAATAAGTATACATTCTTCAACTATTTCCCAATATATTTTTATATTTTTTCACACTAGTATATACACATCTAACTTAATTGTCCAAATGCCTGAATAGTATTTTATGCAAATTAATCCAGAATTTTGCTATTAAAAAAATTTTTCAGGGAACAACTTACTTTATATTGCTGTGGATGCATTCAATTATATTATAGGATTTATTTCTAGACATAAATGTGTTTCATCAATTAAATAAACATTGGGGTGTACTGAACCATGTTGAATGATTTTCTTCAAAAAATATCCACCAATGTTTACCCCTTTATGTGTTCTTCTATAGAAAAGATAAAAGGATTAATGCCCTCTTACTTGCTTCCACCTCTACCTCCTCACTACCCACTAATTAGTGTTCTTTTGTTTTATTTTTCACTCAGAATGAAGTCCACATATACATATTTAAAACATGATATAATGATATAATTGCTGCTGTTGCTTTATAATTTATCATTTATGTTTTTTCTAATAAAAATGACAACTTAAGAGATATATATATTTAAATGCATCAATATTCTTTGCAAGAACTTTGATACTGAGAATTCCCTATTTATCTGTTTATTTTATTGTTAAATTTATTGGGATGACATTGGTTAGTAAAAATTATATAGGTTCCAGGTGTACAATTCTATAATATATCATCTGTGTGTTGCATTGAGTGCTCACCACCCAGAGTCAGTTCTCCTTCCATCACCATATAATTGACACCCACCCCCTCCTCCACTACCCTCCTCCCCGCTTACCCTCAGGTAACTACTAAACTATTGACAGTGTCCATGAGTTGTTGTTTCTTCATTACTTTCAGTTTTATATTCCACATGTAAGAGAAGTCTTATGGTTTTTGGTATTTTCTGTCTGACTTATTTCACTTAGCATGATGGTCTTAAGGTCCATCCATGCTGTAACCAATGGCAATATTTCATCTTTTCTTACAGCTGAATAATATTCCATTGTGTAAGGGTACCATAACTTCTTTATCCAGTCATCTATCAAAGGACAATTTGGTTGTTTTCACGACTTGGCCACCATGGACACTGTTCAGATAAACATTGGGGTACATATATCTTCGCAGACTAAGTTTTCAAATTTTGGGGGTAAATACCCAGAAGAGGGATTGCTGGGTCAGGATTGTTGGGTCAGGATTGTTGGGTCATATGATAATTTTATTTTTAATTTTCTGAGGAACCTCTGTACTGTCTTCCATAGTGGTTGAACCAATTTACATTCCCACCAGCAGTACATGAGGGTTCCTTTTTCTCTACAGCCTTTCCAACATTGTCATTTCTTGTCTTGTTGATAATAGCCATTCTCACAGGTGTGAGGTGATATCTCATTATGGTTTTGATTTTCATTTCCCTGATAGCTAGTGAAATTGAACAATTTTTTTATGTATCTGTTGGCCATTTGTATGTCTTCATTAGAGAAGTGACTGTTCACGTCCTCTGCTTATTCTTTAATTGGATTGTTTGGGTGGAGTTTGTTGTTTTTGTTTTGTTTTGATGAGTTGTATGAGTTCTTTATATATTTTACATATAAGCCCCTTATGAGAAGCATTGTTTGCAAATTTTTCTCCCATTCAATTGGTTGCCTCTTTGCTTTGTTGATGGTTTCTTTTGCAGTGCAGAAAGTTTTTAGTTTGATATAGTCCCATTCACTTATTTCTGCTTTTACTTCCCTTGCCTTTGAGGTCAAGTTCTTAAAGTCCTCTCTGAACACGAGGTCTGTAAGTTTAGTACTCATGTTTTCTCTCATACAGTTTGTTATTTCAGGTCTTATGTGGAGATCTTTGATCCATTTTGGGTTAATTTTGGTTCATGGTGACAGTTCACAGGACAGATTCATTATTTTGCATGTGGCTCTCCAATTTTCCCAGCACCATTTACTGAAGAGGCCTTTTTTCTCCATTGTGTGTTTTTCGCTCCTTTGTCAAAAATTATCTGTCCATATATTTTTGCTTTTATTTCTTGGTTTTCAGTTCTGTTCCTTTGGTCTATGTGGCTGTTTTTCTGCCAATACCAAGGTGTTTTGATTATTGACACTTTGTAGTATAGATCGAAGTTACAAGACATGATGCTTCCAGCCTTATTCTTTTTTCATAGGATTGCTTTTGTGAGAATTCCCTATTTATGAATGAGCTCTCAATATTCATCTTTTGATTGGTTGAATTATGTATTTAATTATTTTATGGAATGGTACTGGGAGTATAATTGTAAAATTTTTCCATATTTGAGATGCCTTCCTATTCCATTTATGTAAATATAGGTAAAGTTTAGTCAAATATCTTTACCCTTAAATAGAAAGATACTTTTTCTATGTCTTCCGAATCTAAGATGGAACTATAGGTCATATTTCTTGTGTATAAATAACATTTTCTTTATACTAGGTCTAATTTATTCTGAGTAATTTATAGGCTCTTTTCTTCAATGTTAACAACTAATAAATTCATTCTGTACATGTTAATATAAATCAATATCTATTATTTTCTTAGTGCTTGCAATTACAGATGTTTAATGCATTTGTTTATTAATAAAAGTTTACTTACATAATTTTATTGAATGCATTTTCTAATTTTCATTAGAAAATTTATGTTTTAGTCTACAAAACTTCAAATTAATTTTGCATATGGAGTGAGTTAGGATTTAAGATTCATATTTTTCTTTCATTGTAATATCCAGTTGTTCCAGCAAAATTTAGTGACAAGGCTTTACTTTTACTGTGAAATTACTTTGTCACACTTGTAAATAATACTCACCTTTCCATAGAAGTTTGGGTTTATTTCTGGACTCTTTTCTATTTTATTAGTCTGTCTATCACATCTCACTATCTTTCTGACATTACTTTATAATAAATCTTAAAATTAGCAAACATATGCCCTCCAACATTATTAAAAATTTTTAGAAAAGTTTTGCTTTTCCGCATAAATCTTAGAATTTACTTGCCAATTACCATAGTTTAAAAAAATGCTTCAATAACAGGATGTTGAATATTTAATCAATCTAAGAATAATGAAATCTTAGACGTTTGGAATCTTCTGATTAATGAACATGGTAAATTTTTCTGTTTAGATCTTTTAAAATTTCTTTCAGCCACATTCTATAGTTTTTAGTATAGAATTGTTACACATTTTTCTTAAATTTATTTATATCTACTTTTGTGGGGTTTTAAAGTTTTTTAACTTAAAATTACATTTTTATTTTTTTGTTATATTAACATACAGAAATTTAACTAAATTATTTCTATGGAAACAATATCCTGAAAAATTACTAAATTTAGTTATTTTCATACTTTTATAAATTCTTGAGGATTTTTATGAAGACAATCTTGTTGTCTTTGAATAGACATTTTTAAATTTTATCTATCCAAAATTCAAGTTTATGCTAGCTAAAAGTTCAGTAAAATATTGAATGAAAGATGAAAAGTGGTAATCTTTGCCTTGTTTCTGATCTTAGGGAATATGTTTTGAATATTTCAGGATGAATTGTGTCACTCTCTAAAACAGTATGAGGCTCCTCAAATTAAAAATATAATTTCTATAAAAGCCAGCAATCACACTTCTGGAATATATGGGAAAGATTTGAAATTAGGGTCTTTTTAAGATGCATTCCTACATTTACTGCAGTATTATTTACAGTAGCAAAGACATGGAAACAATCTAAATTTTCATCAACAACTCAATGAATAAAGAAAATGTTGTATTGCATACAATGAAATACTATTTAGCTTTAAGAAAAAAGAAAATATTGCAAATTGGGATTTGCAGCAATATAGATGAGCCTGGAGAACATTATGTTAAGTGGGGTAAGCTAGATACAGAACAAATGCTACAGAATACCATGAAACAGTCAAACTAATAGACACAGAGAATAGGATGGTGGTTGCCAGGACTTAGCTGGAGGGGGAAGTAGTCAATATTGGTTAAAAAAAAAAAGGAGACAACTAAAATAAAAATATAGTTTATAAAATATATTAAAAGAACAATGAGGAGATTTGAATAACTAATTTGTTAGCTAATATTCAACATTTATAATTAATTTTCTTTGCCGTGATAACAGTATAGATGATATGCAAAATAGCCTGATTTTTGGGAGCTCTCTGTTAGAGTGTTTAAGGATAAAGTGTCATAATGTCTCAGTTTACTTTGAAATGGCTCAAAAAGCATGTGTTCACACATGAATATATGTACTCAAAAGACATAGCAATGTTAATGGTCGTTGAGTTTTGTGGATGTACTCATATGCATTGAGCTATTTTTTTAATGTGTTGGAAAGTGTTCATAAGGAAAATTATTAAAAATTCAAAAGTGTAAATCATTTTAAAAAGTAAAGTCAGAAATGTAGATAAAAAATTTAAGTTTTGGAGAGAGAGAGAGTGTGTGTGTGTGAGAGAGAGAGAGAGAGAGATTTCATTCTCCTAATATGAGTAAAAGCTCTGTATCATCATTCCCATTTTAGAGGTAAGGGAACTGAGACATTAAGTAGTTAAGTTATTTTGCAAAGTAAAAGACTGTATTTCAGGTAAGAATCATAATATGACAGGGAGATAATTGTAATTCATTCCATAAACAATAGAATGCTAGAAATAATTCTGATTATTAGAATCTCCATTTAGGAGGATATGTTTTGCGACAGTATTTAGTAAGAATTGAAGTCAGGGAAGATAGCAGTGAAATACTTAGATAATATTCTAGTAAACATGTCCAGGTAATATGTAGAGGTACCCAGAGTGGAAGTATAAAGGAGGGGATAAAAAGCCCAAAACATTTTGAATATAGACTATACATAACTTGAAATTTAGAATTGAAGGGAAATGAATTGGAAAAGTGTTTAAATCCACATTATTAAAAAAAATGATGTTGCTAATTAAAATGCATACATAAGTTTTAAGGATTTCCTTGAGAAGAAAACAATGAAATCATTTTTGCATGTGTTATTTTTGACAAGTATAAGTTCTTGAGAATTTGATATGGTGTCAGATCAGGACTAGAGTGTCATTAACATATAAAACAATCAAGACTCTAAAAAGAAATCCCCATGGTAAAACATATGGAAAATCAGATTTGGAGAAAGTCTTAAGTGCTAAAACTTAGAAATTTTATTTTTCAATTTCTTTTTCAAGGGTAGATACACACGCACATACACATGCCTTGTATCTTTGGCTTCGATATTATGTATATAATAGTCACTGTATACATGTGTGTAAGCATGCACCAGAAATAGTATAGACATAACAGATAAAAGGAAAGAAGAATTTTAAGAAGGAGGTTTTATGTAGGCAAGGAAGAAAAAGACTAATGAAAAACTTTGTATTAGGCAATTCAGTGTTTTTGTGTATTAAAAATAATAGCATATATGAGACTTGGAATTTAGGATAAAGGGTATCCTTCATTCCTTCAAGGTATTGAACTCTATGAACTCACTCAGGGTTTTTAGCTGAGTAGAGAGGACTTACATTTTACTGACAGTAATCGTGCTTTCTCCATATAAGCAAAGAGCTCAGACTTTGTATTGAATAAAGTCCTTAAATTTCTTTCCATCAGATAAAAAAGTGAACACCCTTTGCTAAATTGAAATAGTAGTGAATGAAGTCTCAAATAAATAGGAACATTCTGTCTTCTCAGTGCACCTACTGAATAATTCCCTGCATGATATAGCACCTGCCCTCTGCTTGAAAGGTCAACCATCACAAAGATATTTGTTCTGCTGCTCTCCTTTGTCAATAAAAGAGAGGGATAAATTCATGATACCAAATGAGAATAGATTTTAAATATTTATTGAATTTTATAAGCCTCTGGAACTTTTATAGGACATTTCTCTGTATCACTAATGTCATTAGCCATGTTTTTAGTCCTTAAATTGTAGCAAGATATAGAACACATATTTGTTACTTAATTTATAAGCAAACTGTATCAAAAACAAATTAATTTTTCTAAGATAAAATGCAGGTCTCTACTTATATAGCTGTTAACTTTTTCCTAATGTTGGGTATTGTCTCAGCATTGTGTGATTGTGCTTTTAGGCACTGGCATACTCTACGAGGCATCAAGATTAATGACATAAAAATCATTACCTCTGATTATTTCTAAACTTACCAGTGAATTCAAATAAAGTAGATGTCTATTTTTCAGGGTCTTAAAGCTTTATCATAAATATTGTTAATAAGTATAACATTAGCTCTATTATCAAGAGTACCTTTTTTGTTTGAGGCAAAAGAATTATATGTTGAGTTTTATTTATTTTTATTTTATTTTGCATTTAGAATTGGCATTTGATATAATACTAGTTTTTTTAAATTTTTTGTAATATAATACTAGTTTTAGGTGTACAGCATAGTGGTTAGACATTATATAATTTACAAAGTGATCTCCGCAATTAGTATAATAAATGGGGAGATTGCTTTGTAAAGTGCACTATATAGCATTATTAAAATATTATTGATTATGTTCTTTACACTGTACTTCACATCACCATGACTGTTTTCTAACTACCAATTTTTACTTCTTAATCCCATCTGGTAAACATTACTTTGTTCTCGACTGAATCTGTGAGTCTGTTTCTATTTTCTTTGTTCTTTAGATTCCACATCTAAGTGAGATCATATGGTATTTGTCTTTCTCTGACTTGTTTCACTTAGCATAATACACTCTACGTCCACCCATGTTGTTGCAAATGGTAAGATTTTTTATGACCAAGTAATGTTCTATTGCATATATGTATCAACTCTTCTTTATCCAATCATCTACTAATGGGTACTTAAGATGCTTTCATATTCTTGGCTATTGTAAATAGTATTGCAGTGAACATAGGGATGCATATCTCTTTTCAAATTAATGTTTTGGATTTCTGCAGATAAATACTCAGAAGTGGAATTACTGGGTCATAAGGTAATTAATTCTACAGTGGCTGCACCAATTTACCATCCTGCCAATAGTGCCCGAGGGTTCCCTTTTCTCCACATCCTCACCATGGTATGATTTATACTGACAACAGCCATTCTGACAGATGTGAGGTAATATCTCATTGTAATTTTAATTCACATTTCTCTGATGATTAGTCACCTTGAACATTTTTTTATATTTGTATTGGCCATCTGTATTTCCTCTGTGGAGAAATACCTATTCAGGTCCTCTGCCCAGTTTTTGTATTTGAACTTTTTGTATGTTTGTTTCGGTGTGGAGTTGTATGAATACTTTATAAATCTATATATTAAATCACTGGATATATCATTAACAAATATCTTTTCCCATTCAGTAGGTTGTCTTTTCATTTTGTTGGTGATTTCCTTTGCCATGCAAAATATGTTAGTTTGATGTAGTCCCATTTGTTTGTTTCTTTCTCTTATTTTTGGTACCTGAGGAGCTAGATCAGAAAAAAAAAAATTATTGTTTGATATCAGGTAGAGTGATATCTTTAATTTTCTTCTTTCTCAAGATTGTCATGGCTATTTGAGGCCTTACATTGTTTCATATAAATGGTAAGATAATTTGTTCCAGTTCTGTGAAAAAATGCATTAATATTTTGATAAGGGTTGCATTGACTCTATAGATTCCTTCGGATAGTATGGACATTTTAATGATGTTACTTCTTTCTATCCATGAGCACAGTAATTTGTATCATCTTCAATTTCTTTCTTCAGTGTCTTACACATTCTGAATACAGGTCTTTTACCTCCTTGGTTAAATTTATTCTTAGGTATTTTATTTGCATTGATGCAATTGTAAATGAGACTGTTTCCTTAATTTCACTTTCTGGCCATTTATTATTGGTGTATAAAAATGCAACTGATTACTGAATATTAATTTTGTATCCTGGTATGTTACCAAATTCATTTATTAGTTCTACTAAGGTTGTGTGTCTGTGTGTGTGTGTGTGTGTGTGTGTGTGTAATCTTTAGAGTGCTATTCATACAGAATTCTGTCATCTGTAAATAATAACAATTTTACTTCTTTCCAAGTTTATTTTTTTTTTGTCTGATTGCTCTCGCTAGGACTTCCAATACTATGTTGAATAAAAGTGGGCATATTTGTCTTGTTCCTGATCTTCAGAGAACACATTTAGCATTTCCCCTATTGAGTACGAGGTTAGCTGTGGGTTTGTCATATATGGCCTTTAATTACATTGAAGTGTTTTCTTTATTACTGCTTTTTAGAGTTTTTGTTTAATATCATAAATGAATGCTGGATTTTGTAAAACATTTTGTCTACATCTATTGATTATGATCATATGATTTTCATCTTTTATTTTGTTTACATGGTGTATCACATTAACTGATTTGTGATTCCAGGATTAAATACCACATGCATTGTAGAATTGACTGCCACATGATCATGATGTATGATCTTTTCAATGTATTGCTAAATTCAGCTTGCTAATATTTTGTTAAGGTTTTTGCATCTATGTTTACCAGGGATATCAGCCTATAATTTTCTTCTTTTTAATGTCTTTGTCAGATTTTGAAATCGGAGTACTCGTGGCCTTGTACAATGAGTTTAGGAGTCTTATATTCTCTTGAATGTTTTGGAAGAGTTTGAGATAAATAGATGCTAAATGTTCTTTGTTTGGTAAAATTGACCTGTGAAGTCATCTGGTCTAGAACTTTTGTTTGTTGGAAGATTTTTTATTACTGATTCGATTTCATTAGTAGTAATTGGTCAGTTCAGATTTTTCTGTTTCTTCTTGATTCGGTCTTGAAAGATTACATGCTTCCAGGAATTTATCTGTTTCTTCTAGATTGTTCAATTATTTGTCATATAATTGTTCCTAGTACTTTCTTATAATTTTTTGTATTTCTGTGGTTTCAGTTGTCATTTCTGTTTCATTTTTTATTTTACTTATCTGGGTCCTTCATTTTTTTTCCTTGATGAGACTAGTTGAAGGTATATCAATATTTTTTTTAAATAACCAGCTCTTGGTTTCGTTGAGCTTTTGTATTATTTTCTATACTCTATTTCATTTTTCTCTGTTGTGATGGTTATTACTTTCTTTTTCCTACTAACTTTGGACTTTGCTATTCTTTTTCTAGTTTCTTTAAGTGAAAGGTCAAATTTTTTATTTAAAAATATTTGTTGTTTCTTGAGGTAAGCCTGTATAGCTATAAATTTTCCTCTTGGGACTGCTTTTGCTATGTCTCATAGATTTGGGGGTCATTGTATTTTCTTTTTCGTTTGTCTCAAAGCATCTTCTGATTTTTTCCTTGATCAGATTGTTAACCCATTCATTGTTTAGTAGCGTGTTATTTAGCCTCCATGCATTTGTGTATTTTTCAGGGTTTGTTTGTTTTGTGTTGTTTTGTTTTTTATCATAGATTTCTAATATCACACCATTGTGATTGGAGAAGATGCTTGATATGATTTTAGTCTTCTTAAATTTATTGAGATTTGTTTGGCGACCTAACATTTGTGGTCTGTCTGAGAATATATTCCATGTACACTTGAAAAACATTTGTATTATTTTGCTTTGAGGTGAAATGCTCTAAAACTATTCATTAAATCCACCTGGTCTGGTGTGTCATTTAAGGCCACTGCTTACTTCCTTGTTGATTTTTTTGTCTGGAAAATCTATCCATTAGTGTCAGTGAGGTACTCATGTATCCTGCTATGACTGTATTATTGTTGATCTCTCCCTTTAGTTTGATCAATATTTGCTTTATATATAGAGGGTACCCAAACAATGGATACGCATTTAAGAAAGGAAAAAAAGTGCGTTAAAATCATAATACTCAATATATATTGATAACAAGATTAATACAAGTCACATTCGACATCTGCAATTAGAAGAGGTGCTCAAAGTAGTTACCATCAGTATTTATGTAATACATAGATAACACCTCTTAAAATGTACATACATTTTTTGGCACCAGTATTTAGGTGCTCTTATGTTGGCTACATAAATGTTTACTAAGGCTATATCCCCTTGTTGGGTTGATCACTTTATCATTAATTGATTTCTTTTTTTGTCTCTTATAGCCTTTTATTAAAGTCTATTTTGGCTGAAAGAAGTATTGCTGCCTTAGCTTTTTTGTTTGTTTATTTCTGTTTGCATGAAAACAAAATTATCTTTAATTTTAATTTTTTTCTGTTCTTTGATTCTAAATTATAGCCGGGCTAGATAGAGTACTCTTGGTTATATGTCCTTGCTTTTCATCACCTTAAATATTTTGTGCCAATCCCTTTTTGCCTGCAAAGTTTCTGTTGAGAAATCAGCCAATAGCTTTATGAGGGCTTCGTTGTAGGCAGCTAACTGCATTTCTTTTGCTGTTTTTAAGATTCTTTCTTTGTCTTTAAATTTTGACATTTTAATTATGATGTGTCTTGGTGTGGGCCACTTTGGGTCCATCCTGATTGAGACTCTCTGTGCTTTCTGGGTTTGTATGTTTAGTTTCTCCTCCAGGTTAGAGAAGTTTTCTGTTATTATTTCTTCAAGTAGGTTTTCAGTTTCTGCGCTCACGCGCTCTCTGTCTCCGTCTGTCTGTCTGTCTGTCTGTCTGTCTGTCTGTCTCTCTCTCTCTCCCTCTCCCTCTCTCCCTCTCCTGTTACCTCTGTGATGTAAATGTTGGTATGCTTGATGTTGTCCAAGAGGCCCCTTAAACTGTACTCATTTGGGGGGGGGGGGTTCTTATTTCTCTTTGCACTTCTGATTGGTTGTTGTTTGCTACCTTGTCTTCAAAATCACTGATTCTATCTTCTTCTTCATCTAATCAGCTGTTGATTCCTTCTAGTATATTTTTTATTACAGCTATTTCAGACTGGTTCTTTTTATTCTAGGTCTTTTTTTTTATGCTTAGTGTCTCTTTGTTGAAGTTCTCACTGACTTCATTTATTTATTCCCCTAAGTTCACTGATCATCCTTATAACCAGTGTTTCGAATTCTGTATCTAGTAGGTTACTTGCCTACATTTCATTTATTTCTTTCTCTAGGATTTACTCCTGTTCTTTCATTTGGGACATGTTTTTTGTTCGTTTGTTTCCTAGTTTAGACTGCCTCTCTGTGTTTGTTTCTCTGTATTAAGTAGATCTGCTTTGTCTCCCAGTCTCAGTTGGGTGGTCTTATGTGGTAGGTTCCATGTGAGTCCTAGTCTCCCTGATAACTAGTGCTGGGTGCTCCAGGAGTGTCTTTGTGTGTGCCCTCCAGTTGTAGCTGAGCCTTGACTGCTGTTGGCACATCAGTGGGTGAGTTTGACTTTCAGGCTGAGTGGCTATGAGTATTAGCCAAGCTCACAGCATATGAGCTGCTATATAAGGGCTGACCCCACTAAGTGGGATTCTCCCCAGCTGGCTCAGGTGCCTGTCAAGACTACCCTTTAGATGTGCTGCTTGTGGAACTAATTGAATAGTTCTCTGTTGAGGACTAAAGCAGGCATATGGGTCTATTGGTTCTGAGGCCCCTTGGAAGGGGCTCCCATGCATGCCAAGTTTAGCTGCTGCCTGTAACTGGCCCAGTGGTACCTGCTAGGAGCTATAAGCTCTCTGAAGTTGCTCAATGACTGTGCTGGAGTTGGAGGTACATGGAAGAGTTCACATTGTGAACTGAGTCCAGCTTCCACCAGTACTGAGTCTGGCACAGCTTAGCACCAGGCTTAGGGCATCCTAAGGCCTGAAGCCACCTGCCATCTACCTATAAGGTTATGCTGCTGGAAAAGCCTCAGGCAGTACATGAGTTGGGTGAGGTAGGGTCACAGGGAGTCACCCAGTTGAGGCAAGTGGTATTCACCAAGGTAATAAAGATTTAGGCTTAGCACCAGTGCTGAGTCTGGGACCACTCACAAAATCTGAGAGCACACTGAGGACAGCCGCCACCCACCTTGGGCCTGCAGAACCCCCAAGATTTGTGCAAGAAAGACTGACACAGACCAGGGCTGATTGCCCACCACCAAAAGTGCCTCTGGTATTGCATGGGTTGAGTGGGATTGGGTCCCTGGGAGTCACCAGGTTGGAGCTAGTAGAGTTCATCAGGCCAATGCAGATGCAGTTTTGACAATGTGAAGGGAGTTCCCAACATAGAAAATATTGTGCCTGCCTGCTGGCTACAGGAAAAATGATGACTGTCTCTCCATCCCTCTTCCTGAAGGCACATGACTCAGTCTTTCCCTGTATGTCTCTGATGCCTTCTGAGAGGCAGTGATTTTTAAAATTTCTGTAGCTCCTGGCATCAGTACATCAAAGTTTTAAGTCATTTTGAAATTATGGCACCAGGATATTTTATCAGGGACAAAGAAGGAGATAATGTAGTCAAATAGTAATTGATCAAATTATTGAGCAAATAGTAATGCTGCTTCTTAGCCTCTGTTCACATAATGAGGTTAGTATTACTGTATTGTTCCTATGGTCAACATAAGTAATCTCCATCTTCCATCTCATATAGTTCCATCAAAGTCATTGTTGACTTCTCCTCCCTAGGATGCTCATGCTATTTTACCTGTGTGGTGACTGAGGAAGGCCTACAGCAGTTTATCAATATAATGATAGATGTAATAATATTTTCAACCTGAATTCTTGCCATTTAAGTTTGGTTTTGCAAATTCCATAATTTTGAATTATATAAAGGATGAAATTTATCCCAAAGTTAAAATCCTTTCCCTAATACAGCTTTATGAAGAGCAAGATTAAATATATAGAAAGAAGCCATGCAAAATTTGAAAATAAATATATCTAAACTTTAATGTCATATATCTGTGTATTTTTCTAAATTTGAAAGCTTTTTAAGCTAAGTTTTAAGATACTGGCAAAATTTCATTTTACTGTGAGGGTTACAGGTCAGGAGGCATAAAGTAAATAGTTTGAGACCCCTATCTTTGGTTTAAGTTCAACCAGAAAAGTTAAATTAATGGTTTGGGTTTTTTTTTTTTTTCTTGTTGTCATGAAGAGTCACAGAGAGAAATTTATTACTTGTAGTTTCCATCTAGTATGCAGTTACTGAATTCAAAAGACCAAGGAACATCAGCTTCCAAAAACCTATTTAGTTTAGTTGTGCAAGGTCTCAAGAATCCAAATTGATTGTGGAAAGGGAACAATGAGAGAATAAAAGGGTGGAAATTATATATTTTAGAGGAATTTACATTAGTATGTGTGCAATACAATATCCTCATCATACAGAGTAATAAAAAGTGAATGTCTCTCTGCTATTTCTTTTATGCCTCTTTTGAATATTTTAAAAGGCTTGAGGGAGGTTCAAATCCCATTATACCTAAATTAGAATCCTAGTACTAGGAGAAGAGAAAGAAAGTTTAGTTTTCAAAGTCATCAAGGCATACAGAGTGCAAGGCAGGAAAAAAAACAAAACACCCCAGATCTGAGACTGTAGATACTTGTAGCTAAAAACAATAGTGTTGCCTTCCTGCATGATAAGCCAATGCAAATGAGTCATGGAAGCCTGCCATCTGTGGATGCTGTTATATTACTGCTGAATAAGGTGACGTGTCAAAAGGTTGTAGGCCAGGAAACGGGCACACAGGAGCAAGGTATCCACTGATGTTAGGCTCTTACCCTCCCACAGAGACCGGAAGACAGGGCACTATCCTTTAAATAATTACATTTTAAAGGGATTTTTCTCAGGTCCCCGAGACAGACCATTTCATATTATAAAACTGGCAAGAGACTTATAAAAACATTTACATCTCACAGGGGCAAAACTTACTGTTACAAATTTTCTAAAGTAAATATTCTGAGAAAAGGGAGGCCCAGTCAAGAAGAAACTTTTCTAAAGCTGTGGGAAACATTACGTCTGTCTCGATTAGTATGAAAAATTAAATACTACAAGATTAAGTAACATCTTGCAGATCTGACCATGTCAGTATAAGTATCATTATCTTTTCTATTAATGCACAATCCTTATTTTGACAGTGTTTCTCACTCCCATTCTCAACTTTCTGAAAGGGCATAAAACCAAGATAAAAGACATTTTAAAAACAAGTAAAATATATGTAACCTTTAAAAATCCCTAGGCCCAAATGACCAAGACTCTGCAGAGATTTGCATTTATCAAAGCATGGACCAGTGCTCCTACATAATTAAAAAGGAATTGCAGCACTTAATTGTGTCTCTTAAAGAACATTAGAGGAGATTCATTTCATTACACACACCATCACTTCTCCAAACTCTCTTCTCTTCCTTCTTGGTTCTCCCACTCATGGTATTGGTTCAGACCCGTGAGTCAATAAATTCCTCAAAATTCTTACACATACTCATCTCCTAGTGCTTCCTCTCTCTTAATTCACCTTCTTCCCCCTTGAAATCAATCAATCATCAATCTCTCTCTCTCTGTCATACATCCAACAGTGAATTTTATCTTTTTCAGGAACAGATAATATTCTGTACATATATCCATTCCTGCTCCTTAAGTCCCTTTTCAACTCCTAGCATCTTAGACTAATGTGTAAAATAATAATTAGATCACTATATAGATATAACTAAATTTCTGTTATAACTTACTATTTTTAATCCTGTTTGGGAAGGTTCATTTATATCATAAACCAATAAACCAATTTATTTGAATTTATATTTTTAAAAGGCTATGTTAAAATATTTGTTCACATTTTTTACACTAATTTAGAAGGTATTGTGAGGATTCTCCTTCAATTTACTCGAGGGTGGGAACATGTTATTAATTTGTTGATATTCCCAGTATAAAACATGATACATGTAACATGGTAGAGAGTCATGAAATGGAACTAAAGGTTGCTTTATAATGCCTTTTTTCTTGTTCATTTATTTTTTATTCAATTAATAATTTTATAAGAAAATTATATATGAAATAATCGAAGAACATGGGATGAATATGAAATAATACTCACCTATAGATAAATTATACTTTATTGTATGTTATGGTAGGAAAAATAATTTTCCCTCTGTGCTTCTAAGTTCTTGGCTGAGATGTCCCCTATAATAAAAGACAGATTCATAGAAAAACAAACAGAAGTTCAATAGCATATATTCCTCCTGTATACTTGTAGTACACCCAGAAAAACTGAGTAACTCTAAAATGATCCAAGCTATCACCTTAAATACCATTTTTAGCTAAAAACAAAAGATAGATGGTGGGGAGGGGACTTTTAATGAGAGATTACCAGAAAAAGCATAGTAAGAAGGCTATCTTTGTTATGAAGATAGAGTTTCTAAAGACAGTCATTTTTGTCTTCCTGGTACTGCTAGAAAAACACCTTTAAAAGTATAGATTTCCCTTACAAATGTAACTTCTCCTCAGTTTTCAGAGCTTTCCATGTATCTGCTGTTTCTTTGGTTTTTTTGTTTTTTTATATTATCCAAATTTTGGGATGGTAAATTCTGCTCCCAGGGAAAGGGACATGAAAAAGCCTAGGCAAGGACTGTAGATAAGATATATTTGCATATGTATTTCAAAAACTATGAATCTAACTGGAAGGTCTGGTGGTTCTGTAAATAAGGACAGAAGACACTGAGAAAAAGTGAATTGTGTCACATAAAAGTAGTTTGATGATGCTAATATAATAATTTATAATAAATATTCATTATAATCTTTTCCTACCTCTGCAACATAGTGGATATATTTATGAAGTGCATCTTTAAGGTAATAAAGCACTTTTCTATACTTTAAAAGCAAAAAAAAAATTATTTTCATTTCTAATTTTATAGAAATTTGTTTTACTTTGATAAACACCTATTTTTCTCTTTTAGCCTATTTAGCATGATAGTATAGAGGAGGAAAGTTCTTTTCCTATATGATTCTAGGTTTTTCTGACTGGTCTATTAATTAGCATAAAACAGATTAACAGAACAGAAGAAATACAAATTGAAGTATGTATGTAAGTGTCCACCAAAGACGTTGAGACCCAAAAACTAGCTAATGAATGGAATAGGGGCCTGCTTCTCCAAGGAGAGGAGGGCAATTCTCAAGAAGTTAAGAAAAGCAGATGCTTGGTAATTAGATGTTCGTCCTGCCATACAAATAGGTCATTCAGATAACAATTTATTTCTGATAATAGCTCTTTTTTCCGAGCTAGGCTCCCTATCTGAATTCTTTTAGGTAGCTAAGGGAGAGAGGGTTTTCTTGAGTCTTCAGGTTTTTGATTGCCTTCAGCTCATAATAATCCACATGCCAAAGTGGCACATTTTCAGGAGCTTCATTCTCACCCCCTTCAATAGCATTAAAATATTTGCTATTTTAATGAGTTTATTAATGTTGTTATCTTTATTACTTATTTTTTGCTGAAGAGAGATTGCCTTTTTTAAAAATCTTCCTAAACAGTATATAGAATTTTTTACTTAAGAAGTAGGTCTCAAAATGTGGTTCCTACAGCAGCAGGCTTACTTGAGACTTTGTTACAAAGCTAACTTTTGTGCCCCAACCTAGACCTATTCAATGAAAAACATCAGGTTGAGGAACAACACACTGTATTTTAATAAGCTCTCCAGATTTTCTGATATATACTAAAGTTTCAGATGCATTGATTTCAAGTATTTATTATCAAAAAAGGAGCTCGATTTATTTAGCTGAATATATAACATCCCTTACCTCCTCCACCCCCTTGCAGAACATTTTTGTTAACACATTTGTATAGAAGGGCTGTCCGGAAAAAATATAGCCACAAATGCCTCTATTTTTCATATTACATGGCTGGGTAGTTTCCAGACAGCCCTCCTATACATTTATTCATTCAAGTATAAATTGACCATAAAGTGTTTACTAATAGTAGACATCTTATTTAAATTACCTTTTATTTTGAGTGTTTCTACAAAATATAACATTTTGAGGGTGCTGAATCTATATCTAATGTATTTCCAATATGCCCATTGATATTTAGGAAAACAAACACACAAACAATAAAATAAAAAACTTAGCAAATTAGAATTATCAAATGTTTACTTTTTACTAAGTGAACAGATGATTTCATGTTGCTTCAGGATAGGTCCTTTTAACTCATAGAAATGTTTTATTATTTTAGTGTTTCTAAATATTCCACAAATGGCTTGTAGCTATTAAAATTAAAAACTTCCAGTTATTTTTAAATACATCTCAATTTTACTTTTACATGAATGAAATACGACATTATATAATAATAAGCATTTCAATCAACAAAATATTGAATTTACCAGAACTTATGTGGATTAAACTCTAAGGATCAACCTTACCAAAAAAAAGCTAACACAATGTTTCAAGAAATACTCTAACCATTTTACAGAAATTATTAGTCTAACTTTTGGCGTTTTGTTGTGATACTTTTCATTGCTTTTTGTACATAGAAGTTCTTTTATTTTATAAAAGCAGGAAAAAGTCTCCAGGTCTGTTCCATTCAGTTTTGTTTCTTTTGGTTTACAAATGGTTTAAATTCTTAGGTTTAACTTTGGTGTTTAATACAATGTAAGGCTCTAGTATAAGCTGTATAAGAATGGACCAAGAATATTGTTGAGTATCAACTTTTCCAATAGTTTGTGATGTATTTTTACTAACTTTGTTGGGAAACTCAGAAACTGAAGCCTATTTCTGAGCTCCCTCCTTCTTTCCATCTTCCTTTTTGATTTTTTTTCTCCTTCTTTTTCTCTTCGATAGTGTTCTTCTCATGTTTACCATACCAATTTCTAGTTATTTTAACATTTTACTATCTTAACCTTTCTAGCAGACTAAGTGCTTTTTATTTTGTTGTTTTTTTGTTTTTCTCAGTATCATCCGCATTATGCTAGGATGAGTCTAGAGTCTAGATTCTAGAGTTTGGACCAGCATTTTCACTTATCATTTCTACATCCTTCATCATCCACTCAAGTTTATACAATGTTAAACTACCTGATAACCTACCAGTGCTTTTTTTGTCTTCTTTATTCTTTGGCTTCCTCCATTAGCATCTAGAAGAACCAATGCTTGAGAGATTGATTTCTTTTTAAATCTTTGACATCCAGGCATATTCTTGCCATTACACTTGATTGAATACTTAAAATATGGGAAATATTTTCCTCATAACATTGACAGAGGTACTATGTTGCCAAGTCAAATATTATCCTTAGTTTTAATTGTTTAATATGTTTGTAGCTTTCTAGAAGTATTTAGGGTTTTCTCTTTTATACAGATATTGAGACATTTAAAATGACATCTTTTAGTGTAGGACTTTTTAAAAAATTTATTGTACTTGGTGATCAGAGAACCCCTTTAGTTGATAATGAAGTAAAAAGAGATTAGATATTTGAAAATCTCTGAAAATGTTCACTACTCAGAAAAACTATAGATTAACAAATTTGTCTTAAAGAAAAAATAAATTTAATAGAATATCAAAATAAAGGACAATGAAAAGTTTAAAGCATGACATCCCTCCAAAAAGAGAGCACAAGTCAAGAGAATTTTGCATATGAGTAATCTCAAACTTAGTAGCAGCCACTTCCCATACATACAATTTGATTTAAAGCATATAAAATGTAGAAGTTTTCTAATTTGCATTCTGAAGCTATCTTGGAAATCAAACATGAAAGTGGTTAAATCAAACACAATTATAGATGTAAAATGATAAATAATCAAATTTAATTAAATATTAGAAATGTGTCCTAATGAAATATTCAATATTCTATATTCATAGATAGAATAATGGTTTAATATTTTTAAATAAAGCAATAAAATCCATACAGACAATGACAGTGGCATACATTAAATATTTATGCAATGCTTAATATATATCAGACATTGTTCTATATGTTTTATATGTATTAACTCATTTAATTCTTCAGCAAAATTAAAAGGTATAGAGATCACTATTAAATTTTACAATTTTAATTGTATTCTAAAGAATCTATGATATTTAAATTTAATTTTTGATCCACTGTTAATTACAACTGTATTTTTAATTGAAATATATCGTTGGCTTTAATATTTATTATTTTTAACATAATTGTAGTAAATATCAGAGAATAGCACCTGTGCAATGATTTACCATATAATTAGTTTAATGTGTTATATTTGTCATCTTCTTTAACACCCACAAACCCACAAAAAAGGTATTAAATCTTCATTGTAGGTTAAAGTTAAGTGAATTGCCCATAATCATATCGTTCAGGACTTCTTAACCTCAGCACTATCAATATTTTGAACCATACAATTCTTTGTTGTGAGGGAATATCCTGTGCACTGTAGAATTTTTGGCAGCATCACTAGGTTCTACTCCCCCAGTTGTAATGACCAAAAAGATGGCAGGCATTATCAAATGTTCCTTGGGAGTGACATACTCACTTCCATCTGAGTATCCCTGTTACGGTTAGTGACTTTTTCCAACAAATACTATTTCCCTTACACTGTGTCTCTTGATTATTTCTCTCACTTTAATAGAATTAGCTGTGCTTCTCAACTTACAGAAGGAAATATAAAATTTTATCTGTCTGCTCACAACTACGTTATTAACTAAAACTTTTAGTAATATCCATAAATGCAAATATAAATAGATCTGAAAGAAGAACATACAAATAAGAGAGGACCATATCTAGGACTTTTATTTTCATAATAAAAGAAACTAAGTGAGTTTCAAATATTTTTGAGTCTTGAATCATCCCTAGCCTTAATGCTGAAGTGTTTCCATTCTTTCCATACTCATACCTCACATTTGTTCTATAATTTTCTCTTTTCTGACCTCTTGATGTAGTATCTAAATTTGGACTCTGCCTTATGCTGCAAAATAATATTTAGCACTGCCTTCCTGATTGCTACATTTTTACCTTGCTTTTCCTCTGATTTAATTTGCCTTTCTTCCTACTTACTAGCTTCTATAAAATATATTTCACAAGTTGCTATTTAGTTACTAGTATATACATTATCTGTGTTCCATCTCAGCAGTGGTAACTTTTGGGATCTGGACAGGAGCAAGAAATAATTTTCTAATTTGTACAGAACACTCTTCTGAAGTATGCTGTACCTAACTACAATTAAATGCTCAGGATACTGGTCTTTCTCTTTCTAGATGAAGGTATAGATATTCTCTGTGTTCACCCAATAAAATCTCTATGTAGAAAAGATGAGGATGGGAATGATCTGGAAAAAATAATTTTGTCTGGGATGAGTCTGCAGCAGTATGTAAAATATAATGCTGTCTCTTGATGGTAAATAATTTATTTAAAATTATTTAAATAAAATATTTAATAAAAATATTAAAAATATATATGTTTCATTTTACAAAGTGAAGGTGCATGGAATTAGAAGTCAAGGGATCTAGGTTCTAGTCTTGGTCTTTACATTGATTATAACTTACCTAATCTAATATACTAAATTTACAGTTTAGGGTACTGGGAGTAATATAATGTGGATTTCTCATGAAAAAGGAGAAATCAAAAAAAATTCTTTTTTTTTTTTTCAAAAAGAAAGGGAGTGACATAATGCAATCTAGGAGTTAGATAAGTGTAGACTTTTTCTTGACTGAAAATTAGGATGGAAAAACAGAAAACTGGGAAAAGGTTTAAATGTTTAATGTGTTCTAGGAAAAAGGGTATTAGTAGTAATTATGGCAGAGTTGTGAATTTGAGAAATATTTCAAACACTCTGAAAGGACTTGACTGATCAGGGTGAAATAACAAAAATAATCTTATATAGCCTATTGAATAGATAGAATGAGGTTGGAAATGTAGGATAAATATTATAGTTTGATGTTATAAAGGTTTGTTTTGAGGTGTCTGTACAACATCCATGTGGAGATAACTAAATGACAGTTTCACATACAGGTTTAATTTAATGAGAGCAGTGTGGACTGGAAACAAAAGTTTCAAATCATTGTCATGTTAGTTATAAATGACATTTATTTGGAGAAATGTTACCTAGGAAGAACTTACTTTAAAAAAAAAAGAAGAACAGCGTTGGCACTGTCAGCGCTGCGGCCTGGGTTCAGTTCCCAGTCAGGGAGCTACCCACATACCAAAAAGCAAAAATAAATAAATAAATAAAAAGCCAATTTAAAAAAAAAAAAGAAGAAGAAGAAGAAAACAGACAATTTGGACAAGAACATTTGAGATCCCTCCTTTCTCTGCTAGAGAAAAATTTGAACTTTAAGGAGAGCATGATAGATTCCATCAAACCTCAAAAAGAAGTTGGGACTTTACCGAGGGCCTTGTCTTTTGCAATTATTAGATTTGTTTATTTTATTAGAGCAATTTAAACTGATAATTATAGATGAAAGTTCTTATGGATTGAAGAATAACTGGAAAATTAAAAATGAAAGCCCTGAACACAAATTGCTTTAATACTAAAGGGAAACAGATTATAGGGTAGATTAGGTAGGGGATTCAGGGCATTCTTTTTAGAAAAGAAAGACTTGAATATATGAGACGTAAGTGAAAATGAAAGATTAATGGCCTAACTTCAGAAAACTTTAGCAGTATAACCTCTTATGAGCCATAGGGACTAAGATTAGGATGGGCAAAAAGAAAGTATTGGAGTAACAAAGTTTCATGACCATTGTGTAAATTAAAGCATGAAGATGTTAAGTGCGTTTTTTATATCAGTAAAATAATGATTTCCAAATTTGTTTTAAATTTTTATACACAATTGACATATATTAATTTGACATTTAAATATTATATAAATGTGCTTTTAGAATAATAATTTTTAAACATTAAAAAAGCTGAGAATAAAAATATTGATAGTGACCAGAGCGATTTCTTTGAGTCTAAATTTTATATAATTCTGGAATCTAAAATACAGTCCAAAGGGAGAACAAAAAGATCTTCTTTGAGCTAAGTAAAGCTAAATTTGATTTAGACTTTAATAGTTTGAAATCCAATTTTGGATAAATCCCTTAAGCAAAGCACTTACTATAATTTAATTATGTTTTGCTTTTACCATCTCTCCCCCACTCTTTCATTTTTTTCTCAGTTTATTTCTCCTTAATCCGCAAAAGACTGTTGTTACTATTTTATTAAAAGCCTATTCCTGAATTTACTAAGTAATTATTTGAAAACACAAGGTATAGTACTTTACAAATGCCAGACGTTTTTAAGATGAACTAAGTTTCAGATAAAAAGGTGTGCCATTTATGAAAACTTTGTTTACATTATTTCATCACAGATGGGGCATGTTTATACATTCTCAGTTATGTGTATATATACAAAGTTGAAAAAAAATTTTTTTAATATATGGGTAGCTCCCTGGCTGGGACCCAGGCCGCAGCATTGACAGCGCCAAAGCCTAGTCACTACACCACCAGGGAACTCCCAAAGTTGAAAATTTTGATGTGTATTTTTTTCAGACTTACAGAAACATAGACATAGGAATATAGATTATGGAAATAAATGCAACTGTAGATATTCACATCATTTCATATTATGGTATTCATTAGTTTAGTGAATTTTTAGCAACAAAACTTTAGTAATTTTAGGAAGCCTAGTTATATTATTTCTTTGGAAATACCATCAATTTTTTATGTTCTACTTGTCTCTTAAGAATTAAAAAATATCTTCCTCTCCTGAGTAGAGCTATTTTTCTCACCTATATGTACCTTTTTACTTAGTAGTGGTATGTTTTAGTGAAAGATATATTTGCTCCTATCATAAAATGTCTAGAGCAATTATTCTGAAAACTTGAAGGGGGGTATAGTCTGTAATATGTGCCACAGACTATTTAAATTATATTTTTAAAAAAGTATTAGTAAGTTTCTAATGCAAAATAAATGAACAAGTATAAAATATTTTATTCAATCAGTAATGAGAAAACTTGGAAAATGTTAATACTAGTTCATACAGCATTTAAGGAGTGATATATTTATAGGTGGCTTAATAAAGGCATTTAAGATCAACATTGCTGGATTAGATACAAATCAGGTGACTGTCCTATAAAAACATATTGATAACTTCAAAGTTATTTATTTCTACTAAGCAGAAATTATTTTTATTTCTACTGAAGAAAGTTTATAAGCCAACTAAGTCTTTGATTTTTAATTAATACTCTTAACTAATGCAACTAATTTTAGCTCACTCTACCAGATGCTGTCAGTGTCCCAATCACACTGCTGTGGTCTTACCATTTCAACTTACCATAGTCATTTCCCAGTAAACAATGGAGATAAACACATTTGCCTGTATTTGTATGTATGAGCCTGAGGGCTTTCAAAAACTCCGCAAGTCAGAACAGAAATTCTGGGGACTTAGGACTCTTCCTTTCATCATTACCTCCCCAAATCCAGGATGCAGGTCATAGTAACTACAGGAGCTGGTCATCAATACTTTAACTTCTTTACCCCAGCAGATGCCCACAAGTGTGTTTTTCATGGGTGACCAGAGTTTCGCCAGAGGAATAAACTCTAATCGTTCACTTTAATAACTGACTTAAAGCCAACTTCATTCCCCACATTCTCTTTCCTGCACTAGTTGACTTAACTTTGGATTTTTCTATATCTCCCTGAAAACCACTTCCACTGAAACTCTTTGACCAGGGTCTGTTTCTGGAAAATCCAAACTCAGACTCCAAATCCTTGAAAAGCTTTTCAGAATCTAGCATATCTTTCATGAACCAGTCAAATCTATAGAGGTTGAATAAATACTATGGTAAACCTGAGTTAAGCCTGTTGTTCCAGGATAATTAGCTCTACTCACTCTCAAAAGGAGAGGCAAAGGGAAGCCTTTCTCCCCACTTCCCAAAGAACTAGGTCTTATCTACCATTAGATACTTGGAACGAGGTAGCGTTTATTGTTTTCTATGATTCTTGTTTTTCTCTCCATTTTTTACTATAATCTCTGCAAGTATCATGTCTGTTTTACTCATCATTGTAGAGAATCTAGTACAGTGTCTCAAACATAATAGGCACTAAGCAAATATTACTTGAATATTGTTCAATAAATGAAGAAGAGGAAATAGAAGCAAACACAAAAATGGTGGTTTCAACTTGTCAAAGAGCTAAAGAAAACTATAGGCAACTTTTCATCACATATATTTCCTGACAAAATAAAAGTAAAAATTCTGTTATTGTTTTTAGTGACAAAGTTCATAGAACAGTGATGAAACAATGTCGTGCCCAAGATTACACTTTATCATTAACTTTCATTTCCATGTAACATATAAATTTATCATACTAATTATAAATGACGTTATTATATATGCTTAAATAAAATAAAAGTCAGCTGACAGAGGCCTGTAAAAAAAAAAAAACAGTTAATTTGGCCACTATTCCTTTTTTCTTTCCTTTTTTCTTTTAAGTTCTGAAAAACAAAAAAGCTATTCACAGGATACTATGGGATAGTAAACTTGTATTTCTAGATTCTAAACACGTCTGTTCAAATGTATCATCTTGATTTCAGTTGCATAATCTGGGTATTTCCAGGGTATGGAGTCCTTGAATACTCCTCTTTATTGCATGTTTAAATTTTATGCAGGGGCCACAGTTATTTATGTGTTACCTTCTTAACATAAAATGAAATACACAGAAAAACAAAGTTTATATCTAAATTATCCATGTCCTGGTAATTAGAAATTGAGAAGCAAGGTATTTATTTCTAGTAATTGCTTATCCATAGCTTGGTTCCCCATATACACAGTAAAATTATGAAAGACATCATATATCTATGTTTTCTTAGAAGTTATGCAGTGTACTTTATTAACCTATGTTATATTTAATAGAATTCTATGTTATATTTAATAGAAAATGGTTGATGACCATTTTCTTTTTTGATATGTCTGTTTTAGTTTTTTTTCTAATTATTACTAGTTTAAAGAATCATATTTTTATAATGTTGTTCTTGTCCACAATATAAAGCTAAAATGTTTGATCATAATAAAATTTAAATTCATCATATTATGTACTAGGTATTTTAAATAATATATTATTAATATATTGAGTTTTTGGAACACCATAGTTTAATGCCCATGTGATACTTTTAGTCAGTGAGCAGAAAAAGATTCAAATGTGTATTTTTAAAGTAGGAAGCATAGTTATTTTATCAATATAAAATATACCACAGTAAAATCAATTATCTATCTTAATGTGGTTGAACAAGGTCATTTCTCATAGGTATTAATGTCACATAAAGGCAGTTAGCTCAAAAAAAAATTCTGGCAGTGGTAAAGATGCTTGAATTTTATAGCTACCCTTGCTCACTTTTTTGGTGGGGGGAAAGGGGAAGAAGGCTGTAGGTGAGCATCGATTAAATGAGTGATAAAGTCTTTGATGAATTGGAGTTTTTTTTTTCACGTTTTTAATTTAGAAGGTAAAACTTTCTGTCACAGTTTAAGCTGAAAATTATGGCTGAGATAATAGAGGTCTGATTCCATGGCAAGTTAAAGAGGAAAAAGTTGCTGCTCAAATGTCAAGACATCTTATGGTCCAAGATGATTAAAACTAAACTGTTTGCTGTATGAATCCCAAGGTGCAGCTATATCTCAGCTTTGGTGACATTTAGCCAGTGACTTTTTATAGCTTGTTAATAATGTATAGCTGTCCCTATATAAATTTTCAGTGACAGAAGTGACCATTTGGAGTGGCACAGTTAATGAGATTAATTCTTGACAGAAAATGCAGATTTAAAAAATATTTCTAAAAAATCAAGATTGATGTCAAAAGAAGTCATGTACTTAAGAGACAATGGCCTCATAACCATATTTTGAGTTTTTTAACAGAGATCCCAGTCCTATGGCCAGTGATGTATGTTCTATTTTTAATTAACATTCTCTACAGCCCAACCCCCAGCCTTCTCTGCAGCTAGTTTCTACTAACCCTGCATAAATCAGAAGACTTCACCTACAAATATTATAACTTCCTCAGGGAGGATTTTCTCCCTTTTGACTTGGTTAGTTCCACATAATTCACATAAATTTTCTATCGTAAGACTACTCATATATTTTCATAATCACCTTTTTGATGCCTGCCTTTCCTACTAGACACCACTAGCATGTTTCAAAGCAAAGGTTCAGCTTTCACTGAATCCTTATATGATTACCAAACCATTGAATCAACATTTGCAAGCATAAATATTCTTTGAAAAAGAGAGAGCTATCATTAATTTATTAGATAATGAAATTGTATTAGAAAACTTCAGTGTGTATTCTAGCTGTTCAATATTAATCTCCCATTAATTATTTTCTCCAGAAGACTGCTGTTTTTAGTTACCTCTATATCTAATATTTCAAATTAAAACCAGACATGTATTCAAATAATGCATAAACTGTGAAATGTCACAAGGGAGATACGAGGAGATGAAATGCTGAAAAAGAAATATAAGAAAGGAAATGCACCTGGAACCTATGTAATTTTTACTAACCTATGTCAACCCAATAAATTTAACAATTAAAAAAAGGAAATGACTTTACAAGTTGAATATTAATTTTTATTTAATATCTATAAAAATACAAATAACCTCAAACATTTGCTGATTAGAAGGGGATTAATTTTTGCAATTATTGTAAAATTTATTTAACTATGAAAGTAATATTTATTATGAAGACTTTAGAAATTGAGTGCAAACAATATAAAACATAAAGGCTGAGGCTTACAAATTTTCCATGTTAATAAATCAGGCATAATCCTGACAATTTCATTTTTGAAACCCACCTATATAAATTCCCAGCTACTGAGATAGTCACTTAAATTTTGTTGCATTTCATCAGCATTCTTATATAAAGATGCATATTAGTTTACTGGCTGCCATAACGAAGTACCACAAACTAGGTGACATACCAGAAATTTGTTGTCTCACATTTTTGGAATCTAATAATCCAAAAGCAAGGTGTTAGCAAGGTTAGTTCCTGCTGAGAACTATCAGAGAAAGTTCCAGACCTCTCCATAGCTCTCAATATCCTCAGACATTCCTTGGCTTGAGGATGGTAGTCTCCATGTGTCTTCCCATGATCTTGCTTCTGTACATGTCTGTCTCTGTGTCCAAATTTGTCGTTTTTATAAGGACACCAGTCATATTGGATTAGGGCCTGCTGTAATGATCTCATCTTAGTTTGAATAAATCTGCCCAAGACCCTGTTTCTAATGTTACATTTTGAAGTACTGGGGTTTAGGTCTTCAAATACCTCTTGAAAGGCAATTCAACCCATGACAATATGCAATATGAACATATATAAATGTATGTAAAATTACACATGCACACAGAATTTTATATACAGCTGTCACATAAGCTTTGCAAACATGAGAATTAATTACTGTATACTATGTTAGATTTTGCTTACATGGTTTTTATTACTAGTAATATGGTGGCTTCCAGTTAATTGCTTTCAAAAATGGTACTGGTTCTGCAATTCTTATCTGGTGCTTGGGTCCTCTTCCAAATTCACTTGTTGTTGGAAGAATTCATTTCCTTGTGATTGTGAGACTGAAGTCTCATTTTTCTGTCAGTCATGGAACACTTTTAGCTTCTAGATGTCAGCCACCCTTAGGTTCTTGACACATGGTCTCCACATTTATAACATAGATGTTTGCTATCTTCTGGGCCACTCAATGTTAAATGTCTCTGCCTCTTCTGTGGCCAATCAGAAAAAAAACTCTTTGCTTTAAAAAAGCTCACTGGATTGCGTTAGGCTCACTCCAAATAATCTTTCTACTGCCATATAACTTGACATAATCACGGAGTGATAGTTCATCATAGACCCAGGTTTCACTCATACTCAAAAAGAGGTTATACATGATTGTGGGTCATCTTAGAATTCTGGTTACTACAAATATTCTCATTAGTTTATGTTTGTCTTTTTGATAATTACTTTCCTAGAATAAATTCCTGGCAGGAAATTTGCTAACTCAGAATAAAAGCAAATTTGTAAGCTTTAAAAACACGTTGCTGAGGTCTAACTTTCACTGCCAAGAGTACACTTGTAGTACCTTTATATCAGTGCATCCCTGATAATAGAAATTGATTTCAACATTAAAAACAACACACATAAACACGTGCCTACACATTTTTTCCTAATCAGAGAAAACTTGTAAACATGCAGTGCTTTACACTTAAATGCTTCTGTTACCAAAAATTAAGACTATTCAAATATTTAATCACAGTAAATTATTAAAATATTGTGTTAAACTCCATATAATACTTTTATCTAATAAAGACTTTATTCAAATTTTATCAATTATTTAAATAAAATTCTTTTTAGTAATTCATTCACTCCCCTCTTCTTTCTAGTATCCATTCTTGGAAGACATTTAGTTATGGGTGCTGGAATTGTTTATCAGCCTTTCCTGTCTTTCTTAACTTTTACTTTTTGACAAATACAGATCATTTACTGGGGATAACTTTCCTCAATTTTGGTTTACCTGCTATACACACACATGATTTAATTTAGATTATGCCCTCCTGGTAGTAATACTATGTGGATTATGCTGTGTCCTCCAGGAGGCACATGAAATTGGTTCATCTCATTACTGACATAAACTGTGATCAAATAAAATTTCTCCATTGAAAAATATTATTACCTCCTTTTAATTTTTAAATGGGTAATATTTTGAAATTACATGCACATTCTGTTTCTCATCCAATATTTATTGCTTAGTTTTAGCATTCTTGAAGGATTCCATGCAACTCTGTGCATTCACAAAACAAAATAAAATCTGTCTTGGTGCACACATGCACATGCATGCACACATATGCCTGCATGCACACACAAAAGTATAAATATGTCCATAATATTTGAATGTGACATATTGAAAGGATTCTTAGACTACCTCGTTCTCCCTGCTTCTGCAAACAAGTATATTTTAATTATTTTTAAACCACACTATACAATATAACCAAAATATTTTCTTGAAAATCTTTAATACGTTTTTACTTTTAAAAGTATCTACTTACTTATGACACTTTCTAATCAGTAAGTCCTCATTTTTTCTTCATTTTGATACCCAAATTATCATTATTTTATAGAACAGTTTTTCAATATTACTATTTAAATTATTTTAACTGTAGCACTAGATAATATAATTTTGTGATGGTTAAAGAATACTAAGAAGTTTCATTTAGAGAATTTAAGTCCATGGAGTAGCAATTTAATTTAACATCATGCCTTTTTCACTAGATAATATAAATATCAACATCACAGCAATAGTAAAAAGAGCACTAAAAAAATCACTACCACTTAAAAAGTGCCCTAATATTTATAATCTTCTAGTAAGTACACTTTTACAATTATCATTTATTTTTATTACATTTATTATTTAAATTCATCCTCAAATTTAGTTCTAATGTAATCTTGAAATTATATGAAAAGAATTTACTGATATTTATAATTGTAAAACTTATGTCATTTATCAAGATCATACAGCTGGTAATTGCCAGAGAGCTTACTCATCTCTGTGTTATCTCTATGTCAAGAATTTCAAAGCTTTATTAATATTGCATACCCTTAACATCATGCACTACTTTGTGTTACTGTTAAATTGGAAAATGTTCTTCTGGAGGGCTCCCCATGGAGTCAGTTTCAGATGCATGATTACATACATGGCTGACATTCTTAGAAAGAACCCAATATTATAATTTGTCTAAAATAATTCTACCTTAAGTTGTTTAAACACATCACTGAAATTTTAACTATTCCATTTTACTTGTTGAGTCAAACACATGATGCTATTTGGTATCTGGTTTTCATTGTTTTATTCCTCAGATCATGATGTATTCATTAAAATCTCTTAATTGCTTAGTGTTCACCCTGGGCTTTAGCTCTGAGATAGACCTAAAACTTTCTATCAGTTGGCCGGCAAAGAGATACAGTAAACAGAATTTATTTCCCAAAGATTTCCAGGAATTTCAGAAAAGCTTAGTTGATGTAAAATAATAATGTTCTGATGGAGTCCTAAATTTTTATTCCATTTTTTTGCTCACTAAATATGATTAGAGATTTTAAAAATTAAGAAAAATCTTTACATAGCAAAGAGTTACTAATAAGAGTTCAAACAGCTGATATGCTGATACTGTGTTCTGTAGGCTTGTATAGAGAGTTTTTTCCATCTATCCATTCAATGAATAGACATTTTTTTTATTTAGAGCTACTTACTACAGGCAAATGATTGTCCTAAGTCTGAGACTATAACATGAGCTATAAATAGCAATTGCAAGAAGTAGAGCTCAGACCACCATGTTAACCACATGAAAATATATACTTAGATCAATTCAGGTAGGCTGATCAGGAATTTGTTTATAAAACACATTTCCATAAATAGATAATTTCCTTATCATGTTTTTATAATAACATATTATAATATTCTACCATTTCTTTGAATATTAGTGTATTTAAAATGGTTAATGATAAGTATCAATCTTGAGAATGCATTAGTTTTGTAATAATTCTTATAAATATACTTTCTGTATCCAGAGAGAGTATGCATTCCTAAAAGGCATTTTGAATATACATATTTATATGCCAGAATACATATATGTGTGTATATGCATATATGTATATGTGTGTGTGTTTATAAATGAGATCAGACAATTAATTTTGTGAACTCATCCTAGAAAAAGTTGTACACACCTCATTGATGAATATCACTATGGCCACCTTCAAAGTACTCCCCCTGGGAAGCTATACCCTGATACCAGCACCTAGTCCACCCTTCAGAACTCTTTTTTTGGAATGGCCATCAGAGCTGTCATCGTACCCAACATCTGACAATTAAGTTCGTGAACTTACCATCATGAGCTTATCTTGGCAGTACTGTATAAACAACTTGCTAAGTCTGACTTCATATGTATATTAAAGTTTAAAAAAGACTTAACACAGGTCATTTTCTATTATTATAATGTACTTACATTAGAAATCAAAAATAAAATATAAACATATTCATTTCACAGCTCTGAGTTTCATAGAATTCATGAAATATTTCTCACTCTCCATACTTTGGATAAATGTGACTCTACTATGTTAATCAGTTTCTATAATTGGAGCTTGAATTTTATTTTCCTCCACTCAGTTTTCTAATATCAAAATTGCAAATTAGAAAGGATGATCCTCAGGAAATGTACAGTTTGGTAAATAGATAGAGGTCAGAATAGTTAATCAGCATTTTAATAAGCTGAACAGAAGCCATAGATGCTCTTGAGAGAAATACATTTTCTGGATATAAAGAATCCCCAAGGCATTTCTTAAAGTTCAGTTTATGCAGTGATTTATTAATTATGAGCTGAGTTTGGATGATGAGTGGCCAGTCAGATTTTTAATTCATTTTTATTATTTCACAGAGAATTATAGAAGACATACATGTTTTATGTTGGAGAATTCCTTACCATGTTGACTATATTATCAAAATTGTTCCAATTAAAAAGAATTTCTGAAATTTCTGATTTCATACTGACCTAGAATATGTACTCCAACTTTACTTAAAATTAAATTCTGGAAAGAGGAGAAATAGTAGTCATCTAGAAGGAAGTATACTTAGTACTTACTTCTTGTCTATGCCTTGTAGAAGATGGAAAAAAGGTAATGCCATGATGCCAACTTTCCTTTTTGGTATAGTCATATGTTTGAAAAGAGAACTGAAGAAGTATAGTAATTTTTATAATGTATGTTATATTGTTCAGTCTAAGGAATCTTAGAAGTTTCACATAGAAATGAAAAGATTTGATGAAAAAATGAAAGATATTTTCAAGCCTTTAGAAGGTGAATTAGAATGCTCGTGGATTTCTTCAGTTAACAGAATGTTGCCCAATGGGTGAAAGAATAAGAAAAGAATATTTAATATTATTATAATAACACTATGGCAAAATGTTTGCCACTTCACACGTTAAAAAAAAAATGGTAGTTCAACTTCATTTATTTAAATAGAGCTGTTAATAAACCAAGTAACTTCACTTGTGAAATCATGTGTTCTTTAACAACAGAAGTTCCTGCAGATTCTAACTTTTAGAATATCATTTAGGCAATTCCAGCACTAAAAATTTTGGACCTTTAAATAAAACTTTAAAAAAGATTTTATTAGAAACTTCTTCTACTTCTGGGTACATGCCTGGGTCAGGACTCTTGTCATGGGGAACAATATTTAGTGAAATCTCCTAAAATTGTGACAGCCAAGTAGATTAAATTCATAATTTAATCTCAGGCCAGATAGAGGGCTCCAATTACTGGTAGCCTGAAAATATTATCTATCTTGGACTGTGTTATGAGGAGTGACAAAGATATGTAATTTACATTATCAAGTGCCTAGTACATAGGTAGAAAACTTAGCTGCCATTAACTATATAATATTTGTTTGATAACTGGAATATAGCATATACTGTAACTATGCAAACTTTTTAAATAGTTGAGCATTTTGGCATGAGAAAATTCATTCTGATCATAGTAATCTACACATAGTGATAGAAGTTATAATAGATTGAAGTAAACTTCATTGTTCAGGTTGGTTCTGCTAGTTTTCTTATGATCGCTTACAAGTAATTCCCCAAATAAGAGTCTACTTTCTTTTATGTTAAGTGAATTATTACTAAAATCATAATGAAAAACAAACCAAAAATTTTTCCTAGTGTAACATCTCAGTGTAGTTTAAGTTTATTAAATTCCTTTCTCCACTTTTATTTTTGAGAAGTTATTTAATATACAAAGTAGGTTGAGGCTCTACATGTGTTATATGTATATAGCAAATGCTTTTGCTGCTGTTCATCTCATCCCAGCTTTGTTGGACAGTTTCTAATCACATTGACTATATCCCATTTTAACAACCTCTACTGTTATACCCTCATATTTTTTGCAAACTGAGGGATCTTACTGAGTGTGCACACGGGCCACTGGTATATCAACCCTGAAATGCTGATATGTTAATGACTTGAGGCAACCTTTGATAATGGGGGTGGGGGGGGTCGGGACAAGAGTCAGTGGACAATTGCTCTATTTTTCAATAATTTCAGAAAAAAACATCTGAATTGCCTTCTCCACAGATTTCCAGAATGTTCTCATTGAATGCCTAATGGCTGAAAACAACAAGCATTTACAGGTGCTGCTCAGTTTATAGTGGGGTTATGTCCTAATAAAAATATAAGTCAAAATGCATTTAATAATCTAACCTACCAAACATCATAGCTGAGCCTACCTTAAATATGCTCAGAACACTTGTATTAGCCTATACTGGGCAGTTATCTTTATTTCATCTCAAGAATAACTGCTTTTTCTTCTTTTCTCCAGAATCAGGAGACACAGATGGCAGTTTTTTAGACATGATGGGATGAGGAAACAAAACACAATATTCAAAAAATGCTGGCAACACTGTATACTGTAGACTAGAGTATCAATCATTTCTCCTTGGGATCACATGACTGACTGGGAGCTTTGGCTCACTATTGCTTCCCAGCATCACAAGAGAGTGTCCTATGCATATTACTAGCTCAGGAAAAGATCAAAATTCAAAGCACGGTTTCCACTGAATGTGCATGGCATTGGTAACATTGCAAATTCAAAAAATCGTAAGTCAAATCATCTGTATTATTTCAGTTTCCTCAGTTTCGGAGTTTAGGAGTGCCTTATCTGGGTGATTTCAGCTCAAGATCTTCCATCAGGTTGCAGTTGAAATGTCAGCTGGGTTTCAGTCACATAAAGGCTTGCATGGGGTGAAAAGACCATCTCCCAAATTCTCTCAAGTGGCTGTTTCCAGAGGCTTCAGTTCTGCATGTGGCCCTCTCCACAATGTTACTTGAGTGTCTTCATGACATAGCAGCTGGCTTTCAGAGAGAACCAAAAAGAGAAGAGCAAGCAAGTCACACTAATAGCAATCTATATACAATAGAGGAGAATTAGGCTCCACATTTTGAAAAGTGTAAAAGAAATTTAAAACCACTACAATGGGACTGAGACCCAGTTTTACATAGTGGCAAACAGCTAAGTAATTGACTTTTTCTTCTTCCCCGTCTCGTTGTTGCCACTCCCTTACTTTTGCTTATTTGTATGACATCCCAAATAAACAACATGCACTCAAGTCTTTGTCTCAGTTTCTGCATATGGGACACTCCAAACCAAAACAACTTAGCACTCTGAAATTTAAATACTTTCAAAATCAAAACTTAAAGCAACGTGTCATTACAAACATATAAAATGATATCACAAAATGTCTTCTACAAAAATGTATTTTGAGTTTTGTGCATTCATAATTACTGAAATAGTTGTGTTTATCATCACATCCTTATTATCTAAATTATTTGACTTGTCCATACATATTCAGGGCAGCTAGTTAGGTAATATTCTGATTTGTAAAGTAGTCTCAAGGAACTTAGTCATCTCTTAAAATAATTGTCTTCTGAAAATATTCTATTCTTAAATCATATGCAGAATTAAAGTAATGATAATAAAATTAGAATAAAAGTAATAATGTTAAATTAAAAATGGTCATTAAGATTCATAATTTAGGCAATACTAATAAAAGGACTTATTTTACATATTAATTAGAATTCTACTTTATTCAATTTACTTAAGGCTGTAATAAAATTAAATTACACATTTAAAAATACCTATAATAATACAGATTTCAATCCATCACCATTTCTGCATGCAACAAATCAAACAAATGAGTTTAAAATACCTGTGTTTTTAAAGATTTAAAAGATATAATGAGTTCAATGGAATAGTACAGAAAATAGTAGGATGAGAAACATACTGTGATATCTTTAGAACAAATGATCATGGCCATCCTGGGCAGGCCTACTCACTAGGACATCCTCAACTTTAACCACCTGGTGTTCCTGTTGTATATCCCAGAGAACTGGTAGTTTACAATATCAAAATATCTACAGAAACAATAAGAGAATAAAAGTCAATGATGTGAATTCATGTCCATGGTCATTCACATGAATATAAATTAAGTGAAAATGTTTGGATTCCATGACCTAGGTTAAGTATATGGTCATTTCAGTTCTAATTTGATTACATGGTGTATGATGCACAACAAAGATATCAGAGCACAGTGACAGCAAGATATAAAATAATTTTGTTTTGTTTAGCCTATAGCTTATTCTCCATAACTATGGCTACTTACATGAAAGTGAACCAAAATTCCAGAAGATATAAATTTTTTACTAAAAAATAATCAAATAAAAAATTAAGCAAAAGTTAGGTTGAGGATGTGTGGATTCCTAATTGGAGGCTCCCTTTTCATAAATGACAGTGATCAGTTGCCAATAAAGAGTGTGTCTAATATTAAGAGAGAGGAACACTTCAATTTTGGGATATAGCAAATGGATTTATGTGTAGCTATAGTCACTAATTATTAAAAAGAAAAAAGGTAAATCACAGAGAAGAACTGTGAAGATTCTCAAACTGTATGAAGTGACTTATGAGTATATATTTGATACATTTTAGCTATTATAATTTGAGAATTATTGGCTTCAGCATAGATCCCAATAAAGAGTAAACACTTTAGCTTCTCAGCACTTAAAGTTTATATTTTTTATGTTGATGTTTTATAGTTCAAAAAAGTCAGTTGTTATGTGGTTTCTTCCTTAATTTTTAAACTACATCCCACTAATTATGGTGTCAAAGTTGAGAAAATGGAATATTAGAAATTGCAACTAAATTTCTTTAACTGGAAAATAAATATTGCAAGGTCAAATAAGATTTAGTGAATGTGTATAAAGTGAATTAAGTTTTATTTAAATCCAGTTGTCATGCATCAACTAAAAAAAGATTTCTGAATAGAATTGATTGTGTGGAATGGAAATTCAGTTTTGAATGTGATTCTTCCTCATCCCAATTGCATGATACCAGGCACTATTTTATTTAATAAGTTGTCTGTAGGCTGTCTTTATTATGTGCCTCATACTTTAACTTAAATATCATAAATGGTGGTTTTGTGCCCCGTGACCAGCATGGGGAGAATGGATCCGGAGGGGAGGCAACGTGGAATTAAGAAAAACACACAGACACACACACAGAGACATAACAGATAGCAAAGCTGGGCCCGGGGGGTTCCCTACGCTCTGATGGAGACACAGAGACCCCTCAGGTCTGCAGTGGGTTTAGTTTATATCCCAAGAACAACAGGGGTGTAACTTCCTAATTGTGAGACAACGTCGCCAACCCCCATCCTTCGTCCTGTTTGCGATCCCTCTGCCCCGCAGGCAGTGCTGCTCTCCCCCTTCCCCTGAGCCATCCAGAAACCTCATCCTGAGTCTGTCCTTGTGCACCAGGTTCCGGGCAGCCCCGCAAGACCCCCGAACCTCAGATTCCAAGTACATAGGCAGCCTTGCTAAACCCATTTTCTCTCAATAGACCTGGCCTCTGGCTCAAACGCTGCCCACAGTTTTGGTGCAGTGGAATCCATTAGATAACCCCATGGACAAGACCAATAAGTGACATACATTATGCTTTACTACCTTTAGCAAGAGGAACAAGTAAAGAAGGTAAGAGAAAAGAAATATCACAAGGTTGATCTTAGTATACCTGAAATAAAAGTGGAATAATAACAGCAACAACAGTGAGGATCTAGAGACATATTGGCAAGAAGAGCTAGTGGAAAAGGTGGTGACCAACAGAGTCGTTACAGGAGAGTATCCAGGCAAGGTTGTTACTGAAATAACCACAAGCCATTGCGAAGTGATTCCCTTTGCAACTTATTCCCAACAGGTGGTAAAGCACTATTTTCCAAATTGAATAATTATTTGAAAGTGGTGCCTACCACCTGCTACAGTTTAAGCTAACTTTTTTTGTATTGAGTACTCAAAATGGGAGTATGACATTGGGTCTCTCTGAAGTTTTATTCTGAGTTCTAACTTTTAAAAATTTGCTGTAAATATTTCGTTTTTAAGTCTTATACATCGTATTCAATTTGAGTTTTATGTCCTTTCTCCTGTTCTGTAGATCAAGTCTAGTGTTAAAATCTCAATATGAGTAGCATCTTATTATTAAATACTTTCTTTGGCAGTTTTAGGTTCACAACAAAATTGAGATGAAAGTACAGAGATTTCCATACCCTACCTCCTACCCTACCTATGCATAGCCTCCCTCATTATTAACATCATTTTACCAGAATGTTATATTTGTTACCAAAGATGGGCCTACATGAACACATCACTGTCTTCCAAAGACTATGGTTTACCTTAGGGCTCACTCTTGGCGTGCATTCTCTGAATTTGGACAAATTTGTAATGACATGTATCCGTCATTATAATGTCCTGCAGGATATTTCCACTGCCCTAGAAATCCTGTTCTCTGCCTACTCACCACCACACCCCTTGGCCCACCCCTGGAAACCACACATCTTATTATGTTCATAGTTTTGTGTTTTCCAGAATGTCACATATTTGGAAACATACAGTATGTAGCCTCTTTAGATTGGCTTCTTTCACTCAGTAATATATGTTTAAGTTTTTTCCACCTCTTTTCATAGCTTGATAACTTATTTGTTTTTTTCTTTTTCTCCTTACACTTTGTTTTAATGGTCACAAAATTCTGTGATAGATTTTTGGTCAAGTTGTTTCCATTAAAAAGTACTGATTTTAAAAACTAATAACTTAAACCCTGCCTCACACAGAAAAACAAATGGTCCACAAAACATTTTCCTTTCCTTCTGAAGGTTTTATGATGCGTTATAATCATTAATCAGTTTTTACTATTAAACTTAAATGGCCAATTGAGACAAATAATTCTGAGACCGTTCTTCCACCACTGATTAAGGCTGCAGTGGCAGGTATTCGGGATAGTATTTATTTAGTCTTCTGAGCTTTCTGGGCAGACTTGGTCACCTTGTCAGCTCCAGCTACCTTCTTGTCCATTCCTTTGATGACACCACAGCAACTGTCTGTCTCATGTCACAAACAGCAAAATGGCCCAGAGGAGGGTAGTCAGGTAAGTTTTGAACACATGTGGGCTTGCCAGGAACCATATCAAGGATGGCAGAATCACCAGATTTCAAAACCTTTAGGTAATCTTCCAGCTATTTCTCAGAATGACAATCCGTCTTCTCCTCCTGCTCAGCAAATTTGTAAGCAATGTGAGCTGTGTGATAGTCAAGCACAGGTCCATATCCAGCATTGATTTGGCCTGGACAATCCAGGATAATCACCTGAGCTGTGAAGCCAGCTGCTTCCATTGGTTGGTCATTCTTGCTGTTAATAGCCACACTGCTATAGGGAACATCTTTGACAGATATATTCTTGACATTGAAGCCAACATTGTCCCCAGGAAGAACATTACTCAGAGCTTCATGGTGCATGTCAACAGATTTGACTTCAGATGTCATGTTGGACAGAGAAAAGATAACCACCATGCCAGGTTTGAGAACACCAATCTCCACTTGGCCTACGGGCACAGTACCAATACCAGCAATTTTGTTGACATCCTAGAGGAGCAGACACAAGGGCTTGTCAGTTGGATCACTTGGTGGCAGGATGCAAACCAGAGCTTCCAGAAGTGTGGCTCCACTGGCATTGCCATCTTTATGGGTGACTTTTCTCCATTCAACCAAGCGTGTTAGCACTTGGCTTCATGTGGTCACCATTCCAACCAGAAATTGACACACATTCTACTGTGTCAGGTTTGTAGCTGGTTTTCTTAAGGTAGGTGTGGACTTCCTTAATGATATCCTCATATCTCTTCTGGCTGTAAGTAGTTCAGTTGAATCCATTTTGTTAACACCAACAACTAGTTGTTCCACACCCAGTGTGTAAGCCAGAAGGGCATGCTCTTGGGGCTGCCCCTTCTTGGAGATAACCTGCTTCAAATTCACCAGTACCAGCAGCAACACTCAGGACAACACAGTTAGCATGAGATGTGCTTGTAATCATGTTTTTGATAAAGTTTTTGTGTCCTGTAACATCAGTGATGGTCACATAATACTTGGTGATCTCAAATTTCCACAGGGAGATATCAATGGGGATGCCATGCTCACATTCAGCTTTCAGTTTACCCAAGACCCAGGCCTACTTGAAGGATGCCTTTCCCATCCCAGCCTCCTTCTTCTCAATTTTTTTTGGCAGTTCTTTTGTCAACCCACCACATCTGAACATCAGATGACCAACAGTGGTAGACTCACCAGAATATACTCATATGTGCCCAATGACGAAGATGTTGATTGATTTTTTTTTTCTTATTTTGGGTTAGATTTAACCCAAATCTTGTGTTTTTCACTACGCCCGTGTTCTTGCAGCATTTTCTTGTGAAAAATTGGTAACTAATTTCTTTTCAGCACTGAATAATGTGTTACTGTAATAAATAGGACTTCAGAGTGTGGTAATAAAAGTGGGAGGAGAGAAAATAAGGAGAGGAAGCACACAAGCGGTTGCACACATTGTCATTACCTGTATTAGTTTCCTAGATATAACAAATTACCACAAAGTTGGGGCTTAAAACAACAGAAATGTATATGGTCATTTATTTGTGGAGATCAGAAAGCCAAAATCAAAGTATCAGTAAAGCTATACTCTTTCTGAAGATGCTAAGGAAGAACGCTTTTCTCTTTCACCTTCTAAAAACTCCAGGTGTTCCTTGGCTTAGGGCTGCATGACACCAATTTCTGTCTCTTTCTTTACATGGTCTTCTCCCTTATGTGTCTCTGTCTCTCTCTCCTTGTAAGAACACTTGTCCTTGGATTTAAGGCCCACCAGTTAATTCAGGATAGCCACTTCAAGATCCTTAACTTAATTACACCTGCAAAGACCTTTCCTCCAAATAAGGTCACATTCACAGGTACTGAGTATTAGGACTTAACATACTGTTTTAGGGCCACCGTTCAACCTTTATATCATCTCAAGTTACCAGCTACATGTTGTTGGATTTCTGAAAATATATTTAAATGAGAGTATTCCAAGATAAAAGGTGATATTACCACTAAACCAAGAATAAACAGAACCAATATTTTAAATGTCGTATTGCTTTCTAGATTGACTTCGATATATGCTAAATGTAAAATTCCTTTTATAAATTTAAATAAATGTCATGTTTTGGGCTAAAAGGGGTTATTAAGGAATTAATTTATAATTAAATATTTGTGAGACATTTTATACAATTATCAAACTTGTCACTATTTTAAACATTATCTTATAATCAACTTTAGTCAATGGTTTTTTTTCATTCATTTTTATTGTTAGACTTATTGGGGTGACATCTGTTAGCAAGGATTACATAGGTTTCAGGCATACAATTCTACAGGGCATTGTCAACTTGATGTATAATAAGTTCACCACCTAATGTGACTTCTCTTTCCATCACCTTATATTTAGCTTCAGGGATAGATACTTTACTAATACATCCATGCATGCATGCATAAATACATTTTTACCAAGCTACATAGATTTAACATAGAATGGAAGGAGTAACACTTGCAATGATTGAGCTTTATAATGCCTGGGTCTTTGTTTTCCCTTTTTGTTTGTGGTTGCTTTTAGATCAGATGGTCTTTTCACTTAAAATACTGGTGAATAGTAAATTATCTCATAAAACAGCTGTAATGAATAAATATTTCATGTGCTTAATTGTATTCTTAATTTGGCAATTATGGACTCTTCAGTGTATGTAAATTAATATGTATTATATGTAAATCTACATGTTTTTCTTTTCTATTTCAGATGTCCTCCTGAATTTTCTGATGAATTTTGAGAAATGAATATAAATGAATGTTTGTCATCACCATGTCTAAATGACACAAACTGTGAAGATCACATCAATGATTATATTTGCAAATGTCAACAAGGTAATTATGAAAAAAATAATACATACTGTATATGTGTAGTAATGAAAAATATATGTGTATGTGTATGTGTATGTATCCTCTCCACTAATAATGTTGACTATCAACCAAGTTCCAAGCAATGACCACCCTTGAAAAACATGAAATAGATGTTCTATGAACTAGGAAGCAATCACTTAGACTATCAGCAGGAAATCCTAGTGTTTAGTGAACGCTATCTCACTACAAATATTTTCTAAATTATGTAAACCTCAGATGCTTGATTTTTATTAATATCAGTTGTGCTTGACACATAAGAGGTCTTTTATAAAGGTTACCTTTTATTAATATTGACATTATTACATCCTATGATTATTAATATAAATATTGACAAGCTGAGTAAACTGATTTTATTCAAGAAATATATTTTGGTTAATAACTTATCTTTTGGATCATTTCTGCCATTGGTCATATTCTCCTTAATTACAAATTGATATAAAGAGGTTATGTCCATGCATCTTTATTTTTGCTTTTCTTTAGTTTTCTTAACTTTTCAGCTGTGTTGCTTTCTTATTCTGTGTTCTGTCACTTATCTCATCTTCAACATTCATTTGCATCCATCCAAAAGGGATACTGTATGCCTGGATGTCTGTGAGCAGTAATAATCTCTCAGGAACATATGTAGGGGAGTTTTTGGTCACTAAGAAAAAATTCTCACTATTTACAGACCCCACATTGGACTTGAGGCAGCTTGTGGATACCCTAGGGTTCTGGGCTTCTTGTTGTTTGAATCCCCTAAAGAAATAACAGCTAGGCAGTATGGGGGTGCAAAAATAATAACTTTCTTCCACCTCCTAAGTTCTTCCCGCTGGGCAATAATCAAATTCACAAAGACAGGTTAACAGGAAAAATGTCCAACATTTATAATTACGGATATACATGCTGAGGGTGTCGTAAGATATGAGATCTGCATTGGACAGTTGAGGCACGTATGCCATCTGGGCAAAGGAGAAGAGGGACAGGTGGGCTTCCAAAGGGGAAGCAGGTAATTCAGAGGTAGGAGAAATAGCAAACATGGTCAACAAATTCTTGCTGGGTCATCCCAGAACAGCGGGAAACAGAGAGGAACAGACTTTGCCATCTTCCCACCTGGCAAATACGTGCTCATTCTTATGTGCTAAGGTGATTATACTAAGGGTCCCTTCCTGAAGCAGGTTTAGCTATTTAAAACTTTTTAGGCAGGGAAAGGCAATGGTCAAAGGTTCTTTCTGAGTCCTTTGTTTCTGAATAATCAGTTTAAAATCAATATCCTAAAAGCCCCATTTTGGAGTTGCAAAATTTTGGTCTCCACCAGTCACATGCATGTTAGTTCTCCTATTGTTTATGTGATGTTGTACAAATTTTTCACCTTGCCATGGCCTTTGGCTGACACACTCCCTACAAGTACCAGCAACATACTGTTTATAAGTTCAACATTCCCTCAGTGCTTTTCTCTATTTTGGCATACTCAGTGTTGATATTAGATGATATTTGGTCAGACAGAATATCTAGAGACATTTGCACCTGCAGTTTGAAATAAGCACCTATAAGTAAGACTATAACTATTGTAGGTAAAAAAAAAAAAGAGAGAGAGAGAGAATAAAGATTACAATACTCTGATATACAAAATAAATGCTATTTCAAAAGTTTTACCTGTTTCAAGCAAAAATGTCATGCCTGAAGTCTGAACATTTAAAATGCTATGAAAGCTACCATAAGTAATGAATATAATCCTACAAAAACAATTGAGAAAACAGGTACCAAATTAATTTTTGCCATACTAATATGTATCTTATAATTTCTAGTTTTAGTTTTATGTTAATATATTTATCACTGCTAGATTAGTTTTGATGCTCTAGGTTAAGATTTCACTTACTTCAGATTCACTTAGAAGGGTAGAGCCATTTTGAAGCAGTCATAGCTTCCAAATGAAACCCCATTTTGAGTGCTGCTCCTTGGTCCATAGCAAAATGGAAAGGTTCAAAAATGATACCCATCTGTTCTGTTAGGTGTTAGAACTTGCTGGTACTTTTGACTTAAGACTTACGTTCTTCATGACTTAGGCACAAAAGCCACAACCAAGTAAACAACAAGCCAAGCAAATTCTTGGGAAATGCGAACAGTCTTCCAGACTCCTGTCGGGTGTGCTCTTAAAGGCTCTCTACAGCCATGGCTCACAATTATGCCAGTCCATCCTCCCTCTGACATTATTTAGGAAATAGTCTTTCACTTGCTCTTCATCCTCATTTTTTTATTAGCATAGTTAGAGGGATTTTTTTCAGAATTAAAAAAAAAAACTGTACAGTAAAACTCACTCTGGCATTTCCGTAGTTTTTACTAATGCGTATAAATTTGTTTAACTATCACAACAGCCAGTTGTGTAACTACTATCTCCAGGTTGTACTCATGCTATATACTTTTGTAGTCAATCTTTTCCTTATTCCCAATATTAATTGATTTTAATATAATTCTAATTTTTTTCATTATCATTTTTGTCCTTGGAAACTCTACCTGTTGTCAAACTCTTCTTTGTCTTGTATTCGGAGTTTTAGAATTTGAAAGTCAAATGTAGGGGGAGTTCAGCTGATAGCACTGTCCAGAAACAATCCAGTCATTGTTAACATAACATTGTCATTACATGGATACTTTCCGCCATCCCTTGTATGTATTTGGAAATTAATTATTATAATAAAAAATAACAATACTAGCGTGTGGACACCATACTGTGTTATATGTATTGATTCATTTAAGTTTTCATACCAATGTTATGAAGAAGGTGCTAGTACATCATTTTACCAATGAGGAAATGGAGTCCCAGAGTCTTTAGGTAATCTTCCACAGCACATTAATGACAAAGCTGAGATTCACAGCCAGAAGTTTGGCCTAGTGCTGTGAAAAATCATCATTTGTTATGCTTCCCACAGAAGGGCCTTCACCCAATAGCAACCTCCCACAAAGTTCAAGGGATGCTAGATGAGTAATTTGTAAAGATCTGCTAGACAACATTGTGCAAATTAATAGCACTGAATTGCACATTTAAAACTTTGTGAAAAGGACAAATATGTTAAATGTTCTTACTAACATTAAAAAGAATCAAATTGACCATTAAAAAAAAAAAAGACCTTCACTCATAAGATCTATAAGTGTGGTGCAGTGTAGGCTGGATATTAGCAACTCGAACAACTATGAAATTTCATCAGGGATGTTGCCCACCCCGATCTGTCCAATTATCTTCTAAAAAGCTTCCATAACAAAAACTAAACTCCTCACCACTTTTCTGAGTAGTTCATAGCAATTAGCCTTTTCCCAAGTGTCAGAGAGAGACACAGAGGCTGATTCATTTGGTTTATACAGGTCCACTCTTCTCTCTCATCATGGAGGAACCCAACCTTAAATAATGCTGATAATTTTTTCTCAGGCTCTGCTCAGAATTATGCCACTATCCTTACTTTACACAGTTCTGTATGGAAACCTTCTTTCACTAGTATTTAATTGTCTTTAAATTAGTTAAACATTATAAATTGTAGTCATTTTCTATTGTCATCAGTTGTGGTGACACAAGTTCACATCATACTGCCAACTATCAGAATTCTCTTCATGTAACAATAACTCTATTTTCATGGTCAAAATCTTGGGTGGCTCATTCTCTGCACCTTAAGTTTTGTAGTTTTCTTTATTCTTTCTTTCTTTCTTTCTTTAGTCCAAACACAGCTTCATAACTCCTGAAATATTCTGAACAGAACACAATTTGAAAAATTAAATGCTAGTTTCTTTATCAAATACATTCACAAAACACAATTGAAATTTAAACTGGATATAAGTGGGCTAAAAGATTCTGTAATGTCATTTAGTTTTATATCACCAAATCCCATTCAAGGGATTGTATTCTAATGGGCCCTTACAAAGTATTCAGCACATATTGAAAAAATGCAATCCATTCATGATGCTGGCCAATATTGTGTAGTCACAGATAGGACCAGGCAAATCAGATAGTTACAGCCTTTCCTCCAAGCTAACAAGGTGCAATGCTGGACATGTGCAGTACACACTGGGTCTCAGAACTCACTCATCCTCTCTACATGAGATCTCCATGCAGAGTACTGCCTGTCCAGCCTTCAGGACAGACATAATCAACAGAGCTCATCCTCTTTACCTATGTGGTGCATTGAGTGGCTAGTGAGCTAATTTCCATTGAAGGGTCAATGCAAGCATTCAGATTATTTTACAAAACACACACACTTAGTTCTGTTTTAGCCAAAACAGTCCCATTTGTAGAGTTATATTAAAATGTTTAACACTCAGTAAGTTAAACCACAATTTATCCCGTGATAAACAACTTAAAAGTGAAGGGAACAGTCTCTGCAACTGCAAATGTGAAGGCTTCACCCAGAATTGTTCTCAATTTCTGGGGCAGTCACTGTGCTCAGGTTTTATACCCAGGAGGGATGGGATAGTGTTTATACTGTTGATAATATACGCTGCAGACACACATTTTGCTCTTAAAAAAGCATTATTCATTTTGAAATGGAAATGCTGCTTTGTCCTTCGGGCAAGGAAGCAGAGAAGAAAAGATAGTATCTACCATGAGTTCTCACAATTATCTAGTCATGGATAGGACTTCTATATTTAAACACAAGAGATACAGCGATTTTTCTTTAATCAAAAACTATGAAAAGTGAAATAGTCTTTAATATGAAATAAAAAGTGCATATGATTGTATTTTCATGAAGATTTCTATATATTCTAGAGTTAGACTAATAAAAAAACAATTTTAATTCGTGTTATCCAGTTACTAAATAATATACTAACTAATAAGAAAGAATTATTTTAGATTTAGGTTTAATTTAATTTTATTTTTTTTAGATCACATGTAAATTACTTGATGCTGAGAGGGAAAATTAAGTGAAAGTAATATAAATCTTTGAAACAATGACTTATTTTCATTAATAAGTTCAAAGTATTATAACTGCTTACATTATAGAACGGTAGTATTAAAATTGGTCAGAATTTCTATTAATAGTTGTATGTGTTAAATAATAGTATGTATTAGAGATTTGCTTTATTTATCAACTTCAAAATGAGTCTAACTTGTTATTTTTATTACAATTTGACATCTAACGTCTTTATTTTATACCCACATTATTTGACCTCATTTATTCTGTAAGCATTTATTCTTCTATTGTGTGTCAAATATGAGATTAGTACTATGAGTTTAACACCTAATGACTTTTTTATCATTTTTTCTGGATTTATAATGAAAACTTTTGAATTATTTATTTTTAATCACCAAAGAGTATTCTCTGAATATCTGATTACCTTATTACAAATGGACATCACGCCAGTATGGGACTTAAATGATGTTTTCTTTATCTCTGCTTCTGAAACATTTTATTTTTAATCTCATTGACTGGATTTTCATTTGCCTGTTCTATGTTCCCTTATTCTCTTCCCATTTCTTACCATCACCCTGCTCACACCAGTACAAGGACATTTATCTTGCTAACTTGTTTATTTTTTATGAGTATGGTTGCCACTCAGCATCCCTTTCTGTCTGTTGTGGTTTCTTTACTTCAGAGGCAAGGAAATTAAAAACTGCAATATTAGACTCCCTAGAATCTGAGGTTGTATGTACATTAAGTTTCACCAACAATGAACATACCTGAAACCTGGAGGAGCAGGTGGAGGTCATTTATGGCTGTCTTAGTAGTTTCATCTGGTGAAGAAGGTCATGACCATGGGATGGTCTGCAGCAGATTTCACTATCAAGCCACTGACTTTGTATGTATTAAAAAACAATAATGGCAGGAATGTCAGTCAGACTGCAATCCAGTGTTTAGTCATTAGCTTCATGGTGGGGAGAGGCAGCTGGAGAAGTTCTGGTGGCAGTTACCTGGCAGTTCAGCTTCCTTTAATTAGTGAGGTGTGTTTTGGAACTCAGTAATTCTAAGGGTGGCTTTTACGTTTCTCCGCTTCCTGATTATTGCTCAGGTGGCATCTCTAAGAGTCATAGCTTTGGTTCTTGGAGTTATTCCTACTGCCCTTCCTCTAATAATTTTGTAAGCGTATTATTCCCTGTTACTAAGGCCCATTTTGTTCAAATACTTTGAGTGGTTTCTGTTTCCTTTGCTGAACTCTAACTCATTTTTGTCCTAGTTTGTTTTTTCTTTGCTTTTTAAAAATTTTTTTATTTTTTACCAAGAAAGTCTTAATGTTCTATTCAGTTCATGTAAACTTTCAACAGGCTTCTTCATGACTCCAAGTCCCTGACTTCCCTTTCCTTAGAGCTAAATTTACTTTAGAAAACTTACCTGTGTAATTTCTTTCACTGTCCCTTTGAGATGTTAACCTTCTTGGAGATTCACTAGAATTACAACCCAGAAAGGTCTTTCTCAAGGAAATGGAAACTATACTTTTGAAATATAATTACAGCAGGAAATAGTGCCCATCTCTCCCAGTCTCTGTGAGAAGGTAGAAGCCTAATGTCAATAAGTGACAATTAGCAAACACCAAGGCCTAAGCACATTAACCAACTTCCTCACAGCCCACTACCCTCCAATACTTTTCCTGTAGCTCATCCTAGCACTTAAATATCCTCCCACCTACCTTTGGTTCAGTGCAATTGAGTTTAATCTCTTTCTTATTTCAATAGCCTCTTTCTTTCATTGCAGTACTCGAATAAAGCCATCTTTGTCTTTTCAACTAGTGAGGTGAATTGTTTTCTTCTTTCAGTTTACATCTTATGTCTTAAACCTTTGCAATGTCCTTTACAGTATTTTTTTAAATTTTTTATTGTTAGACTTATTGGGGTGACATCTGTTAGCAAGGATTACATAGATTTCAGGCGTACAATTCTGCAGTGCATTATCACCTTGTTGTATAATAATTTCACCACCTATTGTGATTTCTCTTTACAGTATTTAAAGCAAGATAAAACCTGTATTATTTTAAATTGTTGAGAAAATACAGGGTCTAGCAGAAGTAAGGCCATTTTTAAAGTAGTTACATTAATGTAGTTAGGATATTATTATGTTACAGAATTATATCATGATGGTTTTGGTATAGACTGCCAGTTCATAAAAAAGGAGCATTATTTGTGTCAGACACTATGTAAAAATTGTGAAATATTTCATTCAATCAAAAGAATATACAATTAATATAAATGTATTATATAAAATAATTTAAGATTTGTGCACCTATCATTTTCTTCAAGGAATATAGTATTAGTAATAATTCTAGACTCCTCTATATCCCTCCTGGAGCATATTAATACACTCTCTAATCCTGCACTAAATATTCTGAATATTATATTCAACATTCCCTTAGTATCCCTTAGAACAGAGGTATCCAATCTTTTGGCTTTCCTGGACCACATTGAATGAAGAAGCGCTGTCTTGGGCCACACATAAAATACACTAACACTAATAATAGCTGATAAGCTAAAAAAAAATCACAAACAAATCTCATAATGTTTTAAGATAGTTTATGATTTGTTTTGGGCTACATTCAAAGACATACTGGTCTGCAGGTTGGACAAGCTTGCCTTAGAGTTTTATTATACAATGGTCCAGCAGAAGAAATGCCCGGACTTGAGTTGTGATTTTATTACAAAATCATAACCATACATGCTTATGACTTTGTAACAAAAAATTTGGTATAGATTAGCAGCTCGTAAAAAGGGGGTGTTATTTGTATAACCAGAAGCATGTATGGTTATGATTTTGTAATAAAATAATAACTCAAGTCCGGGCATTTCTTCTGCTGGACCACTGTATATGTATGCATCTCTAAGCAATGTTATTAAATTTGCATGCATTTGATTTTTGTAAGAACGGTGATCAGAATGTCTTTTTATATTCAACAGTACATTTGTGAGATTCATCCATGTTAAAGACTGGTGATAGTTACTTTTTATAAGCTCTGCAAAGATGTTTCTTCTTTAATACCTTTCATAGTCTCCATACTAGAGACAGATACAGAATCAGTTCAGCACATGAAAGAGCATTACAAAGTAGAAAAAGTCTTGCATAAGGATTTGATAAATTTAGTCTTTTGGCAGCTGCTTCTAAATTTGACATGGACTTTGCTAAATCTTTTAAACTTATTTTTTCTTCTTATAATGCAATATTGTATTAAATTATTTCTGAACACTCCAGAATATTTATTTAATTGTTCTCTCAATTTATAATGAAAAAAATGATGAGAATATACTGCTAAGTAGAAACAAGAATAAGACTGCATTTCCTAGTAGACAGATTAAATGCTGCTGGATAATACATAGAAAAATAAAAAATAAATTTCAGAGTTGTAATTATAGTACACGTAGGTAGTTAGTGAGTAGTGGTATCTGCTTCTAATTGTCCTGATTGTCCCTATGTAAGATAGTGGTATGTTTAGGTACATTCAGGTTAAAATATTCTTAACCATATTGAGATTCTTATAAATACTTATGTTATAGTAAGGAATTGATGGTTCAAATGTTCCTAGTATGTACCTAGTAAACCACAGCTCTGATATTATTTTGTGGAGAGCTTAACAATGTTGGTTACCAGGTTGATGATAAAATGCTGGCAAAAGTTAAACAAAAGATATATACACAGTGTTTTAGTATGGGAAATTATATCATAATGTTTAAATAAAATTTTTACAGCCAGTGGTCATCTGAACCCACCCATAATAATTATCTTGTAGTAAATCACAACTTAATAAATACTAACTGTAAAATACTACAAGTATTACAAAAAAAATTTCATATCTAGAAATCTATAGTAGTTGCATTCCTTTGAATTTCCAATCATATTAAATGGAAGTATGGAGTATGTTTATTTCATTGTTTTCTGTGTTTTTATTCCAAGGTAAAATATGCAAAGACATTTGAATATGTAATGTAGAATGGCATCATATGTATAAGCTGAAACTTCATTTTACATATACTTCCATTTGTAATCAGGGCAAATTATCTTCTCTAAATTTAATTTTCTCCTCTACTAAATAGATAATAATAATAGCAACCAGAAAGAATGATTATGCAGATAAATGATAATAATCTATGTGAAACACTGAGCCCAACTATAGCAAATAGTAAGAGTATATGTTTATATTATCACTATTATTATTAAAAATTAATTCTCTGCCTTTTTATTGTGTTTAACAATAAAAAGGATGACAGGACATCACTGTGAGAAGGGACTTGATGAATGCATTCCCAACTCATGTGTTCATGCAATATTCATAGAAACTGAACCTGGCTTTAGGACATGGTTATACACACCTGGATTTGTGGTAAAGATCATTAGTGGTTTTGATTATGGCACTTTTCTCCTTGTCTTTCTAATATAGTCAGTAATAGAATATTATACAGTGAAAAAACATTAGGAAAATTAATCTGTGTTCTTCTCTCCCTCTGTGTGTACATACTACACTTTGCTCAGAATTCCCTGTTCCCCTCTTATCCATGCACCACATGCACCCTCAGTCCTTCTTTTCAAGAGAAAAGCATTCTGATAAATTGATCCAAACTTAGGTGCAAGTGACTTAATGTATTGCTCTTTAATGTTTTAATCCATTTGGAAGGAGGATGTCCGTAGAGGAATTATTTAATACTGTCAGGATCTTGGCCAAACCTCTATTTCGCCCAGGAACACAGCACTATTTCCAGGGTTGGACGGAGACATTGTTTGTGCAAGGAGAATGGACTGGTCTGAACTCTATTAACACTCGAATAGATTTACTTTGGAAGAAATATCTCTAGTAAAAGATAGCTTTTGACCATGATTCTTATTAAAGTTAACCATAACACATGAATATAAGTAAAAAAAAAAATAAAAACAATGACTGGTGAGACTGTGCTGCCCAGAATTTTAATGATTTATTTATAAATATTAATAGATAGTCCAGTTTTAACTGAGATTACATCTAATAATAAGAGAGGTTATATAGTGACAGGATTCAGTGCAAGATTGCAGAATCAGACTTGAAGGAAAGGTGATGTCTGGCCATTGCCTCACAAAGGTGCACAAACATGAATGGATCTAGAGACTCCTCAGGGCTGAAAGATCAGAAAGGAAAGATCAGAAGCAGGGGTGTCCAGAGGTGGTTGGGAGTTTGCACAGGAAAATGGTGAACACTTGCTGTCAAAACAAAAGTACTTGAAAAAGCCTGACTTAAGTCAGACATGATTTCCTCTTAAAAGGTATTCCCTAGGCTCATCTATCTGAGAGAAATGTGGATAAGCTGAAATAGAACTATCATCCTCCTTTCTCATAGAGTCCTCCAATTCCAGATTTCCCCCAGGGAAAGGTTTTTCCTTTAGTGATCTTAGAGAGATGATCTTTGAGGATGAATTTCAGCCACTCTAACACCTGAGTGTGGGAGGTATTTAGTGCCAAGAAGTGTATTTGGTGACATTTCAGAATACACAATAATGGCTTCTTCAAATTGTTAGTAGAAAGAAAAAAGATGAAATATATTCTTTATTTAACTATATTTTCTGTCAATGGAGCCTAAAATATAGAAATCTAAAATTCTTATTATCAAATAATTATAAATAATTGCTCATTTTTTGGATATATTTTTATTAAGCACAAAGAATCTATTGCCATACATCCTTAAAACTTCTATAAATAGTTAATTCCCTGGGGTATAGTCTTTCATATTGGAAATATCAATTAACATTTGTACTATCTCTTTTAATAAAAAACATTGAATATGAAGGAAAAATACAATATGTTAAAAATGTAAGAATCCTGAAAAGTATAGTTTTAAAAAACTGTAAGTCTACTAAATAAAGGAAAGTATTACAGATGTAATACATCTGTATTGTAGTAAGGCATTTAACAAATACATTAATTTAAAATACATATTTCTATAGCAACTCTCTTAAAAACTGGAGAGCTAAAATAAAATCTAAAAACTTACTATCATGAGATAGTGTCTGGATAAAAAGATACAAAGAGATAAGGGGTATTCTACTTTTGTTATTGTATTATGTTCAGAAATAATTAGATAAAGATAGAGAAAATTTAGTTTATTGAAAAAGAATTTACATTTAAATATTATGTATACCAATGTTATAGCAATTATACAGATGTTTTAAGTTAAATATACCGAAAGTTGTACACTTGGAAAGAGCATGTTTGTTATTAATTGGAATAAGAAACACTATATTTTGCTTCAATATAAGAAAATTCTAGTGTCTTTGAATGACAGAAATAGTAACATCAAGTTAGTCATAAATATTAAAATGAAAGAATAAAATTGCAGAGTATTTTGAAACAGATATGGCAAATACATAAGATCATTGAAAAATTGCTTTTTAGATTTCTTCGTCCCCCGATTAATCCTGTACATAAATGGGAAATAAAATTTTTAAATCATAATTATGGTTAAATGTCAAATTTACAACCTTTTAAAATAATGTCATTCTCAGAAAGATATATAGAATTTGAGAAAGGCTTAGGAAGCAAGGCAGTTAGAAGAAAAGGAGGCAGGAAAATTGATTTACTTTCAGATTAAGTATTAAGTGTACACGTAGAGTTTAGATGAACACGACAAGAGTGGGCATAAAGAATAATTGACTACTCACTAAGGAGGTGAGCCATGGCATTCTAATGCCAGAAAAGATGGGATGAAATTAAACATCATATCGATTAGCATATTCTAGTACAATATTTGCTTATTGCTCTGTCTCTTCTGATTGACTGAGCTCCTGAAGAACAGGGGTGATTGTTGTCTGCCTAAGAACAGAGAATATAATACATATGTTTTGATTTTGGTTATCACTGCTGAGATTATCTTATTGGAATCCTTGGCATATTAATCATAGTTATTTTAAATTCCTAGTCTGATAATTACAAAATCTCTCCCATGACTGAGTTGAATTTGGATACTTTCTCTCTTTAAACCGTGTTTTTTGCTTTTTAGTATGCCTTGTGATGTTTTATATTTAATAGCTAGACATCATGTACTGGATGAAAGTAACTGAAATAAATAGGTCTTTAGTGTGGGATTTCATTTTTGTCTGACTGAAAGTCAGGCCATGTTTACTGTTTTGCTGTAGCTGGAGGTATCAGAGGCTAAAATTTCTTCTGATATCCTTGTTTTTGTCTCCCAGTAATTACTGGGTTTTGTTAGAAATTTCTTAAATAGATCAGAAATGTGTAATCCCCTGTTATTATAAAGGATATAAAGAAGCTACGTTGCTATATCGGGAGAGAGAGCTTTCAATAGTCCTAGGATTGGTGAATCTTTTAGTGAGGCTGTACCTCTCCTCTGGCGGTGGTCTTCACATGTGCTCCTCGGCCCCCATCAGGTGCAACAAGAAAGCTTCTGGGGCTGGAGGTGGGTGTTCCCTTTCTCCTAGATCAGTCAGCCTCTGGTGAAATTACTTCTTTTGAGGTCAGGCCTTGTTAAGAACAGAGTGTTTTAGCAGTGTTCCAAACAGTTCTTCTCTCCTCTGTTGTAAGCAAAAGGTTTTTTCACTGATCTTCACTGTGAGAATCTGGTAGAATTCCTGGAGGTAAAACTTACGAAAGTACGGGAGACCCCCTAAGAAGGAGCCCCCTCTGCAGTTTGTAAATCTCAAGCTGATCTTCACTGGTCCTCCATCATTTCATCAGTTACAGTGTGCTTTCCTACCCTGGCACTGGCTCCAGGAGCGGTTTCTACTCCTGAGATTTTATTCTGATGAGCGATAATGCTCTGTTAGCTGCCCGCCTGTCTCTAATTTTGGGTGGAGCAGTTGGTCCTGTGACCTCAATTCTCTGAAAGATCTAAAAGAGTTCGTTGATTTTCAATTTGTTCAGCTTTGTATGTTTATGATTAGGGTGGTGACTTTTAAGCTTCTTACAGGCAGAATCAGAAACTAGAAAACAGTGATTGTTTCAAAAACAAAAGGAAATATGAATATATTTAATAATAAAAATAGATAAATTTTTCTTCAATCCTGAAATTCAGTGTTTTAAAAACACTGATAGCATATTGTAATTAGGCTTCTCGGGTGTCTTACCTCAAATGAATGTTCTATTTTCCAGAGTTGATAGAGGTCTTCATGAAATTGCTTGAAAGATGCAATGTAGCTAACAATCAGATTCTGCACCAGCTAGAAGGAAAAAAAAAATTATGAATTATCTTGCACACAAAAGTATACCAGCTGATAAAATGTCACAAACAATCTGTGTTACAGGACATTAAAATATATCAAATTTCTGATTATAACTTAAAATAGTAAAGCTTCATATAAACCATTAAGCTATTTATCAAAATAATTTGTAGCAATTCTCTTCACATTAAGTTTATTTAAGTTAAACTTCCCTGAGACATCATTCTTCAAATAGATCTTTAGAAAGTTGCCACATTTTCTCTATATTTCTTCTATTTTAGTCTATTTTTAAAAATTCACTAATTACATTGTCATATAGAAAGGTTAACTCAGCTGCATATTTATTAGATTAGAGAAAGTTAATGTTACTACAATTATTCTTTGATAATGAAAAATTAACTTAAGAAATGAACAAGCCATGTTGGATACAGGAATAGAAATCTATTTTTTTCTTTATATCTGAGAAGTAACTTTTGATGGGTAATATTAAAGACATGAACTCTCAGGTTTTTCTGAATGTTTAGCACTATGGTAATCTCTGACAAACTGATAGTGTGGATTGCAAAAGTGATTAAAAACATTGCAGTACTAAAGGAAACAAACAAGCAAAAACATTGTAGTACTTACATTATTTTGAAATCTAAATGCTCTGTAAAAGAATTTAAGTGACAGTACGTAAGTTATTGAATGTCCTAGATTGGCTAAAAATTTCAAGATAAATGATCTCCCTCCTTTTAACTTGATCAGTACTGCTAATGTTTCCTCATTAAATGAATTTTTACCAAGCACGATTGAGCCTTACATTCAGTGATGATTATCAATGGGTCATGAATATTGCATTATGCAGTCAATAAAAGTGTTAATTGCATTCTTTAAAATAAAACACAGATCTTTATGTAGTGTACAAGATGTATTTGTATAAAACAAAGTGAAAAAGAAGGAAAAACTATTTTATAAATGAGAAGAAAATATTCTGAGTTCTGTAGCTGTCCAGCCTATTTGCAATATCTTGTTTTTTTAAATGCCATCTTCAAAGTAGACCCCGAAGGCAAGACACAGGAAAGCAAGATAGACCATTTGATCTGATGTTTGTCTATGGTGTTTATTTTCTCATCAGTTTTATTAATAAGTATTTACTGTGTTCAAAATGCCATGACTCATCTTAGTATTATAGGGAATTAAACTTACTGTCTCTACATAGGAAGTAAAAAAGCGAATGTTTCATTCTTAGATAAACTCATTATAAAAAGAAAAAGTTTTATTGCTTTGACATTCATTCATATTTGAGTTCAAGTTATTGATATTTTCAATCAGTCAAAAACACATTCTTGGACACTCACCATATCAAAGTAATTGGAAATCATATAAAGTAACACATGAACATGTGCTGTCCTTACATTCAAATTAGGGAAAAGAAGACAGATCTATATGCAAACTCTGGAAAGCACACAAACAAAAAAGCATCAGTGCTCCTTTTAAGGCAAAAACTGATGCTTTGCTTTAACATATTTTTAGCATACATTCTGTTTGAGCACTTTGCTAGATCCTCAAAATTATGTAAGAATTCATTAGTTTCAATTTATCACCCAAAAAGAGCTTTCAGCTGAGTGGAGGAGACAAATGTGTGTGGGATAATGAGGCAGTCAGCAATGGGTTCAAACTTGAGAAAACCGTTTACTGAGGGAAATGAAGACATTAAATAGGATACTGTTTATGGTACTAATATTTAAAATTAAACAATTAGAAACCCCTGCATCAAGTGGTAATTAGGAAAGCTTTCTCAAGAGACAAAGATTATGGCTTTCTTCCAAGGGTTAGAAAAGTATGTCAAAAAGATCTCAGTCTTCATCAGCACCTCATATTGGAAGTCTTCCCTGAGGGATTGCTCAGTACTACTAATGACAATGCTAAATTTGCATAAGCCGGTTAGCAAAAGGCTCAACCTGCTTCCCAGGACAAGTTTTACCACAAACAACAAGGATTGTGTTCTAGGCATTCTGAGCAACACAGGAATTTAATATTTCGTAAACCAAGGGATGTGATAGTTTTAGAAGAGAAAGGAAAGTGAAAATTTAAATGACAAACACAGATTTTAACAATGCCAAAAATATGTTATCTATATTAAATAAATATAATTTACAATGGGAAAATGTAGCCTAATATTTTCACAAGTAGAATGTTAAAAATAACAATGTCTTAGTTTTTATGTAACAGATATTAATACTATGCCCAATATAAATGTCTTAGAACAGTGTTTCTAGGTAAATGAAGTATAGAAGTAGCTGTCCACCTCTCAGCTTTATGTATCTGTTTTTTGTTTAAATATGGCTGATGAAGTAATGTTTGACAGAAATTTAGAATATTCTCGGTGTTCAATATACCTCCAACGTAATAGCCTTAACATGTTAAATCTCCATGAGATAGAAACTTTTTTGAGCCTCAATTTTCAAATCTATAGCATAAAAGTATAGATAAGTTGTCTGCTATGTCATACTTCAGATGATATTGTTATGATATTGTTACTTCATTGTTGGAGGTAAAACTTTAAATGCCTACACTTACAGATTGACACTTGTCTCTACACCATACTTTTTATTCATTTATTATTAAGATAAATATCTCTATGTAGTATTGGTAGGGGTAGGGCTAAAGGTATTATTGAACTACTTTTTGTAATAACAACATGGGCTCGATTTCAAAATCCATTCCCTAGCTGCTCCCACTATTCACATTTGTTATAGTCGATGAGCAACACTATTACCCAGAGTGTATAGTTCGCATTAGGTTTTACTATTGGTGCTGTCCATCCTATGGGTTTTAACAAATGAATAATGGCATGTATCCATAATTATATTATCATACAGATAATTTTCACTGCCCTAAAAATTATCTATAATCCACCTATACATCCTTTCTTCACCTCTAACTCTGGCAATCATTGATATTTGTTTTCCTTTTTACTGTCTGCTTAGTTTTGGTTTTTCTTGAATGCCATCTGGTTGGAATGATCCAATATGGAGCCTTCTCAGATTAGCTACTTTCACTTAGTAATATGCATTTAAGTTTATTCCATGTTTTTGCATGGCTTGATAGCTCAAGCTTTTAGTGCTGAATAATTTTCTGTTGCCTGCATTCACCACAGTTTACTAATTTGCCAGTTGAAGGGCATCTTGGTTGCTTCCAAGTTATGGCAATTATGAATACAGGTGTTATATACATCTGTGTACAGATTTTAATGCATTCATAAGTTTTTAGTTCATGTGGGTAAACACCAGGGAATGGGCAACTGCTGGATTATATGGTAAAAATATGTTTAGCTATGTAAGATACTGCCCAGTGCTCTTCCAAAGTGCTGTATCATACTGAATTTTCATAAACAATTAGATAGACTTTATAATTTTTTCATAGCAATTGCTAAAACTGTAATTCATCAATTATTTGTGTGGCTGTATGTGTAATGTGTGACCAAACCCTTTCCACCTTGCCCCGTCCCTCCTCTCCTTTCCAATAAGCTCCGTGAGAACAGGAACTATGCACATCTTGTTTACCTCTATTCTGCAAACTGATACCATGTAATAGTTTCTAAGTAAGTCTTTATTAAATGAACAAGAACATAAATGAAACTATAAATATTTTGGTGTTAATCATATAACACATTTGCAATACAGAGGCTATTGAATTTAATGCCATGAATTCCTTTCTACAATAATAGTTAAATTTATTTAAAATAACACTTATGGGGGTTCCCTGGTGGTGTAGTGGCTAGGCTTCAGTGCTCTCAACGCCATGGCCTAGGTTCGATTCCCAGCCAGGGAACTACCCCCCACACACATACACACAAAAATAACACTTAAGCCATAAACTACCATTAAAAGTAGTTAATATTTGTGAAGCATTAGCTATTTTCCAGGCTAAGTGTTTTGGATGCATTACTTTATTTAATGTTTAAAATGAACTGTGACATAAGAGTCACTATTATCCCTATTGTACACACGAGGGAACAAATTGAGAGAGGCTGGAATACCTGTAATAACTGGAAAATGTTAGAATTATGTTTGTCCAGTGAATCTAAATTTTAGACCCATAAACACTAGGTCAGAAAGGTTTTATCCTGCATTCAACTATAATTCTTGGTCTTCTCATTCTAAGTTATATCCATATATCTTTTGAAAAGTACAGTCTATACTATAAAAGATTTAACTCATATAATTTCTGCAAAATTATATTTTTAAGCCAAATTTTCTTATTTCACATGATTCTTATGTTATAACAAATGAATGTGTGCATTTTACATCTGCCAGCTTATTTATAAATAATTAAACATAGGCTAGGGAGCGGAGGGAAATAAGATAACCCATATCTACTGTATTTCTTTGATGATAAAAACCAATCTCTCTGTTTTCCTGCTTTTCTGGCATTACCACTGAAAAACCACAGGACTTGAAGGCTTCCCTTGTGGCCTAGGAGTCTCTTTTAATTCATACTCAGTGCACCTGTTTTTGTTTTAGGTTTTTGTTTTGTTTTGTTTTTTTCTTAATTAAAAATAAATGAAACCAAGAAAATAGTCAATCTATAGGGAAGAAAAAGACCTGTTGTGTGTCCCTCTCCATGCAGCTCAGGGGTACACATATTTGTCTTGCTGCATTTGATTTATTTTAGGTGTTTGCTGGTATCCTTGTACCACAGTGCTTGATTTGTTTTGTGCATATTTTTGTGCAACTGTTTTCCTATCATTTGCACCTTTATTTCCCAAGTAAGGGGAGGACTGTGTATATACTCCCAGAATTTGAAGATCATCTTTAAACCATTCTAACTGTAAACCTAGGGGGGAGTTCCCTGATGGTGTAGTGGCTTAAGGCTTCGTCGCTGGCACTGTCAGTGCTGCAGCCTGGGTTCGATTCCCAGTCAGGGAGCTACCCACATACCAAAAAGCAAAAAAAAAAAAAAAAAAAACTAACTGTAAACCTAACCCACTTTAATCTGCAGACAGAAAGATTTTCAAAGTACTTTCCAGAAAATGGATAGTTTTGGCAGTGGTCAGAAACCATCCAGTTTAATGTTTTGAAATGAAGATTCCTGTTTGATATTTTAAATGGTATGTAGGTAAAGAAAAGTGTAAAATGATCAGTGTTTTGATTAATTATTTCTATGCGCCATGTACACAACTGTGATTGTTTTGGTTGGTAAAGAAAGGCAGCCCAATGAGAGAGATAAACAAATAAATGATATTTATTAACTAATCTGTTTTTATAGAGGTATACATACAAGATGCAATAGATGTCAAAATAAAGGTACAGAGCCCAACTTGATTTTATTAAATTGGTTCAAGAAAAAGTTCCAATAAGAGAGCAAGCTTGAATGACACGTATGGCAAGTATAATTGGGTGTCAGTTGAAGGTGCCCCACAGAGAACAGATATGGAAGATAGCAAATTATCTATAAGGAATACAAATGGAAGAATGTGAGGGTGTATTACATGAAAAAATAAAAATCTTATTAACTAATTTTTAGCACTTAATGTGTATATTATTGGAATTGGATTAACAGAATTATTAGAGATATGATTTAAGGAGTTTAAAAACAAGTAAAAAGGAGAAAAACATGAATAGAAACAACTAGAACATAGATTAAGAAGAGATAAGTGACATAAAGTGTAAACAAATAAGGATTATAGGGATTCAGATTGAAGCCATAATTTCCATTGCAGGAATTAGGAAATGAATCATGAACAATTCATTTGTTTCTTCTATCGAAATATAATGCTCATTACTACACAGATTATTTTATTTCTAAAAAACAATCTGGACTTTTAGGGGATTTGTTTAATGTAACTTTTTTATAAATGTAGCAACAGTGTAAAAGTATTCAGAGCAAATTTATATTAGGGAATTGAATTCACTCCATCTGTAAACCCAAAAAGGTACAATTTATGTTTTTTTTTCAAATCTACAGGTGCATCTGCAAAAAAAGAAAGAAGTTTAATATCTTTATCATAAATATATTATAAATATATTAATTCATGTACACATTTATCAAATTCTATCTTTCATTTAGTTATTAAAATTTGGTGTTCAATTTATAGACTCATCATATTCCTCAGGCTTTGTAATAAATCACCTGTAATCTTCAATGGAAACAAAGTAATACAGGGATGTTGTCCCAAGACTGAAGTTCAACATTTTTTATCAATGTGAGTTGACTAAGTCAAGGTTCTTAGATATCCAACTCACTAGAACTATTACTTTTTCCTTTCAACCCAGCCCTGCATAGGTAGCCTGAGACCACAAGTTTCATGAGTATACTTTACTTAAACGCTCTCACACGCTAAGTGAGGTACTTAAGAACAATTCTGCTCTTAAAGAGCTATAGAGTACTGAGTACAAGAATATGTCAATCAATAATCACAATATGATAGTGTCTGCAGTTAAGATCTGAACAGGACTTCACAGTAGTAAAGTACTTTTGTACTAAAAAAATCAGGAAGAGAAAGTTTCTGAGAGAATGTTTAGGTGAATAAAAAAAGTTGAGTACTTATGTTATCTAGCTTCAGGGTGGGAATATGTGGCAGAAGTGGAATTCAGAAAGGAAAACAACATATGTGAAATGCAAATTAGTCTAATATGTATGAAAAAGTGGTAAGAAATAAGCATAAGGTTTGAGAAATGTCCAGTGGCTTTGTCCAGTGGCAGGTTAAATCATTTTTACTTTTTCCGAGGAAGAATGGTAACCCACTGATGATTTTTTAAGCTGAAGAATGACCTGGTTAGACTTTTATTTTAAAAGATAACTCTGGCACATATTCTGTACTTAGTAAAGATAGTTCTGAGACTTAGCCTGTAAAACAATATCTCTTGACCTCTTGCCTCATCAACTTTCTGCCGTAATGTCTGTTGCCTGAGCATTTGTCTCTAAAAATATTAACCTTGGATTCTCCTTGAGCTGTGCTTCCACTTGCTTTTCTTATAGTATCTTCCTCTGGCCAGATCAGGAAAATAAGTCTGATTCAGTCCAGTACTCAATATCTTTACTTCTGCAGTCATTTGTCGCCTAAAAGTTGTCCCTGAATGTTAGAATTGTACAGAAAAGCAATAAACGTGTGCTTTCAGAAATGTCTCCAGTGAAGCAAATCCCTTCAAATTCTGGTAGCCAAATTCAATGAGGGGAGAGAAAGTTGTCTTCTATGAAATTAAACATCTCACTTCAAGAAAGTAGAGGATTTGTTATCAGATACCAGAGAAGAGCTCATCTCACAGTTATATAGATCTCACATCATAAAATTTTGATGGGGCTGCTGCCCTTCCACTGAAAGGAAAAATTCACAAATTCTCAATATTCTTGAGACTTTACATGGCTTCATGAAATTCTGGACCCAGAGCTCTGTTCATGGTCTAGAATTTTATTTCTCATCGTTCACCTTACTTGAAAGAGAGAGAACTTATTTGGATCAACAACTGACCAGCATACTCAAAAGGATTTTGCATGGCTTTTGCCTAAGTACTATCATTGTCCCTAGACAGAAATTGTCATTACGATCCTCTGTAAAGGGGCATTTAAAATATTCCTGACAGTGTATTATGGATAACCTAGGACTTAATATAAAACAGGGCCACAAAAAAGTCATTGTAGACTAATTAATTTTAACTTACGAGCAAGCGAGTGAGCGAGAGAGTGAGAGAGAGAGAGAGAGGATGCATCAATTTCAAGGAATGGGCAGCTGAATGCATAGCCAATCCAGCTACACCTTCTGCCTAAAAGAAGGGAAAAGAGAAATAAATGCACATTGAGGTAATGGGAATTTCTGTTGTTTGCTATCAAGTCATCATGGAGGAAGAACACTAGCATTATATGTTCCTTCAGAACTTAGCCACCTTTTTGAGTGGTGCTTGAGGTAGAAAATAAACATAAGTATACATTTAGTTTTAGTGCCACATATAGCCTAAGCGGATGGATAATCCATGTCCTCTTTAGACCTATCTGCATATAGCCATTAAAATGGACTCTGTAGAGAAGACATGCATAAAGCAGACTTACTGTCCAGGTCTGTCCACTGACACCTTCCACAGAACAGTTTGTGTGATTACTAACATCTGCTCCTGTCACATATAGAGCATTATGTATGGAGGCTTTTACTTTTGGATGTTGAATGGTTAGGCCATATTTTTTTAGATAACAAAATGTAAGATTTTAATCATGCAAACTATCAACAGCCTTCAGAGTTTAGAGGTCCAAGGGATATCACCAGACTCCTGTCCCAAAAACCCTGAGTTCCCATCTAATGAAGTTTTTCAAGAAGGGTAGTTTTTTGTTCACTTAGGCTTCAATAGAAGTTTTTCAGGTCCTTGGAGGTCTCATGATCTCTCATCTTGCCCTTTCAAATTTAATTCATTGTGTTTCACAGAGAAATTTCTGAAGAGTTATGCAGAATAAGAAGGAGATGGTAAGGTAGAAGAGAGGAGAAGGGAGAGGGGAGGTGGCAGAGTGAGAAGGAATGTGAAAAGAACCAAACAATTTTTTTCCAGTGAGCATTTTTCCCCTAACCTTTCTTTGGCTTAGAATAGTTATCCTGAAGAAGATCAGAGCTACCATGCAGAGCAGTGTTTGAGGCCTGGAGACACAACATTGACACAAGACTGGCATCCATGATAGCCCATTGCCCTAGCCATTATTACCAGGAGGTCCACTTAGCGGCAGAAGTGATGGGATCTGTTCTTCCACCACCTTGCATATTGCCTCTAGTGACTTGATAAGCAACTAGAGTAACTCATGAAGGCCTCTACACTTATCAATACCCAAAGCCCAAGAGTTACCTCAGACATACTTAAATGCAATGTGTGAGATTTTGCTAAATGATTTTGAGCTTAACTGTCGACTGTCCAATTCTTAAAATATTCAAAGAACTTACTCAATTTCTCTAGCTCATCTTTGTTTTGCAGTTTCAAGCATTCCTTAACAAGAGACTCTGGAAAAGGAGAAATTATTTTCTCAAGAGTAGAGGACACAAAGGAATAGTGTGTCCAAGGTAACATTACCTAAACTAATCATGGGGTAAAATTCATCACGTGTTATGCAGGCCACAAACAAATGGTTAGGAGAGTAGGAATCGGAGGTTTGGAGTTGGCCAGAAATCTGCAAGGCCATCTTAGAATTTATAGCCTTGCCTACTGCTGACATGATGGGAATAAAGTTACAACTTACAATTTTTTCTCTATCTACCAAGTTAAGGTAAAAGTATACTAACTAGATATAAACTACTGGTTACTGGTCTTGTGACAAGTTAGTGATTGGTAACTGGTGACCCTGAGAATTTTAGGTAATAGAATTTGTATAGTGAAATTTTTGTAGAGTTAGAAATTGTGTAAATGATGAGTTTGCCAAAAAGCAGAGATTATTTAGAAACTTTAGTCTGGTGAACTTTTCCTAATGAAACATAATAATTCCAATGAGCATAAATTAAAAGTTTCACTGTCTAGGAACCTTAAAAGTTTATTGCTTCTTAGAACTGTAATTGATGGGGTAACTAAGCCAATGATGATTTGCTTGGTTATTTTATTTTGGTTCCTCTGACTGATGTTCCCTTTATAATTCCACAAGGAGCACCAGGCCATGAATTTAGCTGATACCAATAATCTGAACTGTTTTTCCTAATTGTCAAAATGATACTTAATTTTAAGAAGGTAATTATCATGGTGAGCAAATTTAAAAAGAGCATCAAGCTACAAGTGAGTAAATCTACTGCTATGTAGTCTGGCAAAAATAGCATGTATAAGCAGGCTGACATCATGGGGGAGTGACCTATGAGTTGCATAAAGACCCTGTCATAAAAGACACCCGCCCACACACACACACACACACTTGGTCTAATATTCTGCTGTTGCTGACTTGAATATTTAACAATGTTTCTACAAAGAGCTGTATATTTTCATTTACACTGATCTCTAAAAATTATGTAGACAGTTTTCTATGGAAACAAAAAATTACTAATGTGCATTTTGATTGTGTGTCTTTTATTTTAGTAAACTTAAATAAATTTGGCCCACCAGTTTTGAGGAAGGTAGACTAAAGCACAGAATTAAATTGATATGAACTGATTGTGATCACTGGGATTTCTTTTTTATTACTATATTACATATTCATCATTTCAAGTTGCAAATAAAGATGAAGTACATTACATCTTCAAATATTACTATCAATAGAACAAAAAATAATCTACTGGATTATAAACTCATTTCAATAATAGACACTGTTTTGCCCAAATCTTAATACATTGTGATTGCTTAATTGATAGTAATGTTTGTTAAACCAGCTGTTAAGTAGAAGAATGTTTTAATTTTAGTATTTGAAATAATCAACTGTAAAGTAGAACTGTTTATAGCAAATGTTGAAGATGTAACAAAAAGCAAAAATATAGTATAGTGATTTTGAGTATGGGTTCTGGAGACTCACTGACTTACTATGAACCCTATCTTTGCTATTTTCCAGCTCTGTGACTACAGAATTAGAGAGAATGGCTGAGAAATAAAACTGGTTTTATTTACATCATTCTCTCTTACTTAATTGAAATGATCTGAGGGTAATTCTGCCACTTGACTCACATTTTTAATTTCCACTTTACATCCATAGCTGGATTCCTAATAAGCTTTTCAAATTTAAAGTATTTAAACAGCAATCTTAATGTAGTACCAATCTTTAACTGGCTTCCCCAGTGTTCTTCAAGTTAGTAAGTGGTACCACTCACTACTCACTGATAGAAACCAAATTTACAAATCATTAAACTTTTTTTCCCACTCAAATATCTAGTATATCAGCATATATTATAGACTTTGCCTTTCAACTATATCCCCAAAGTAACCTTTACTCACTATATTCATCATTTTCACTCCAGGCTAATCTATTTTTATTTCTTGCCTAGACCACTGCTAGCTTTTAGTTTCCATTCTTTCCCTCACTCCAAACTTTTGCAGGACTCTATTATATTCGTAGTATTAACATAATCCTTTCATAATATAAATCAAACCATATCATTTTTCTACTCTAAATATTAAGTAGTCGAGGGCTTCCTATAACTCTCTGAATTGAATCTAAATTCAACAAATAAATAAGCAAATCATCCTGAGTGATCTTGTTCTTGGCCATACATGTCTTAAGACCTTACGTCTATTCACTGATGGTCTTCCCTTGGTCTCTTTATTCATACAGCTCATCTCGCGGTTGCTCAAACATACAAAGCATGTACCTGTCTTGATGCCTTTGTTCTACAATTCTGTTTACCTTGAATTCTCTTTCCTCAAATATTCACATGAGTTCACATCCCTGATCACAGAAAATTTCCCTTACTCTTTCTCCAAAATAGCCCTCCCCATGTTTCTTTATGATTTATCCTACAATATCGTGTCTTTAAGCCTTAATAGGTACTCATTACTAAATGGTATTAATAAATTCTGAATCCTTTACTAAAATACAAGCTATGTGGTAGTATTAACAGAAACTTTCTATTTTATTGACTAGTTCATTCCCAGCACTTAAAACAGTCACTGACACTTAGAAATTGATTGATAAATATTTGTTGAGCAAAGACATACAGGGTTACACAGTGTCCAAGGAAAAGTAAATGACCACATTCTCTGATTTGAAAGATTTTATTTGCATTGATTTCCTCAAATATAGTTTTAGATGGAAAGATTTCTTTTTAATGTCATAAAGTTTTATAGAAACAACTATCATCATCTTGGCACATACTAAGTTTCAGTAAATATCAGTGAGTAAATCATTATGCTATTCATAATTGGCACTCAATATTTGACCAATAAAAGAATGAGTAAATGACAGGTATATTGCAAATTAAGTAAACCATGGTAACCTCAATGTTAAGAATGAAATACACAAAATTAAAGGTTTACTGAATTAAAGCAAAGCTGACTATTTGAAATGCCTATATTCTTCAGTGTAATCAAGCAGTTATGAGGGAAAAAATGTCCAACTGTTTATGATGGGTACTGTTTTGATTTAATTTTCTTGTTGCTAACAAAGACTATGATTAGAAAGACCAGTGAGGCAAAGATTGATATATTAGGGCAATGCTAGTTGATGTAACAATAACCTCCAAAATTTCAGTAGATTAATGTAAAATTAATTTAGTTTTCCTTCACATGAAGTCCAAGTGAGTGTTTCTGATTTCCGATATTTTCCTTCATGTAAGATGTAGGGAGCTGGGCTTCTTGTGGTTTTCCAATCTTTAACATGTGTTTTCAGGAGTCACCACATAGAGAAAGAGGCCAGAAGTATACACATGGCAGATTCTTTTGAATCAACTGGAAAGTAGCACGCTTCATGACAATTCACATTTTATTGGTCAGAATTACATCACATGGTCACACATAAACTCAAGAATGACTGAGACATGTAGTCCAAGAGGAAGAAGAAATAGGGTTACAGAATATTAGCAAGCTTTGTCATGCAGTTCGAAATTTAACTAAAGGAAAACAGAAGTTTGTCTAGAATAGACTGTGTGTGTGTGTGTGTGTGTGTGTGTGTGTGTGTGTGTGCACACTGGAAAAAATTCAGCCATAAATGCCTCTATTTTTCATAGTACATGGCTGGATACTTTTCAGACAGCTCTCATTCATACACACACACACACACACACAGAGAGAGAGAGAGAGAGAGAGAGAGAGGGATCAAACAATTAAATTCTATTTGGAGAAACATTTAATAAGAAATAGAAAAAAGATGATTTTAGTGGCTAGTACCTGGGAATATAATAAAGGTTTGATTGATTGGTTGGTTGGCTTTTGTGTTTTTTTTGTTTTGTTTTGTTTTGTTTTGTTTTTTGTTTTTTTGTCAAGCTAATGATTGGGAAAATAAATTTCCCTTTGAAAGTTAAACTCTAAGAAAAGCATATGATGGATGTGAGCCTACACAGGCATCATAGGATATAAAAATTATGGCTTCCTGGCTGCTGGACTTAAATGTCACCTGGAAGAATGAATGTATTAACATATCAAACAATATAATAGTCAACTACTAAAGAACATATTAAAATCATAGAGACAAATGTTGGCAGCACCATTATAAAGTTGTGTAAGGATAGATAGCTTTAATCAAGGTAAATCAAGTATTTCAGATCATTCTTATGGCAATATCTTAGCCTGATGTCATTAAGCATTTAAATTACCTAGTTTCACATGTTCTGGTTTAATGCACACCAAGGAACCTGTGATTTTTGTGCAGCCATGCTGACATGGAGAGAACTTGTTGATCACGGTGCCTTTGAGGATCGCTTACCCCTGTGGTGATGAGTTCTCAAGGTAGCTAACCACGGCTTCTGATTGTGATTCAATAGGACATGCTGACCATGACATGCAAACATTTATGAGCTGTGTATCAGCTGTGTTTTCACTGTAAACTAATATATTGGCATTCTGGTTTCTGTTCTAGATTTCTGTGCATTTTTATTAATCTGTCAAATCTTTCTAGGGCTTGTCACTTACTCTTGAGTGGAGAAGACAAATCTTGTGGACTTTAGAGCTTGGAATCATAATATATTTTTTTCTTGCTATTTTTTCTATCACTTCTAATTTCACTTTTTACTATTGGTCTGCCTGTTAGATTTTTAGACCAGTTATGTAACATTAAGAATCCTCTGACCTTTATAAATACTTTTAGTTAAGAGTTAAAAGTGAATGCAGAATATAACTGTGGAACAAAAATAAAAAAAGGGTATCTAAAGCAAAATTACATTTTGTGCAAATTAGATACAATCTTGGACAAACACTAACAGTAAAACCAATCGATTATGTCTTTAGTGTTATGAAATAGGCATGTATTAATATTTTAAACTAATATTTGAACTGTAGTTCCTTAAAGTTCAAAACGCTTCAAATAGTATAACTTATTTTTAACCCTACATTTAAAGGAAAATCCCCTAATTAATTTGCACTTATTTATGTATGCATCACAATTCTTTTTTTCTGTCAGCTAAAAGCAATTTAAGTGAAAATTATTTTATAAGTATATGGCAGAAATATGCTATTCTCATCAACCTAACACATAAGGAACACTGCTCTGTAAGCCAATACAAATTAAAAATGATTTGAACATCCCAAGAAAACGTTTTCAAAATATCTGTTGTAGATACTGCCTTTTATATTAGCTTCCAAAGAAATATGACATTTAGAGCATAAAAGTTTATACTTTTAATAGAGCTTTAAAATCCATATTGACTACCATGGAGTACAAATTCTTCATTGGAAAAAAAATATCCTCAAGGCAAACATAAAGTAGTATTTTAACTTAAAATGAAAGGAATTAAGACTAATTTTGAGCATTTAATTGAGCATATCCAAACTTTCAAGGATTGAATTAATTTTGAAATATAGGTAAAGTTTACTGTAGAGATTTTATTTACAAACAAAGTAAGGCAATGATTTGAGATATTTAATGAGACCATAAAAATGCAAATGGACCTGAAAACTAACTCAAAAAGTTCTCTCTCAGAAACAAAAAAACTGTGAGCTTAATTATGGTGATTATTGTTTGCAGACATGCACCATTGGGCGAAATAAGGAGAATTAACTGTTTACCTCCCATCTCTCAAAACGCAGATGCCATTTCTACACAAAGATATACATTGCCTGCTTCTGAGACTTCAATCAGTAGCTTTCCATCTGCAAGGGCTGCAAGACTGTGGGCCACAATGAATACTTACTCAGTTGGTCAAGGTAAGTAGCAGGGGAGATTAACATATGGAGAATTTTTAAATCGAAAAAGTTATGTATTGAAACACATATTCTGACATATCAATCTTTATTTTTCTAAGATAGATGATATATCAGAGGTATAAAATTGTCTTAGAATTCTTGTTGGTTCTGTGTCACATTTTAGGTTTTGTTTTAAGAATATTGGTGTAGTTTGCTAATATCTCTGGAACAGTGAAAAAGTTTATTAATATTCTTTATTCTGAAATGTAAATTTTGATAGATAACTAGATCCCCAGAGCCAGCTCATTTTGTTTCAACTATCAGTAAAACTTTTAAAAGGGCTTTATACTACTTGATTTATGATGTCTTCATTTACTGTCCTCTGGTTTGTTATATGCGAGTTTATATTCCTCTCAATTTATTTGGGAAACCACTGCTATTTCAAAAACATGCCTTTTTTTATTGTGAAGTATATTATGTTTTGTTATATCTTATTATATAATTTACTAAATCAAATGATGCCATATTTTAAATACTACACTATATGTTAAATTCCAGATTCACTCTTCATATAGTCAGTGTGAGAACTGTAGCTCTTATAAAGGATATTATTCATTGTTTAAGAAAAAGTATTTTTGAAGACTGTTGTATATTATAAGTGGAAATGTAGACTGCTCTATTTATTGTCTATATAATTTCTCTTTTAAGTTGAAATATAATGTTATCTAATATAAAGAATCTTTTGCCTATTTAGAAAGTAAAATGATCTTTCTAATATTTTCAACCCAATAGGTCAAATATTCATTGATTCTATCAGTGACAAAGAGTTGTAAAATTGAATGTTTTACAATTCAAAGGAGTCGTTTAGTTTGTAATATGTCCATTGTGCCTAACACCATTCGTTCTCACTTTGGCACTCCCATGGAATGTGAATAATGAGTCCTTTATGTAGTTTGTGTAGACACTAAACTTCCTTATACACTTTTTATATGAAATCTAATGTAGAGAGCTATATTTAGCTGCATATAATGGGTGTGAAGTGGAAGTGTAATTTGCAGAAGAGTCAGCCCAGGGTCAAAGTTGTTCATGTTCTGGTTTATTTGTGTTTTGTTTTGTCTTCCCTGAAGGTCCATAACAGACAGATATTTTCAAGCATGACATTCTCCCAACTATTGGTTTTTCAGCATTAAATATTGGTATATCCTTGGAAAGCTATTTACTTGAAGAACTAATTTCTACTAGACAGCTTTCAGCAGAAGACAGTCTTACTTCTTCCACAGATGTTTCCTCTTCCCAATTTCTAAATTTTGGTGTTCATGACCCAACACAAATGGTCTGGGGCAGAACATCTGTATCACATATGCCTGTCCAAACTTCAGCAGTCACACAAACCTTTTTTCTCAGTAAGGGAGAAAGGACCTCATTTATCATCTCTTCCTTAATGACAGATTTTTATTTTCCCTATACAATCTTTATTATCTGAGAATGATCATCCTGTTACCTTATCTGCTACCACAATGAGTTCAGCAATTAGTGGCATTGCAGGGGCTGATATTGAGTTAAACAGGCACTCATTACTTTCCCATGGATTCCTGCTCACAACTGCTTCTAAAAGTGCACCTCCAATTGTCTCTAGGGGGGCTGAAGAGGATAGTGAAGAATATTCAGCTGTTTCTTTAATGTCAAGAAGAGAGTACTGGAGATTGCTAAGCTCAGTGTCTCCAATTTCTCCTGCTAAGATAATTATCTCTAAACAGGTAGCCATCTTAAACTCATCAACTCTGCACATATTCACTACACAAGCCCCCATTCCCAGTAAATATCAGGTTATGACTGAAGCATCTAGCAAGCAGCGACTCACAAACATCAAATCACAAACTGCTGATGCTTTTAGTGAATTAAGCCAAACATGTGCAACATGTTCTATTACTGAAATAAAATCCTCTCATAAATTCTCAGATCAAGTTTTGCGTAGCAAACAGTCTCACTTTTATGAGACATTCTGGATGAACTCAGCAATATTAGCCAGCTGGTATGCACTAATGGGAACTCAAATTATCACTTCTGGGCATTCGTTTCCTCCTGCTCCTGAAATAATGCCATCAGTGGCATTCACAGAACTGTCATCTGTATTTCCTTCTAAAAGGAGTACAAAAAGAAGAATGTTATCATCATCTTCAGAAGAACCCATTACTCTATCAAATAATTTGGATGTTAATTTATGTTTGGATAAAACTTGTTTATCCATTGTCCCTTTACAAACTGTCTCTTTAAACCTGATGAATTCTGATTTGATTTCAAAACTGACTACTGATGATTCGTTAGTATCACAAAACATTTTTAAAATATTGACTACAGGACACTATGGTATAGCTATGGGTCCCACTGAAGTTCTGCATCAAGATAATTTATTGGGAGTGCAAGAGAGTAAAGGTTCTAATAAACAGTTCAAACTTTACCCAAGTGGTAGTTCTCTGAATTTTGAATTCTCTGGATTTTGAATTCAATGTACGAAGACATTCAGAAACAATACATTCAAGTGATCTTGAAAACAGCTTGCTGCTGTATGTACACTCAATCTCTGATTTTTCAGAAGTGTCCTCTAATGTTCCATTTTATACCATTTCAACAACTGAGTCATTTCCAATCCAGACCTCTTTCCTCATGTCTGTTCTTATGCCAGACTTGACATATTATACAGATTATCTGACTTTAACATCCGATTTAAAAGAAGAGTTCAGAACTTTAGAATGTTCCAAATGGGAACTTGAGTCAAGTGTGCATGACTGGAAATCTCCTGCTGAAGGCCAGAGGCTCCCCATCACTAGATCTCTTGCTTCATCTTCCCTGGAGTCCATTCCAGCACCTCATCAGCTGATGATTTCTGGTGAGTTTCTCAGTGTCGGTTCAGTAAACTTTTAGAAACAAGTTTCTTTTCTATAGAGAAGAAAGAGCCTGTTGTGGTCACCAGGTGCTCCAAACAGCCTCTTTGTAATCAGAGCAGCAGCCAGTCAATGGAGATGGCACCTGCTGTTGTACCTGACACAGATGGCTATTCTTTATGCACTGCCACAGAGGCCACCAGATCAATAGAGGCGTATGTGTGAGACAGCTACACTGCTGGCAAGCAATCAGAAACTGAACTAGTTCAATTCATTACAATGGATCTTTCAAAGTTTAGGAATAACTTTTATTATTTTCATTTCTTGAAATAACTTCTTTGTCAGGTTGAACACAATATAACATACGCTTTCTAACATTTTCTTCAGTGCTGGTATTTTATTTTTTTAATGGGAAAGATAAAGAAACCAAGGGAACTTTATTGGAGTTTTTCATTTTACATGGTGTTGTTTGTCATTTCTTAATACAAAGCTGTGATGCTTTCATCATATGTAACTTAGAGTATAAATTAAATGCATGGTCTTTATTTAACAAAAATACCATGTAAATATTAAAACAAGATAATATCTCATGTGTCAATTTGCCTTCAGAGTCTTAAAATAATTAGATAACTGTTCTTGCTTTAAAGCACTTTAGGAATTACTAATCTCCTCTACCCTTGTAATTACTATTAAATTGGGAAGTACACCAAAAAAAAAGTTTAATGAGTTGAATTTACCAGAAAGAATTTATTTTCCATTATTTAAATAAGCTCTATCTTATGAAATTTCAAGTGTAATTATGGCAGTGAAATTAATTTTCACTCAATGAGAAATTGGTTTTGCATCTGTATACGTGTGGTTGTATGTGTATGTTTCTAAAGAAACACGTAGAACAATCTCATACATTTTTAGGTGTGTAATTTATAGCTGGCAAGTCAGTAATGTGAAAGACCAAATCACTGTATTTGGTGTGATCACTATGATATAATTTTCTTTACCAAGTTTTTAAATTACATAATAAGCTTAATTTTAAATTTAAATGAAGTATTCGCCTTGTACTTTTGCAAGGTAGCATTTTGTATAATGGTAGGATTCATCAGCCGTGCCCAATATAATACATCATTTGTCACATATAGGGTCTTTGTAAATGTAACTGAGTAAACCTTCTACTCTCCCATAATTAGCCCCATAGACAGCCCTTGGGAATAATCAGGACACAAATTTTACATTTCCAGAAAATAAATTTTAATTTTTCCCTTTATGAATAAAACTTTGTCACATTACATTTTTCCTATCCCCTCCATCTGCAAACACTCCCTCGATGACTTTGATCTCCAATTTTCCCAGGCTCCTCTCAGTTTCACTTGCCTCCCTAATTATTTTGGATCTGTTCATTAATCATTTACAAGGCACTTATTTTCATTTTCCAATAGATTCACCCACTGTCTTTGTCAGGGCCCTCTCAGGGAATGCATAGCACGTTCCAAGTCAATGTGTGGGGAGCGTTTAGAAATTATTTACAAAGGCATGGGTAAAATTTAAGAAAAACAGTGTGGTATCATGTTTCTGAAGGGACTAGCAGCATGCAGGATGTCATTGCTACCTCTAGGCCTAAAGGGAAAAGGAAAGAGACGTTATCAAAACCCAGAACCTAGGGAGGAAAGGCTGCCAATTTACAGAAGCTATGGCCTTCAGGAAGAGGACACTGTAAATCCAAGGCAAACCAACCAGGAGGTGAACGGGGGATACAAGGGCTGTCCTGAGAGTGTCCAGCCATGTAGTATGAAAACTAGAGGCATTCATGGCTGGGTTTTTTCTGGACAGCCTCGTATACATCCAACCTCACTTTTCCTATCTTCTGGTCATCTGTCTACTGGTGCTTCCCATTGGCCAAACTCATTCAGTAGCTGGTGATGATTATTAAAAGCAAATTGGTCTAATCTCTTCCTATAAAAAAACGTGGGGAAGGCCACAGTGGAATGGTCTATAATGCTAACATCTTTTTTTTTTCTCTTTATTTGTTTGTTTGCTTGTTTGTTTATTGAAGCTGAATGAGGGTTTTTGTTTTGTTTTTATTATTAGACTTATTGGGGTGACATCTGTTAGCAAGGACTACATAGGTTTCAGGCATATAATTCTATAGTGCATTGTCAACTTTTTGTATAATAAGTTCACCACCCAGTGTGAGTTCTCTTTCCATCACCTTATATTTAGCTCCCTTCCCTCCACTGCCAAAATATAGAACAAGTATATACCTATTAAGAATTTCTTTGTATGTTTCTAAAGAGAAGCATTGACTACTATTATTTCCTCCTTACATGCTATTTTCACACTGAAAATGTATAAAATGTGGAAGGCTCATAATTCTGGGCTTTCTTGCTCTGATGGGTTCTTTATGTTGCATTGGGTTACTGAGGAAAAAAAAATGACAATCCAAGCAATCTCTGGTGATGAGCAAAGTGAGGTATTATAGAGCTAACTCCATCATATGTTTCTTAAATTTTCGTGTAATTTTGAACTATATGATTGCTGGTTGTGTAGTACAGTGATAGCACTATTTGATTGGGTCAAGGTTTTTTTCTCTTGTTTATTTGTTGCTTTCAGTTTTATATCCCACATATGAGTGAAGTCATATGGTTCTTGACGTTTTCTGTCTGACATATTTTGCTTAGCATCATATTCTCAAGGTCCATCTATCCTGTTGCATATGGCAGTATTTCATCTTTTCTTATGGCCAAGTGATAGTCCATTGTGTGTGTGTGTGTGTAAAACATCTTTATCCAATCATCTGTTGAAGGATACTTTGGTTGTTTTCATATCTTGGCCATCATGAAAAATACTGCAATGAATATAGGGGTACATACATCTTTACAGATAAATGTTTTAAGATTTAGGGGGTAGATACCCAGAAGTAACAAACAAACAAGACAAACAAAAACTCGTAGACATAAGCAAGCATTTGGTGGTCACCAGAGGGTAAGATGAAAGGGGGCAATGGTTGAAAAGAATGAAGGGGATGAAATATATGGTGACAGGAGAACTGACTTTAGGTGGTGAACAGGTGAATACACAGTTCAATATATAGATAATGTATTATAGTGTTGTATATAGTATTCTACACTTGAAACCAATATAATTTTACTAACCAATTTCACACCAATAAATTTAATAAAACTTTATAAAAAATTATCTTTCTCAGATATTCTCTAAACCAAACCAGACTTTGTGGTTTGGTTTAACTCATGAAGCAAGTGAAGTTTAAGAGAAAAAAAATTATTTATTTTCCTATAGCAATATGATTCTGTTTCTTGGTACTAGTTGTTTAGGAAGAATATGAAAGAGAGCAACTAGAGCCTTCTGATTCAAATAGCCTATAATAATAATGAATTAAAAAAATAGTACAAAATGAAAATTTTTGTGAATTCTACTTATTTTGTGTATAGTTGTAAATTCTAAAATAATATAATCCAGTATAATACTACCAAAATTTTAGTAAATGACAAAGGGATATTCTCTCTAGGAATAAAAGGATAAGTCAAATGAACACATTTGATAATATAATTTGATAATAAATTTTCTATCGTAATGTAAAAGAATGGCAACCCTCAATTTATAGTTTACTGAGAGTATTTTCCTTTTTTCTATCTTAAGGGATTTACATTATCTTCAACTTTTTAGTATTATTATTTCTGAATAAAACAAAATATAAATAATTCAAGACAATATTCACCATTTTTCTTAAAGTTAAAAGAGGTAATTCATTAAACTGATAAAGAAGTCAAAATGCTTTATGTACATAAGTGCACATTTCTTACATACCATTAGAAATCTAATGGGAAAATGCTGCTTAAAACTATACAGAACAAAGTTCAAATGGTAAAGTTTACTGAATAACCATAAAGTAGATAGAGATGTGATGTCCTTATTTGAAGTCTCAGATTTGTGAGCCCTTACTACCAAAAAAACACTATATTTGAAAAATATATAGCAATTTCAAACAAGTTAAAATGTCATAATATTTAAAACTTGGTCAAGCCATTTTAAAGTGGAAGAAAATAGCCAGAAAAATTTTGAATAGGAATGGCAATAAGAGAGCTTGTATGTCTATGTAATATATTAAAATAAATCATGATAAAATATTATGATATTATTACAGGGATGCACATAAAAGGAAATACAATAGAAAGTCTAGATACATATGGTAGATATAAAATTACATAAAATTTGAATTGATAGAGCAAGATTTTAATATTTATTAAATTGCGTTGATGCATTCTGTTATTTTGAAAATTCTTTCTCTATACCTTCCACCAGAATAAATCCTATAAGGACTAACTAGATAAAGTTACAAAATAAAACATTAAATATTCAAAATAAAATCTGTTAATATTTATTTGATCTCTAAATGAAAATGTTTCTTCCTGAGGCTTGTGGTACTGGCCTGTGTGGAGAGCCAACATACCTAATTCTAAAATGCAGTGAATGACTTGCCTATCCACAGACACAATTTTTCTCAATTCTATTTATTATCGTGAGTCACTTGTACATAGGAAGTAAATAAAAATATATTCCTATTGCCTGCCAAGTCTATTTATACTTGCAGCATGTAGTTCAGTATGACAAGTTGTCACTTTTATGAACATCAATTGGCAATATTTTGAGATGCTGTTTAATGTCAATAATTAAGGTATTACTCAAACCACTTGATAGTGTTGTCATCTAAGTGTAACAGAGATTAGCATAACATATGTTCCTTTTTAATAACCATGTTTCACTTAACAACACACTTTATTGAGGATGCATCGTGTCCTGGTCACTTTTTATGGTGTGAGTGATAAACAACCATTAATAAACAAAACAGGTGCTTCCTGCCCTCTAAGCGCTTAAGTTCTAGTGGAGAGACACAGATTGTAAACACTAAGTATGATAAATCTGTATTTCTATATAACCTGCTATATATAATAAAGTGTGTAGTATAGTGCTAGTATACAGATAGAGTGTAAATGAATATATGTACATGTGAGGTGGTGTCACAAGTTCTGCGTTGATGGCTGAGAGACAGAAGTGTGATCAGGGTAGATGTCTGTGGAAGCCAACTTGAAGGAGATGAGAGCTGTGTAGGTACAGGAGAAAAACTGTCCCACAAAAAGCAAATAGCCAACGCTGTGTTAAGGTTGGTGTGTGACATTTTCTGAGAACATCAGGGAAGCCATTGTGGTGGAGCAGGTAAGCAAAAGGTAGACAGGTAGAGAATGAATTGACGTAGATAATAGGGTAAAAGGAACAAAATCAAATTTCAGAATTTTGGGGCCATTTTAAGGGTTTGTCTTGTATTCTGAATGAAACAGAAATTTATTCCAGGGGTTTAGGCAGAAAAGTGATATAATCTTTGTGATCACTCTGGCTGCACCATTGAGAATTGATTAATGTGTGGTGGGGGGCAGACATGTAGGCAGGGAGGCCAGTTAGGATTCTAATGTCGTAGTCCAGGTGAGAAATGGCCATGGCTCAGTCCAGGTGTCAGCAATAAATGCTTGAGAAATGGTCAGGTTTGGCATATAGTTTGAAGGTCGAGCCAACAAAATTTGATGATAACATTGGTTATTTTATTTGTTTTGGTAACTGGTTTTATTAAGCAGAGAGAAGTGTCTTAAGCCACCATCTGAGGACAAATAAGAAAAAACTATGCAAACCAATTTTTCCAGACATGCTACAAGTAGGTTGATCTGGCATTTTATCAGCTATAAAACAGTATCTAACATTAGATCTATTATAATGCAAAAGTCTGATAAGCTCATAATAGCATTCCTGATTATGTTTCTGAGGCACAGAAATACCCTCTAACTTGCGCATCTGAACAAATTAGCTAATCATGTTTGGCATGAAATAGATGTTTAGTGTGTATTTACACTTACTTGTGGAAATTTATTTGTGCTTATGTGTTGAATGGAGGAACTCTGTACTAATCACAGTATTTAATAATTCAAGCTGTGCCCTGATCACGTGATAGCATAACTAGAATTCTATATGTATGTGTATGTGCTTGTATGGGTGTAGATTGGGTATGTGCTTGTGTATTTGTATATAATAGGAAGTCAATATGGAATGGAGAGACCTAATTATTCAATATGAACTGTTGAAAGAGCAGGTTCTAGAATTAGAAAATATTAAGAGAAGAAAACAGATGCTGAAGACATAGATCTGATAACATTAACTGAAATTTTGTAACTGTGACACAAATACTGAAATTATGAATATATGTTGATGAACAATGTATTAGTTTCTCAGAGATGTTGTAAAAAAGTAGTACAAACTGAGTGCCTTAAAACAACAGAAATTTATTATCTCACAGTTCTGAAACCTAGAAGTCCAAAAACATGTGTTGGTAGAACTATATTCTCTGTAAAATCGAAAATTTATACTTGCTTTTGCCTACCTTCTGGTGGGCCTGCCAATCTTTTGTGTTCCTTGACTTGCAACTGTATTACTCCAATTTCTGCCTTCTGTTATCCCATGATATTCTTCTCCCTGGGTGTCTCACCATCTTCCTGTAAGGACATGCTAAAGGCAAAAATTTGCTTCAAAATTTTTATGTATCACTCAGGCTGTTTACTTAGATTTTAAAAAACCCTGAGTTGTACATTTTCATTGCCTGGTAAGTAGAGCAGAAGCTTGAGAGATGGAGAAGTTCTAGAATTCTCTTTTGAAGACTTACTAACTTTATGGCTTTAGAAAATTTATCTGATTAGCCTCTGTTATTCATCTGTAAATTGGGATCACCACTAATTTTGTGGAGTCATTTTTAGGAGTATGTGAATAAATATATATAAATTGTGTCACATTGCTACCTAAATGCTAGCCTGTCCCTAAACTATGAGTTTTTTATATCTAATTCTATACACCCACTTCAGTTTCTAGACTGCTGCCCCAACCATATTTAATACCTGTCTGATCCTTAAGCTTTTAGTACTTGAAATCTAAGCTTAATGTTTGCCCTACATTTTATTGATTAATACTCTACCTTTGACTTGTTCACATATTGTTGATTAACATACCCTATTCGAATATTTGATTTCTGGATATAGCCACATTCTTGCATCTCTCATGTTCTAAATCCTTGGTTATATTTTGGTCAGAGTTCTCTAACTCTTCCCTAGGTCTCTCATTTCCACTAATGCTATTTAACCTGTATCGTTATTTTTAGAAAATTTAATAGCTAATGCTCTGATGCAGTTCTTTCCACCTTCCCTAGGCTTCCTAAATTCCACAAGAGGTTCTATCTCCCTTCCTGAGACCTGACTCCTCATCCTGAATTCACAACTTGATAGTAGACAGTGTCTAAACTCTAATGTCTCAGCTTTGAATTAAATGATTTTTCAAATGCAGAAACCACATTAATTTCTGTATTTCTACCATATTTCTCTGTTCCTTCCCTTCCTTTTCCTCTGAAACTTTCATATTTTACTCTCTAAAGAGTGATTTTTTGTTTGTTTGTTGCTTTCAGATTTTTCCACTCTTGTAAGACTTTTGGACTGATTCCAGTTTTTGGCTATCATGGGTAAAGCTACTGTGAACATCCATGTACAATTTTTTGTGTGAACATGTGTTTTCATTTCCCTGGGATAAAAGTGCGAGAGTGCGTGTTCAGTTTAATCAGAAACTGCCAATTGCTCCCAGATTGTCTATACCACTTTATATTGCCATCAGCAATGTCTGAGTGACTCAGCTTCTCTGCTTCCTCAACACTATTTGGTGTTTTCAGTATTTTTTATTTAGTCACTCTAGTTGGCTTCTATATGTTGAATTTTAAACTAAAAGTGTGGATTTTTAATATTTACTTACCTTTTCCTTTGTTGGGGCATATCTCAGGAGCTTGTCAATGTAAAAATCATCCCAACCTATAGGGAATTTTTATTATAAGAGTTGATTTGAGCCAAAACTGACAATGATTGCTGGGAAGCAAGATCTAAAACGCTTCCTATAATGAGTGAATGAAGACATGAGGATTCAATCTGTAAGTACAAATAGATAATATTCTAGATATATTTGGAAACCTTAGGTGATAAACAGAACTCTTGATGCTTTTTCAATTATTATTAAATTTTTGGGGGGTGACTGTGGTTAGTAAAGTTACATAGATTTCAGGTGTAAAACTCTACATCACCTATATGTAACACTGTGTGCTCACCACCCAGAGACAGTTCTCCTTCCATCACCATGTATTTTACCCCTTCACAGTCTTCTTCGACCCACTTTCCCCTTTACCCACTGGTAACCACTACACTGTTGTCTGTGTCTATGAGTTCTGGTTTGATCTGTTTATTACTTTCAGTTTTATATCCCACATATGAATGAAATCATATGATACTTGACTTTTTTATCTGATTTATTTAACTTGGTATGATAATCTGAAGGTTCATCCATGTCACAAATGGCAATATTTCATCTTTTCTTATGGCTGAGTAATATTCCATTGTAGATATGTACCACATCTTTATCCAGTCATCTATTGGTTGTTTCCATGTCTTGGCCACCGTGAATAATGCAATGAACATAGGGGTACATAAGATTATAACCATGTACTATATTTTTCTATTTGACTTTCAATCTATACTCTTATTTTGGAAGAAGTTTCACTAAGCTTGCTGTTTTGCTAGGACTATGAAATTTTATTTTCTTGAATGGTTTATTTCTACCTCTTCATTTAATACTGCTCTGTCACTCCTTACGGCACTCTGACAAACTTTCTGTAAAGGAAGAAAGTAAAATAAATTTGTATTTTATTAAAATTAAAGAAAAAAGGGTAAATTTTTATACTTTCACATAATTTTGTATGTATACCTGAGTGTATAGTGTTATTGTTTCCACTTGATCTTAGCAAAAAGACCAAGAAGTGATAGTATTATTGTTTATACTTGAAAATTTCTTTCTTTAAAAACTAATAGGGCCTGTAAAAAAAAGTACACATTTTTCACAAACTGGTTGAGGAAATATATGTATTTTTATTAACTCTACCCTCAGAAATGGCAAATTGAGCCAAATTTTTAGTACTTCTGCCATCTGTTTTATTTGCTATTAAAATATTATTATACTTCTAATGAAGAAATTTTATGATTTTCAAATACTGTCACTACACACATACTTGTACAGAAAAAATAGAAATATAACTCTAAAAATAAGAAAAAAAAGGAAAAATCTGAAAGAATTGTATTCAGGTCCTGCTAATCTTCACAAGTATCATACTATCTTTAGACCTGGTCAAGATTAATTTCAGGCAATTGCAGGAAAATTGGCATACATTATATATTTAGTTCAAATTCAAGAATTAAAAGAAAATACATTAGCATTAACTTTATTGAACCTGACAATGTGATTTGGAGACCAAATTAGTTCCAGGACCAGGTCTAAAAATGTTGGAAATATCATTTCTCATTTTTAAAAATCTTGCTCATTTTTATAAAGAGATAATTCCATGTCTCTATTTTCTTCATTAAAAGAAAGTCAACATTGTCATATGTCAACTTCAAATTCTAAAGCCTGCCTAGGTGGTTGGCTGAAACATGACAAGGTATGGGAGATTGACATAAATAAAGACATTTCAAGTGAGAGATCGGTTCAGAGTCGTCAGAAGTTAGAGATAAGGGCTTATAAAGAAAGTAGGATATCCTAGTTTTTTTTGTTGTTTCTTGTTTTGTTTTGTTTTCTGTATAAGAAATTACTCCAATGTCAGTGGCTAAAACAACACAAACATATTATCTTACAAATTCTATAGGTCAGAAGTCCAGGAATAATATAAATAGATTCTCTGCTATGGCTTTAATTCTCATCTGGGCTTAGGGTCTTCTTTCAACTCAGTACTTACCGGAAGAATTCATTTCTTTACCATTTTAGGACTGAGGTGCTTGTAGTCTTTCTGGCTGTGAGCTGGGTACAGCTTTTAAGCCATTCTCTAAGAGCCCATTCTCAGGGTTGTGTCCTATAACCTCCTTTATCTCAGCAAGGGGTAGCATCCCTAGTGTCTAATCTCTCTCAACCTTTGAATCTTTTGACTTCCTTGTCACCAGTGGGAATAAATTCTCTGCTTTTAAAGGGCTCATTTGATTCTGATTATATTAGGCCAACACACATAGTCTTCTTTTGTCATAGTATTGTACCATAATCACCAGAATGGTATCTCATCATATTCACAGGACCCACTCACAGTCAAAGGGAGAAGAGTATTCAAGGATGACTGTCACTAAAAAGGTCATTTTATAACTTCTGCTTACCAAATATGAGAATCCAAAAAACTCTGCTATCACAGTACTAAAAGTTAGACAAAAACTAGAGGAACCCAGCAACATGTAGATTTTCAGTTAAACCATGGTCAGTCCCCCACTTTCCTGGATCTAATCTGGGTAAATGAATGCAGTCAAAAGTGGATTCTTAGTGTTCAGACTGAAATCAGCATGCAAGTATTTATACATGAAAAAAGGATAAGAAATGAAAAAAATAAAATGAAAGAGACCAGTGGCAGTGTTGGTGACTCTGACTCAGGATAGCAATTCCCAAAATTGGGCAAATTGTGCCTAATACTTAGAAGGCCAGGGTTATTTATTATTAATAAAACACTTTTAACCACTGTTCTGTAAAGCTAATAGCTAAATATATTAAGAATTTTCTTTGCGATAGGAGTGAGATAAACACAATGAGTGTAACTTCTCCCTTTACCCTTGCAGCTATCCCTCAAGGTACTGTAGTGATTTAGGACAAGCAAATGTAACAGTTTGCTGTGTAATGGTGAGACCCTTAGTACAATATCTCTATAATTACCCTTATTCGATTACAATTTTATGCTTGTAATTGTCCATTTGCCTTCAGCACACACTAGCAAATGAGTTGTTTTTATAGCAAGACTGTGTCTCACTCATTTTTGCGTTCTGAGTATTGAGTGCAGAGGTAGATATTCAGTATAAATTTAATTCGTTTTATTGTTCCTAATAACATATTTGAGGTTAACTTTGCAGTGGAAGAAATTGGATTTAGGTATGGCAACTTGAATTCTAATCCAGTTCCCCTTAAATTAGTCTCAGATTAGGTGCAAATCACTTCTTATGTTCATGTCATTTACATACACATTGCTGACCTTAACTTCTTGTAACAAAGTGAAGGACTGAGTAAGACTGTTCCCTGATTATAAACTTTCCTGTGTCATAAAATGATTATCTTTTAACTTGTTTTGAATGGGAGTTTTCAACCCAACTCAAGTTTTGGAGATGTAATAAAAAAAATCAAATGGTCATGTGTTTATCTAGTCATTGTTAGTCTGTGTAATGAGATTAAATGTAAAATTAAAAAATAATTTTCATTATATATACAAATAATTTCCAGTGTGAAACTGGTAGTATTTATTATTCAGTTCATTTAATTGATAAGCACCTACATGCTAAAGAAGTATTACTATTTGTTTACTACTATTCATTTCTGTCAGGCACACAGTCAGAAACACCCTTACTTTTTTCTCCTGTTTCCTTAGAAATTGTTTCTATAGCAACTGAATGTAGTGAGCTGGAGACCCAACGCATGCCACATGACTGTGTGCCTTTATACTGAAAAACAGTTTTTCATTATTTTTTTAACTTAAAAATAATTGATGTCAAGTCAGTTGGAACCCTTTTGTAACAAGTAGTATATAAAATATTTGAACAATGAAGCAAAATTTTGATTTATTTCTTTAATCTCAATTAGGTAAATAACTCAAAGCTAGTCATATCATTTTAATCCATAAATGTTTCTATGCTTTTTCTTTGATATAATTTCAAGAATAGCAATAAATTATCTCCTAAAGGTTATTACTTTTAATAAAAACACTGAATGTGATTAAAAATATAAAGATCAAATATGACATCTTATTCATGTACATAATGCATTTTAAATAAGTAATCTTCTAAATAATTGTAAATAGTTATGATATAGATTATAAACATTGCATGACTATTTAAATGACTTCTCTGGAGTGAGTATGATTTATGGCACTTTGAAATCATTTTTTTTCCTACGACAAAGTATGCACAACCAAGTGACTTTTTACAGAAATGGAAAATAATTTAAAACAATATATAAATAGCAATTTATAAGATAAAAAAGGATTTCATTTTATATAGGATGTAGTATCTATTTGTGGTCTGTGCCATTTCTTTTGTTTTAGTCATCTTTTGACATTGATTTTTTTTTTCTATCCACTGCTATTCTAGAATCCATCTACTTTGTGATTTCTTCATATATGTCCCACAAACTTAACACTTTCTCTTAAAGAATATCAATTATATTTACCTGTATATGCCCAGAGGAAAGGCTTTTCCTTTCATTCCAGAGTTATTTTTCTTAATATTACGCTTTAAGTCTTATTTAAGCTTTTTTCTCAATTTAAAATGACTTTCATCCTCAAATCCTGCTGAAGTTTTACTTTTGTTTTAAAAATCTCTGTCAAACACTTCATTTATCCAATTAGACATTCTTATTGTCCCTCACTTTCTGACCCCCAATGGGGTTCGTATTTTTTAGAATATCTCTTTATAGTCTTCTATAATGTTTATGTAATTTATTCTGCATTCTTTCTCATGTCTTTATTCTTCCGCAGCACCCTCATAGAGTGAATTGAAATCAGTATCAAACAACTGCTGAATTCAATTATCTTGAGGGGATTGTTTTGCTGTTCCTATGTCAATAGAAAACTTTTGTGCTGCTATAGGGAAAGTTTCTTGTTGGCTATTGATATCATGTTCTAATTCTGTAAACACTTAAAAATATAAAATTAGGAGCTATGTTTAAAACTCCTGGATGTGACTAGAGGAAGGCCTGGGCACTATGCTCACTAATCTTCCCCCTCTCTTTCAAATGCTGCTACTTGTTCTCTTTTGCAGGTTCAGCCTCTTTCAACTGATCTGACGTTGCTAGTTCTCAGGCATGGGAGAAGAAACATCTTAAGAGGCAATTGATTTCGTGAACTCATCCTAGGAAGAAGTGCTACATACCTCATTGCTGAGTATCACTGTAGTCACCTTCCAGGTACTCCCCTTGGGAAGCTATACACTGACATCAGTACCTAGTCCACCCTTCAAAGCGATTTTGGAACTCTTATGGAGTTGTTTGTTCAGTGCTTCCAATGTAAGTGCACAATGGCAAGTTTACAAACTTAATTGTCAGATTTTGGGTACGCTGACAGCTCTGATGGCCATTCCAAAAAAAAAAAAGAGTTCCAAGATTGCTTTGAAGGGTGGACTAGGTGCTGGCTTGGTGCATAGCTTCCCAGGGAGAGTACTTGGAAGGTGACCCTAGTGATGATAATTCAGCAATGAGATATGTAGGATTTTTTCTAGGATAAGTTCACGATATTAATTGTCCAACCTAGTAAGTACACACACATTTTTGGAGCAATATGCTTTTCTCATCTTTATCAGGTCTTTGCTGGCACTGCTGTTTCTGGTGGCTTGTTTATTCCCAGCCTCATACATAATTTCAATAATTTGTATTCATTTATAGACTTGAGGACAACCCTATGTAACTCTGGAGATTTCTCCATGACATTCTTGTCTCTGGTACCATGCCCAGCTAACTCTAGTCTTCTCGGCCTCCCTAAATTTTCAACTCTGTCCTCTCAACTCATGGAGAATGCCATAGTAGGACTGTGCTCCCACAGTCCCTGCTGGAGTCCAGAGACTCTTCCCAGGTAGTATGATGAAATCATCAAAGCAATCACTGTCATGTGTAGCTTATTGTTCAGTGTCTGAACACCCTTGCTTCATATGGACTGTTCAGTTTCTAGTTGTTTAAAAAAGACAATTAAATTTTACCTTTGTTACTCTATCATAGCCTAAAGAGAAAATTAGTCTTTAAATTACATTGCTTATTTCTATTTAGGATATCTTTTGTGTAAATCACATTTCTTTCATGCAAATTCTTATCACAGATTTTATTTTTCTATGCAGTTTTTAACAAAATTCCATTCTGAGAAATAGTTTACTAACAGAATCATCTGAGATTTATTTTACATTTCACTCTTAGTTCTTTCTTCCACCTCCCATCTTGAATTAAGCTATTTCCTCATTTCCCCTAATGCACTTACTATATTATAGTTAGTTCTTATTTTATTCTCTTTTCACTAAACAGTGAATTTCTTGAAAAAGGTGCCAACTGTTATATTTATTTGTGTCTGCAATATGGAAGACAATACTTTCCACCCAGAATGTCTTAAAAGATACTTGTTTAATATGTTTTAAATGATTATGTTGGTAAAGGAATAATAAGCAGCTCTTTCCCCTCAATACATAGAATTAAACTTATGTTTACAGAGTGTCAAATTAACTGAATGATGTTTATTATTCAATCATAGTATGTAGACTGTTTATAAAATTCAATTTACTAATTTAGTTCTGAGCTATACTTTAGCAGTATTGAGGGAGGTTGGGCAAAATAGCTTTCTGAGATTTGCTATATGGTAGAGACATTTTGGACCATAACTTCAAACAAATAATTTTTCCTTTTGGTAACTAAAAGATTAGGGTCAAATGTTTTACCCCAGGAATTGCTTTGTAATTTCTCTACATTGTTTAATACATGGTTTTAACTTTTGCTTTACATGACATTGTTTACTTCAAGTCAAGAGTAGACTAATGTAGAGCATAAATAATGCATGAAAACACAATTTCACTAGTAGATTCAAGGCTTAAATATACTCTAAAATTTGTAGTGACAAAGATACACCCATCTGCATTGCTTTGGAAAAGAATGTGAAGTAAGTGCCCGTTCATATCAACTCTACACTTTAATATGGGCATTGGAGAAGAAAATACTGCTTATTATTTATGTCATTAATGAGTATAATGCTGACGACAATGACAGCTACCATTTACTTCAAGATTACTACTAACAGAGGCACTTTTTTGCATGCGTGACCTTTTAAGAATCATCCACCTAGTCACTGTGTGGTTCAGGGTTTGAACCTAAGTCTTCTACCGTGGAGTCCATTTCTTCCCTTTCACACAAAGGAAAACATTTCCCTTCAATAGAAAGATAACATAGTTAGTTCCGATGACGTGTCAGTTGTATCTTTTTAGTGGGGCAAGGTAGAGTAAAGCACTATCTTATCATAGATTAATTGTACATAAGTCCTTTCCTCCTCTTGCAGAACATTATAATAAAGAGCAACTTATAGTTTATTGAAAAGAAAAATATGAAAATTAAACAACCAGAATTTAAAATTTTAGATAAGTCATTTATTTTTTAAAAGCAGGATCAATTAAATTTTGAATCTATACTAAAATAATAATTGTAATATTTCTATGAATTCTTAAATTTTTGTATTAAATATCAAAAAGTATAAATTTTAAAAATAAAAGCTGGTAAACATTTTTTGGTTTTCTAGACTATATAAAGCAAGATCCTGAGAGATTTTGTTGGTTTTAAATTTTAGTTCTGATATAATACCATGTAATTTCAATTCATGATCTACCTCTGTTGATATTTTATATTGCTTCTGATTATTGGATTCATCATGAATCCCTCAGTAGATTATCAATTCTTTGAGAAGAGGATGTGTGTTTTTTTAATGCATGGTAGCCTTGGTGCTCAATGAAACTGTATAGTACAAAGTAGATACTTGATAGGATTGGTTGAATAAATGAAATAATTGCAATGGTGATTTAAACAATGTGCACAAAATATTTGACAGGGGTTCTTAGACAACAGTATCTGGTTCAGATTTAGTAAATGTAATGAGAATACTCCCTAAACTAATTAAAATAAGAGGACAATGAGTATCTCTTTCAATTTTTATGAAAAACTTGGCCTCAGAATCTTAAATACATGAGCTTTCTCTATACAACTCAATTATTGATGATTATATTAGTGTTTGTTGAAAAGACTCTCTGACGTTCTTTAATAACCAAGAATTCTTTTTCATCTGCTTCAAAAAAAGAAAATGTGAAAAGAACATTATAAACTAGTTCTCTGGATCAGACAATAAATATTGAATGCCAGAACTTCAAACTATGCATCTGTAATTAGCTCTAAGTCCAGAGAAAATACTTTCCAGTAATAACCCAGAAAATGTGAAAACTTAGATGGTTATTGACCTTGTCAACCAAATTAGGTATTTTAAATGTGTAAATTATTAATTCCATCTGTTGAACTCATCAGCTACTTCAATACCTAAAAATAATTGTATTATTGCTTTAACATCAATAAATATACTTTAAGTTTAAATGCTTGCATTCTGCACAGCCTTTAAAAAGGGAATTACCTGTAGCACATTTATATATTGAATGGGTATTTAGTCAGAATTCAGGGTTTTATCTCTGACAAACAATTTATGGAGACTTTTTTATTTCTAAAGTATGTAAAAATCAAGCTAACGGACACATTAAAAAGTACATAGCCAGAACAAAGACATAGTAAATAGTGTTTCAAATAAAAGATTGTCTATTGTATACTGGGGATCATGTTATAAGTGTTATTAATCTTAAAAGTAGGAGCATGAACATATACTGAAGAAATCTTAAAGATATAATTACAAATTTATATCTAGGACAACATTGTTATTTTTCACATTTAAAAAACTAGAATCCCTCCAACTGAATATTTTATTAATTATCTTTTCAATAAATTGAAGCAGAGAGAAAATTAGAGTTAAAATTAAATACCTGATTTCCTCATGCTAAACCCAGTTACTGTTAGTTCTACTCAACTACTATTAAGTGAGAATATCCAGTTTAGATTTACATAATATCAGTTTTGATCATTTAAAGAATTATGAGTATCCACTTATTTTTATTCTTAAGTTTACCTTAAGAATAAACTTAAGGTTCTATAATAGGCAGACTCATTCATTATATTTCTCTACCTCTCTACTTAAAACTAGACTTCTTACTGAAGATTATACATATGAGTACTGAAAGCTTACGAGTATCTTTTGCTAGAAAACTAGACCGAACAAAATATTGATCAACAAAAAATATTTGTAAATTCTTTAAAGATAAAATTTTATTCCTAATAGATTTTCAGAATTGCAGAATGATTAAGAAATAGAGAGATAAGTGATGTGTCAAAAACCAAAAGAAAGCTTAATTATAAAGTAATGAATCTTATAATTTGACATGATGAATTGAATTATGCTAATAAATGTAGATCATATTAATAATTGCCTGGTACTTTGGTGCCCTTCAATTTATATTGTTTTGAATAAGAGAATGAATAAGAATATATTTTCTATATATTGAATATTGGTATAACCACATCATTTTTGTTTCAGGTTACAAAATGTAGCACTAGTTTTCTAGAGTTATAATACCAATAAACAAATATTAAAACAGAGAGGCTTCTATCATTTCATAAAACTTAGTCAATCTGTGTCACACTTGGCACTTAAAGAAAAGAAGTAATTATTGTTTCTCAGGAAAATCTTAAAAGTAGGAGCAAGAAGGGGGACAATTATTGGTGTCATTAAAATTTTCAGAGTAATTTCAGTTCTCATTGTTTTAGATTTAGAAAAAAGACTTAAATATAAAATAATGGAAGGAGACTAGACTTTGGGTAGTATGCACATAATAGAAGATATAGATGTTATTCCATAAAGTTGTACACCTAAAATTTACATGCTGTTATTAATTAATATTACTCTAATAAATTTAATAAAAAGGAGTGTATAATTTTAAACCCACTTTATCACAAAAAGTTTAGTATTGAAAAATGCATACAAATTTATTAAAATAATTATCCATATTTATAATTTATGTCTTCTTAAAATATTTCCCACTATATATTTATTGTTATGGTATTTAAATAAAATAATTGTCCAAATGACAAGAAAATTTTAAGTTGAAAATTAATAACAAAGGTAAAAATGATAGAATATGATATGAGAACATTTGTGATTTAAAGGTATTGGTTTTAAAGATATTCAGAAATGTATATACAATTGTAAAAGTAACACAATCTAGACAATAGTCAAGAAGAGTAGAAAGAAGTTAAGCCAGAGAAGCCTTATGGAAACATTTTGAAAATAAATAAAAGGGAAATTACTTACCTGAGATCCATGATCTCTTATTTTACCCCAATTTATTTCAACAGTATTTTTTACCTAAAAAATTTTTTATTGTTTTTTGACTATCCTATTATCTTAATATCCTGAAGTTTTTTCCATTAATACAATTACTCTTACATCTCTTTTAGATAAAATTTGGAGGATTTTAAATGTGTTTTCCATTAGACAATTTTTGCAGACATTCCCTATGCTGAAATTTTATACAATGAGATTTCATTTTTATCTATTTCTTTATATAATAATAAGATTATTATCTGATATTTTCCTTTCTATGCTTTCTAAATTTCTAATTAAGAATCAATTTGTTTTTGCAATATTGCACCCTTTTTAACAAGTTATAAAGTTATTAATTTTATAAATCTCTAAATGCCATAACAGTATGAATTAATATTCAGAAAATATTAAAAATTAAAAGTCCTATTCAAACATGACACCATGTAGGAAAATATAAAAGATAAATACATAAATTACTCCAATGGATATATATCAATAGTCATCACAAAAAATGTAATTTGGAGTGAAAAATCTTACATCTTTTATGGCAAATTTTTGCCAGCTGTTGATGTATAAAATAATAATGAACATTACAACAAAAATGTTGTAATACTTAATGATGATTAAGAATAACCCTGTAGGGGAATAAATGGACAGTCATTACAAATATTAAGACAGATAACTAATAGATGACCGTAAGAAGAAAAATCATTACGTTCAACACAAATTTGTTAAAATTAGAGAGTAATACAAACAGAATTATGGACATAATACTATGTCATAGTTATAATATGTGTAATATTTTTTGTTCTGGCAATTTTAATATTAAGCAAAAAAGAGTTTTAAGAACAGTATGTAATTATTAGTTAAGGCAAATTGTGGGACACTTGTGTTTTTCTCCCATAGCCAGAGACACTGCATTGCATGCAAGTGCCTTTGGAACTGCTTTGTCCTGTATTCAGACAAGGGTTTCAGATAAGGCAGAATAACAACTAGGCCATGTTAAAAGTACCTGAAAAAGTAAAAGCCTTAACATTGTATGTTACAGATAGAGTATTACAATGCTATTATAACAACCAATTTTGTTCGCAGGAAAATTATTGCATTTCCTTGAACTTGTTGAAAAATTCCTAAACTTACGTTCTTTGTGAGTGCACATTGCTTATTACATGATATTTGATGTAAAGATCTTACCATTTTACTTCAGGAAAGATGTTAAAATCGGTACATATGTAACATAAGATGAAATAGAGATAGCAATTCTGGGGTAATTTTGTTACCTTGAAAGCTAATTACTTGATTTACTGCCATGTCTCTGTAGGAGGGTTTCTCAACCTCAGCACTACTGATACATATTTGGGGCAAAATTATTCTTTGTTCTGGGGAATGTTCTGTGCATTGTTATATATTTAGAAGAATCCTTGGCCTCTACTCCCTGCATGCAAGTTGGAAGCCGTCCTTACACCACCAGAAGAGCACCTGTCAAAAATGTCTAGAGTCATTGCCAAATTTTCCCTGGAGAGGCAAAATTACCCTCAGCTGAGCAATACTCTTAGGGAGCAAAGGTATAAGGACATTTTAACAATGGTTTTATGAAGTGCAAGATCATGCTTAAAACATTAGGAAAAAATTTTAGTTCAAGCAAGAAACTTAAATTGAAGTATGAAAATATTCAGAAAGTATTTTCTTCAACCACTGCACAATTTTATTTTAGGGGGTTGCTTCTATGAAACTGCATCATCTCCATCACCCAAATCTTTAATTTCAAGAGTTAAAAACAATCTTTACCATGGTGAAGTACTATTAGACAGAAAGGGCAGCTTATATGAATTTGTAACAACAGCAAATTCAGCAGCGCACTATACTGAAAGATATCAATACAAAATAATGTTCTTTTTCAAATTAATTTATCTAATGGACAGAAAATATAATAATAGTAGTACATTTCTGGGAAAAAAAATCTTGTTCCTCCTCTTATCTTAGTTGAAAGTGAGGATACTTCTATAGTCACAGATATTCATATGATGAATATAGGAGCAATGCAAAAACAGACTGTACTCAGGGGGTTCCCTGGTGGTGTAGTGGCTAAGGCTTCAGTGCTCTCAATGCCACAGCCTGGGTTTGACTCTCAGCCAGGGAACTACCCACCACAAAAGCAGACTGTACTCTAAACAGCCAGATAGTAAATATTTTAGGCTCTGTGTGCCATAGTGTCTCTGTTGCAATGACTGAAATCTGCCATTATTGTGTGAAAGCAGTATTGCATTCCCACTAGCATTATGTAAGAATTCCAAGTTCACCCCATCCTTGATAGTACTTTTCATAGTGTGTTTTTGTTCTATGTTTTAGTTTTTGCTATTCTAGTAGTGTGTAGAAGTATCTCGATGGGATTTTAATTTTCATTTTTATAATGATGAGTGACTTTGAGCATCTTTTCATGTACTTGTTTGCTATCTGTGTCTCTTTCGCATATTTGCATTTTTGTTTATAAAACTCATTTAAATATTTTGGAATTAAAATCTTTATCTTCTGTATGATTTGCAAATATTTTCTCCAAGACTGCAGCTTGCACTTCCATTTTATTAACAATGTCTTCTGAAGAGCACAGATGTTCTAAGATAATTTTATGTTTATCGATGATGACTAATTTATTATTTTTTCTTCTTATATTCATGTTCTTTTATTCTACATATAAATATTTGTAAACTACAAAGACACAAAAACGTTCTCCTATTTATTCTACTAGAACTCTTATCATTTTGTTTTTCACACTTTTATATTTCAGTTTCATTTTCTTATATAATACAAGAAATGAGTGATGATTCAATGGGTGAAGAATGTCCAATATTTCAGCACATAGTGAATGTGGTATCTTTTCTCAACTGACTTACCTTAGAACATTCATTAAAAATCAGTTGAACATATATGACTGGGTTTATTTCTAGATACTCTATTCAATTCCACTTATCTATCTTATCCTTATGCTAATACCATATGTTTTGATTCACCATATCTTTTTAGTAAACTTGAAATCAGTCAGTGTGAGTCTCCTAACATGGTTCTTTCTTAAAAGCATTTTAATTATTCTAGATTTTTTGCTTTTACATATAAATTTTGCAACCCATTTGTCAATTTCTATTTGATGAGATTATGCCAAATCAGTAGATCAGTTATTTATCAAAATAATATATATGCATACATATGCAAATGACTATATATGGTTTTCTAGTGTTTATATCTACTCATGTCTGTATATGTAATTTCATATATTTGATATATTTATCAAATATTAATTTTTTCTGGAATAGCAGATTTAGCTTTTTGCATGTGATCCCTTTACCATCTTTACCTAAACCTGACATAATTTATATTCATAGCAAAAATATGGAAAATAATTTTTAAAATATGTTTAACATTGTTTCCATTTTATATGCAAACAGCATTTAGTTTATATGATTGCTAAGTTCATAATTTACTTATGTTTTTATAACCTTGGATCTCTATTTTTTACAGTTGCATACATTTCCTATGTGATGTTAACAAGTTATATAGATTTAAATAGAATTTATATATGTATATTAATGATATTCAACTTCACATCTGAACCTTATATTTTTTTCATAAGCTTAAAATTCAGATAGCCATATTCCTACTCATCTGCTTAGCAGACCCATTGATTCTCCCAAGATGCACCTATTTTAGTAAAGAGCAAATGTATTCATCCAATTGCTCATGAGAGAAGTCATTATTGCCCTATTAATTTTTCTCACACCTATGTCCATCCATGAGATAATTTTATTGACTTTAACTTCAAAATGTATCCCAAATATGAGCACTTTTCACCATCTTCATTGATCCACTCTCGTGTAAGACGCTATACTGTGTGGTTCAACTATTACAATAACCACTGAGCTGGTCACTGTGCCTCAATTGTTACTTCCTACCATCATAATTCCTTCCATCAGTACAAATTTTTTTTTTCAAATACCACATTTAGAAAAAATCCAAAATGTTCCCTATAGCATGCCCTTACAAGTTTAGCCCATATCTATTTCACTGCTCTTGCTGTCCACATCTTTTCCCATTATATCCAGTCACAGTGCTCAACTAGAGGTTACTTTGAAATGTTAAGCCTCTTCTCACCTCAGAATCTTTGCACTTGTTTATTATTTTGCTTGTAAACTCTTCACCCAGGTAACTATAGGCCTCATTCCTTGATTACATTTTTTTCTGTTCTAATTTCAATCTCAGAATAGCTTTACCTAACCACTCAATCTCAATTTAAAATAGCACTCTCTATCAGCATTCTGATTAATTTTTTCATAGTATTAAAACTTACTCATAACCATCCATACATGAATCCATATGCATACATATATATTCATATATATTAGATTAGCTATATCTACATAAAATTTCCTGTGGAAAGCAAATGCAATGAAAGCAGGAAGTTTTTGGTTGCTTATATGTGCTCATCAATAAAAAAAAAAAAATACCTGGATTACAGCAAGTACCAAATTAAATATTGGTTTAATTGGAAAGAAGGATGACAGGGAGAGGAGGGGAGGGAGGGATTCTATACAGAATCCTTGAGCCATTTTGTATTATGAAAGTATGTTAAGTTCCCATGTAATTAACTCTACTTGTTTCATGTATTTAATGTGTTTTGTAGTTTACTATTTACTTTGTGTTTTTACATATACACTAAATATAAGCAATCCATTCCTTTAGAGGAATGTAATTATCAATAAAAGGTGGACATCTTCCTTGTTCAAGCTAAATTTGTGTCCTCCTTGTCTGTTGATCTATATACTAATCACCTGAAACTTGAAGGGATTTTTCTGCAATTTTCGGGGCGTATTGAATATGTACAAATTTGAAATACCAACTATATGTCATATTGATTGCATAGAAACATTTCTTCTGTATAGCAGCTTGCAATGAGATACAGGGAGCTTGTCTGAGATGCCATTCCTAGTGAGATGAAAAAGAGATAGAAGACACAATGGATTTCAAATAATAAGACAAAATTAAAAGTAACAAGGCACACAATCTGAACCACCAGCCTTATTCTGTGTAGGCTACACCATGGTCCTTTTTATGTTGTGTGCTTCAGAAGGAGTAAATGCAGGAATTTATTTAAGTAGAGTTAACAAGTCTCTCAGCCCTATTTGGAGAAGTCAAATAGTCCAGAATAATTTGGTTAGTCTGTTTTTCATAGAATAAAATTCATAATTGCTCAGTATTATAGCCAAGATGCTAGTTGCCTTAAATGATTTTTTATGATCTTCTTACTTGATGCTATAATCAAGGTACCCACAGAGCAGTAAAGCAGTAAAAAGTGTTCTAATCACATTGATTTTAATGGTGCCTTTACGTACTATAAAATGGCCACTTCAATTTTCTTCATCAAGTATTTTTCATCTTAACTTTTTAAAAAATTTGTAAATTATTCAAATATTTTTTCCAATTTCATTGAGAATGACATATACCACTGTATTCAGATCTGACAATTAAGTTCACAAACTTGCCACCATGTGCTTATATTGGCAGCATTATACAAACAACTTGGTAAGATTTTATAACCTTGTTGTATCTGTGTTGCAAGTTATGCTCTTGTTGACATGTGGTGTCTTGCTGAGTGGTGTTCATTATTGTTGCCTGTTTTTGTGTGCCGTCACAAGAGTGTCAGAGCTTCAATTAGAGCAATGAACAAACATTAAATTTCTTGTTAAACTGGCAAGAGTGGAAGTGAAATCTAGGACATATTAGTCCAAGTTTATGGAGATAATGCCATGAAGAAAACAATAGTGTATCAATGGATTAAATAGTTTTCTGAGGGGAGAGAAAGTATCACTGATAAAGAGAGGTCAGGGCTGCCAGTAACAAGCAGAACTGATGAAAACATTGTAAAAATTCATTGAATTGTGCATCAAAATTGTTGACTGACTGTGAGAAACAAAGCAGACCAAATAAACATTGATAGAGAAACACGAAAATTTTAATTGAAAATCTTGGCATGAGAAAGACATGTGCAAAAATGGTCCCAAAGGAGCTCACCGATAAACAAAAGCAAAGGAGTGTAGAAGTTTGCCAAGACCTTTTGGAGAGGCAAGATGATATTTTGTGCCATGTTGTCACTGGTGGTGATACATGAACCCACCAATATGACCCTGAAACAAAGTGTCAGACTGCACAATGGAAGTCAGCCATTTCTCCACGACCAAAAAATTCCATCAGTCCAAATCAAGAGTCACAACGATGCTGCTGTTTTTGATATCAGTAAGAGTGTTCATTGTGAATTTGTACCAGCTGAACAAAGAGCCAACCAAGTGTACTGTTTGGAAGTGCTGAAAAGGCTGCATGAGAAAGTTAGACAAAAACAACCTGAATTTTTTGCCAGCAAGTCATAGCTCTTGCACCATGACAATGCACCAGCTCACACGGCACAGTCTATAAGAGTTTTTAGCCAGTAAACAAATAACTGTATTGAAACACCCTTCCTACTCACCTGATCTGGCCCCCAATTACTTTTTCCTTACTGTAACATAAAGAAAATATTGATAGGGAGATATTTTGATGACGTTCAGGACATCAAGGGTAATACAATGACAGCTATGATGGCCATTCCAGAAAGAGTTACCAAATTGCTTTGAAGGGGGGACTATGTGCTGGCATCAATGCATAGTCTCCCAAAGGGAATACTTTTAATGTGACTGTAGTGATATTCAGCATTAGATATGTAGCATTTTTTTCTAGAATGAGTTTGTGAAATTTGTTGTCTGACCTCATGTAGCTAAAGACTTGTCAATTTTATTTATCTTTGAAAAACAGACTCTTAATCTTTTCTGTTTTTTTGTGTTCTCTATTTAATTTATTTCTGCTCTAACCTTTATTATTTTCTTCTTTCTGCTAAATTTGAGCTCACTTTTTTCTTCTATTTCTAGTTCTTAGAGTGTAGAGTTAGGTTGTTTTTAGGCATCTTTCTTCTTAATTTAGGCATTTATTACTATAAACTTACCTGTTAGAACTACTTGTGATGGATCCTCCAACTTCTGGTATGTTTTGTTTTCATTTTTATTTGTCACAAGAAAATTTCTTTTTAAGAAACCACTGCTTATTTTTATTTATTAGTGTAATTTATTAGTGTAATTTCCTGTTTCCTCTTGTTACTGATGTCTAGTTTTATGCCATTATTATAAGAAAAGATCCTTGGCATGATTTCCTTCTGCTTGAATTTGCTAAGATTTGTTTTGTGGCCCAACATATGGTTTATCCTACAAAATGTTCCATGTGCACTCCCGAAGCATGTGTATTCTGCTGTTGTTAAATAGAATGTTCTTTTTCCCTATTGATTCTCTGTCTGGATGATCTATCCATTGTTGAGAGTGGGGAATTGAAGTCCCCACTATTATTGCAATACTGTTATTTCTCTTATTAGTTCTGTTAGTATTTGCTTCATATACTTAGGTGCTCCAATGTTAGGTGCTAAATGTTTATAATTAATATATATTCTTGATGTATCGATCCCTTTAACATTGTATAATGACCTCCTGCATCTCCTTTTACCATTTTTAGTTTAAAGTCTATTTTATCTGATTTAAGTATAGCTATAGCTTACTGTGCTTTTTCTGTCATTGTTACTATATGTTTGAAATGCCTTTTTCAATCTTTTCACTTTCAGTCTGTATTTGTACATAAGGCTAAAGTGAGTCTCTTGCAGGCAGAATATGTTGGATCATTTTTTGTTCATTCAATCATTTTATGTCTTTTAATTGAAAATTTAATTAATTTATGTTAAAGTAATTCTTGATCAGTAAGGACTTACTATAGCCATTTTGTTAATTGTTTTCTGGTTATTTTGTACGTCCATTATTTCTTATTTTTTATCCTGCTGTCTGTTTGATGTGTGTGTTTTGATGTCTTTTGGTATCAGTATGCTTTGACTTCTTTATAGTGTTATTTTGTGTAATTACTACGGGATTTTTTCTTGTGTTACCTTGAGTCTTACATAAACCATGTTAAATGTATAACATCCTATTTTAAACTGATAACAAATTAGGTCCCTTAGATTAAAATCTGTAATCAGTGATGAGTGGGGCTGTGAATTAGATTCCCTGCCCAGCCGCATCTGAAGAACCAGTTCTAAAGCCAATAGAGTTCTTGCTTTGCACAACTTAACTGTTGTCTTAATTCAAACCAACCCATACCTCAAGTTCCCTGACCAAACAGGGCCTTTGGCTTTGTTTTGCAAACTATGAACTCTGCCTACCTGTCCCCGAGTGCTTCTGGGTCTTACACTTCCAGGAGTTGCAGCCTTTCTAGTCAGGTGGGCCATGATTCTACTCCTTGCCTGGGGTAGGCAAGCAAGGCTCTAGGGCCAGCAGAATTTCTCATTAGAGTATCCAAAATCAGGCAGATCTGTACTAAACCAAGTTTCCCTGCCGCAGAGAGCTCACAACTTGTTTCCACAGATACACAAAGGTGCTGAGTAGGATGACTAATTGGGTCCTGCAAGTAAAAACTCAGTCTGCCGTGATCTGTGTACTGGTTGTTGCAAAGCCCTCTTCCTGTCTCTGTCACGTTCAAATCCCCAGTGGTTGAGCCCCACATATGCCTTCATAATTCCCGTGGTGCAAGAGCAGTAAGAGCTCCTGCAAAGCAACCCGCAATACTAGGGAGGCCGGTTGCCCATCTCTGGGAATTTTTTCTTCTCACTGAAGGACCTGGAGGCTCAGGGAAGAGCTCTTCATGCTATGCTGACCTCGGTCGGGGAGCAGATATGTAGTCAGCATGTAGCCATTTCTCTTATCCTTCAACTATACTCATAGTCTGTCTTGGACTCTGTGGTACAGAAAAGTGCTTCGACTCATCCCAGAGTTCTAGAATTCTCTCGTTGGTGTGTTGTTATTGAATAGTTGTTAGTTACTCTTCTTGTAAACAATCTGTGTCACCATCCTGGTGATATCATTCCTCTTTAACGGATTTTTAAAGACAAAATCCTGAAAGAGTTTTAACATCTTTGAATTCCTTCATATTAACTATATAAGGTCATTGTTTGAGCAGGGTTGGAGTTACCTAATTAATAATAATTATCTACACGAAATCTAACTTAAATATGATGTCACTGTATTTAGTATGGAATTTTCAAAATTCACCACCAGACCCTTTTGAGAGTAAGCAAAATTCATGTATAATTAATTACACTCCTGACTGGCCAATTAATGTGTCAAAATAATTGGGTGGTTATACTGAAGTTAACCAATAACAAGTGATATTTACATAAAATTATTTACATCTAACCTAGTGTGTCTCAATCTGTAAAGAGAATATAAACCACTGAGGTCTTATTAAAAATGCAGGTTCTGATTCAGGTGTTCCAGGAGCCCTGACTATCTATACTTCTAAGGAGCTTTCAGGTGATGCCAGAAGTGGCCCATTGACAAGATGGGTGTAGCAGATAGATTTTTTATCTCTTCTGGTTTTCTGTCTGAAAATACACAAATATTAACTACAAAATCTTCGTAATTATTCAGATAATTTCAAAAATAAGTAGCTTACTATCTAAAAGATGGGTTTGTCATTGTCACCCAATTATTTGACTGTAAGTTAGATATACTTATGCCTATTCTTCTGGATTTCACTGCCTCATTTCTTGAACCTAGGAACAAACATACTCTTTTTCTTTCAAATTCAAAAAGAAAAAAATGTATCCACTATCAGCATTTTCTTCTGTATGTTAGTATTTAGAGCTATTTCTATGATATAGCAAGAAACGAAACTACATTGCAATTTAACTCATAAGTAGGTTGGTGTTTATTTGGCTGAAATGAAAATAAGGAGCATCCATGGAATATAGCTGTTGGAAACTTGAATTTTTCAAGGGGCTTGATGTATAAAAGCACTAAGCACCCTTCAATTATGGTAATTGAATTGAACCTATAAAATGTTTTAGGAATTTAAAAAAAACAGCATATGATTCCCTTTGGATGTCATTTCACAATCATGGCAAAAAATATACTAAGAAATGTGAAATCATTTTCATAATAAATCTGTATAAGATAATTATAGGAAAGCAATGAAAATAAGTGACACAAATATTGCCTTAAGGTCTTATTTCTACAAACAATATGTGTAAAGAAACAGAATAGGAAAATAGAAATGCTACTGGTTTGCCAAGCATTCCTTGATAGTTGGGGAATACATTTTCCTTATGGGTTTATATTTTTCTGAAATTTTGAATGAATTATTACAAAGATGTCATTCTTTTATTAAAAGAACCTCCTATTAAAGAATCAAATAGCCCATGAATGCTTTGCTGACATAGAATTAGCTGCAGATACTTGTAATGATTTCCACAAAGGCAGCTTTTGCTATTTAAAAGCAATTACTTGGTTGTTGCTATAGCAATTTATGGAAAAGTATGCACATTTGCCCTGTAACTGCCTAGGGGTCAAATGTAACTGCCTATGGGTCAAATGTATGTCCCAAATATTCTTGATTTTCATTTCTAAAATTGTTAAAGCAACCTTTGCAGTAATAAATCTTGGATATTCAACAACATGCTACAAGCCTATGGAGTGTTAAAAATGATCTATACTGAAGTGGGTAGTAATCACTGCATTGCATTGCATAGTTTAAGTAGAACATTTTAAATACAGGATATAATACTGTCAGTGCAAATATAAATTTGATGTAAGGTATCAGTATGCAATTGATGAAATGAAAACTAAAATATCATGTATTATTTTCATAATAAATATGTCATTGGCCAACTTCTTGTTAATGCTTCACATTTCCAGATTATTTTTCTAAATTCATTTGGTACCCATGTATTTAGAAGAACAAAGTTATCAGATGTGAAGCAACAGCTTCTAAACCTCCTTAAGTCAGACTCCTCCCCATCATCTCTGTAATTGGTGGTTGGATATCACTCTGACATTTCAAAAAGGTACTCTTCATCATTTTGTTTTGTAATCAGATAAAAGTTATGAGACTTATGAAGAAGCTACTGCATATAGATATTCCAAAATTATATGCCATTGTTTCATATTCAACACATTTTTTTTTAACTGCCTACAAATAGAAAAAGAAAAGGTGATTACCATGGCAAGATTTTTAAGCTACACACGTGAAGAATTTCTAAATTTCTGTCCTGGCCAGTATAAGCAATTTTTAGTAGAAGTAAGGGCAGTATTAAAATAAAGATTTAGCATGTCATAGGAAGGCATGAGGAGTTTATATTGCATATAAGCGTGTTTGTAAATTTTAAAATAACATAAAAACTTAGTACATTTTGAGTTTTATTTTCCATTACTTTAACTATGAAATCAGAGAAGGAAATAGAAATTTGTCACTGATAAGGAAAAGTTTATTCAGAAATATAAAATATACATAACAGATGAAGAAACACTTTTTCACATGTGTCATCCTGCGTTAGCAATGTCTTTCCTTAGACGCATCACACTAACCTCTATTGCAGGGAGGAGATGGAAGGGCTGCTTAATATTAAAATTGTGATAGAAAATTTAATATGACATTTTTGAAAATAAACTAATATATTAGGAAACAGGGCAGATTTATTTCTTCTATAACATTGGGTACATTGTTTTGAAAATAATTTATAGGAGTACTATTCATGTCGTCCACCAACATGTCAGTTTATGTTCCTTGCATTAACATTCCACTGCTTGTGGTAAGAGGAGGCACAGCAAAGGCAGGTTTTATGGTCTGAGTGCATGAGTGCTGTGTAAGTCTGTGTTGGGGTGGATTAGCATGGGTATCCCTGAAAAATAAAAGTAAGCTGCTTTTTCTGCCTCTGAAAGGTAGTTGTAGCTTATGAGTGGTCGATACTTTGTCAGAGGAAGTAAACCTTTATTTTGATAAAGTGGGTAAAGTGATCTGATGCTTCTGAAATTAAACATGTAACAGATTGTGGAACGACATCCATAAATTAAGAAGGCTGACCTCCATAGCTGTGTCCCCCAGGTCCCACATTAACTGAACCCTAGCTGACACTGTATGGAGACATTGGAGATTAGCAGAGGGAGGAAGAGGAAGCTCATATGTGTCTCCCCTAGCTCTCGGCTTTCGCAGCTCTTCTGGGGGTGACTGTGTCTCACACTCTAATGGAGTAGACCCACCAAGATGCCGACTTCCATCCAGGGACTCAAGATGTTTCAAGTGACACCATTATTTCCCCATTCCTCTTCAATTTAAGAGTTATGGGTGGTTTCCTGTGGTTACTATTGTTTTGACTCCCTTACCATTCTGTGGTTTGTCCTTGGCATCCTCTTCACTTTCTTAGCAAAATTGAAAACTGAATTCCTTTGTTGCAACCCTTTGTTTTCCTCGTCATGCCATGACTGATACAGGGGAAGTTCAATTAGGTGTCACATTATATCTATGTCTACCAATTTGTTTCAAATTGCACATACTCTCATTATACAGGTTAAAAAGAAAAACTCTCAAATTCCATGGAAAACTGTGGTTTAGTCTCAAAGTCTCAAATAGTCATATCCTCCAAGTACTGCATTAACAGGGGAATGATTTAAAACAATTTTACACAATACCTATGGAAGTTATTTCAACACAGTATTTAAAACACAATTTTAGAGATAATTCCTAGGGTATGTGTTTTTGTCAACCATGAAAGAGGCTAAAAGAGAAATAAAAAACATTTATTTGAGTAGAAGTTGCAACTGGGAGACATAGATTCAGGTAGCAGCCCAAAGTGTCTTCCCAAGGCAAAAGAAAGGCAGTCTTTACAAAGGCTCAGGTAACACATACAGTACTTAATCTGACCCTCTTGTATGTAAATGAAGGATTCTGGCCAGGTTAATAAGATTGGTTGAGTCTAACATGCAAATGAAGGATGCTGGTTAGCAAAATAAATTGGCTCCTTTCAAGTAAGGAACACAGATTGTTGGTTGTCATGGTGGAAAGAGATAAGTTCACGCGTGGCTGAGAAGTTTAAAAATTCCTGGAGAAATACAATGGATGTATAATGTGTAAGACAAACTTGATCACAGCCTCCCAGCTTTATTTTCATTCCCTTGATGCCAATGACTCCACATTGACAATCTCCATTACTTCATACACAAAACATTCTACTCATGAATAAGAGAAAAAAAAAGTATGAATCTTTGTAAGAGACTACCTGCATTTGAGGAAAGTATTATCATGTTTAAAAGTATGGAGTATGATAATTGAGTCCTAGACCTGCAACTTTTTTGGTTGTTGTTTTTATGATACTCTGGATCACTTAGCATCTTAGACTTTAGTTTTTACATAATTGTAAGAGTGATAATCCTCACAAGTAATATGACTGTTGTTATTTCTGTTTTCTAAAATGGGAACTGATTATTTTATTCTCTGAAACTCGAAGTCCAGTAACTATTAAGTAGAGGAGGTGGATTTTATATCTCCCAAGTCCTTGCATTCATTTGCAAATAGTCCTTTGTAAAGTTGTTTAAATAGTGTTCCATTAGGTATGTTTCTTAACCCTATTAATTTTACTAGCAAACATTTATCATAGTTTCTTCAAGCCATTTTCGAAGGTAGCAAATTTCAAATAAATAGATGTCACAAACATTATTTGAATTTTAAATTCTGAAAAAAATTGCAGATCCAAATAAATTTGTCCAATCAGATTTCTTTGAAATCACCATAAATCTTGGGAAAAGCCAGTGCCTTTAAGTATGATTTGGGCAATTCTTTCTAAAAGAAATAATAAAATAGCTAGCCTATATTTTAATAGTGAGTCATTCAAAGCCTGTTTTTTATAATTAATTATAGAAATTTTATTTTCTTGATTCTTTTCTCATCTGACTATATGTCAAGATTTAGATGATGCTGAACATTTGAAGGAGAAGTTGAAACTGAAAGGGCTCTGAATATTGTGGTAACTTATCATTCTCCTTTGAAACGCAAAGCAATAAATGAATGGCAATATAAAAAAATAAATTACATGTTCTTTGTGGTGATGTGTCAGGTGGTGGACTTTAAAGGACAAGGACTGTTGAAATTTCAATTCTACCCAACCATGAAAATTATATGACTCAAAGAGCTATCAAAACATTCCCTGTTGAACTAACACATCAATTTTTAGAGCAGGAAGGCCCTTATACCTACTGCAGTTATTTGCTGTACTATATAATTGTAAACACATAGATTTCTCGGTAAGTAGATAAAAATAAGGAAGGAAATAGAAATTGTGCTTCAAAAACATTTCTAAAATATGACCATGAATTCTCTTTTAAGGAAATTGCTTTCTAACCACTTTTATTCTGAAGCTTTTTTGAACTATAGGGTACTGCCTCTATTTTCAGAATGATATTCTTCCATCCTGTTCATAGATGTCTAAGGCTAAAGTGCCACATTATGCCTGTCCTTTTATACCGATATACATTATTTTATCATTGTAATTATTTTGTTCATCTTAAATGTAAAATTGGGCACTGGTTTTTCCTCATTTTTGGAATGGCCAAAGGAACAATGTTCAAAAAGCTACTCTGACAATACTTACGGCCCAAACCAAGTTAAGAGGACTGTTCAGCAGTAAACCTTAGGTGTCCAAAATCCCCATTAAAGTGTATGTCTTCTCTATCTAAATGGTTTATATTCAGGTAAATGCTAGCTAACATTTAGTTCTTAGCTAATAATACAATATTATTGAGAAGTTTTTTTTCTCCCTAAAGAAAAAAGTACAATATAAACATTGGTAATACTGGGACTTCTAAAGGGGTACAAAAATAAATTGGTAAGCAGAGAACACATTTTGGCAGATGATGTTTACATAGATTCCTTTAAAACTGAGTCATAAAGGTCACTGTGGCAGCCATGTTAATTTGATCATATTGTAAAAGAAAACAAGTATTTGAGTGAGGCAGCTATTTTTCTTGATACAAAACTGAACATGTTGATTTGCTCATAAAAATTCAGAGGTGGACTATTTATATTTTTGACAACTAATGTTCTGAGCTGTTTTCTATTTTTCTTTGCATTTTAATAAAGTATGAGTACAGATTCAAAAGGAATATATTTGATACATGTAAAAAAGTCATGATGCTTTCAAATGATATGTGACTAAGTAAATATGAAATAAAAGAGCACATTTTTAAATGCAATAATCTTCCTCTCTGAAAGAACGTCACCATTTGTTTTTAACTATATAAAATGAAAGTAAGACAGATCTAAAGGTAATATATAAAACTCATGTATAATAAAACTTTACAATTAAAAAACATACCCATGTGCATTACCACCTTCCATTCGCATAAATCCATCTGAAGTGGAAAGTGTGTGTTTAATTCCCATTTACAAATGTAGGAATTATGACTCAGTAAGATGGAGTAAGCCTCCTGGTAGTAAATAACAAAAAAAAGGAAAAGAACTAGGCTCTACTGAAATATCAGTGGGGTAAGAAGATGAATGACAGAATTGAAAGTATGAACAAACACAGAAGGAGAAGGAAAAGATGTGCTAGTAATATGAGAAGAAAGAATAGAAAATGCAGTATGTTTCAGACTTCCAAAAGAATGCAATGGAGAGGGAAGAATTCCTAAATGCCAAAGTGGGGGAATGCATGAAGAGCACAGCAGTGGTGGGGCACAGTCTGGAGAAGTAGATGGCTATCATTTCCTCTAAGCAAATAAGTACAGAAATGAAACTAAATTTAGAAATTCTCAAGAATTATCTTTTTGATTGGCTAAAAATGCTACTGGAGAATCATAACAGAAATAATGAAAATATGTATTTGAATGGTCTTCTAGAGAATGAAGTATTTATAAATACAAAATAGAGCTGCCTTTGAGTGCAGGTGCATGAATACTATGAAGGTGATAATAAGCTGCCTGACCAACCTTCCATTGCCAGGCCATTTATCTGTGGAGTAGAGACTAGAGTCCTGGATGAGCCAGAATCTGTCAGATTTATTAAGAATTGATCAGTGGACAAAAATAATTGAGTGTTAGGCATTTCAGATTGCAGGAAATCAAGATTAATTCAGTCTATTCCCATTAATGGGGATATATTGGAAAGACACATAGCACAATAGTAAGGAAAGATGAAAAACTCTGCAACCAAGGAGTAACACTTCAGTTTCAAGGTTAATACGACTCTGGGAATCCTTTTCTTAGCATCAGGCATCTTTGTATTCTCTCCTTTCTTGTTAATTCTCCTTGTATCACATTCGCATTTCCCAAGTCAGAAGGTATTAGCAGAGCTCATTGCCACAAAGTATAGATTTGTCATGTCAGATGACTTCAATAAAATATTAGAAAAACTTGTAGATGGACTTTTGCACCCATTTTTATGGGTTTTATCATATATTATAACTTGGGATTAAAAAGCAGAACAGATTATTCATCAGTAATGACCTTATATTGTTTCCTTGAACAAGTGGCTGTTAGCACGGTTTCCTCCAGAGAAAAAGTGGGGAGTGGCCGTGCAGGTGAGACCCACAGGTGCTGCTCCCTATTAGTGTTTTGGGAAGCTACTTGAGTAGAGAGAGGCAAGCAAAAGGAGGGCGTAAGGCAGAGAAGCTGGAACTTGGGACGGAGACTGCAGTAGGAATTCCCCCCACAAAACTGAGAGTTTCTCCCTCAGCTAGAAGCAGCTGACAGCAGCTTTTTATCTGGAAAAGATTTTGCCTGCTGTTGTCTCAAACCCTGAAAAATCATTCAACTTGTCAGTGAAGCTGAAAAGACAGGCTCTTTGATATGTAGCAGCAGCTTGGAAACTATTTTTCTCTTCTCAGCTGTCAGGGTGGGAGGAAACATTTCATCACAGAAGATAGTTCAGGATACGATTATCTTTGAAGTTTAAGTAAGACAAAGATGCTTCCAAGTCCCAAGACATTATTAGAATCTGAAATCTCTAGTGAATTGAAGGGCATCAGAAAAATGGGCACTTGGCGCTCACTCATCCTACTAGTGTGAATGAGGATATGCTAGTATACATCAGTTGGAAAGGTAGTGTAGTAGAGAGTAAGGACTTTCAAAAGGTTTTATCTCACATGTAAATACTAACCAAATGGCACTGACTTCTCAGAGGTGTCCCTTGAGAAAAATAACGATGCTATTGCAAGGGTTGTTTATGGACCAGCAGCAGCCTCATCACCTGGGCTTCACCCCAGACCTACCCAATGAGAATCTGAATCATTTTTAATTGTGGTAAAATGCACGTAATATAAAATTTACCATTGTAACCATTTTCAGTGTTCTGTTCAAAAGTGTTAAGTACATTCATATTGTTATGCAACCAATCTTCAAGATTTCTTCGTCTTCCAAAAGTGAAACTCTATATCCATTATACAACAACTTCAGTTTGGATGGAATTTGAGGACCTTATGCTAAGCGAAATTAGTCATCAAAGACATACTGGATGATCCCACTTATATGAGAATCAGTGTTTTAATAAGATCCTCAGGTGATTCATTTGAACATTAGGACACTCATTTATATAGTATCTGGGCTCAGTAGGCATGAGCGTCATAAAAGGTCAGCACAGTTACTGTACTTTTTGTCCCTAGTGGAGTAGAAAGTACATGGCTTTTGCGTTCAAACATACCTGTTTTATAATCCTAGCTTTATGGCTTACTAGCCATTTGATAATGGGTAATTTTTTTAAAAAAATCTATAATATGGTTATAGTAAAAATGCGTTATGATTTTTTTTCATAATAGTTAAAGGAGATATATGCTGAGCATGTATTGCAGTCCTCGGCCCACAGTAGCACTTAGTAAAGAATTACTGTTGTTATCTGGGTCAAAAACACTACCCCCATTGGCCTTTCAAATATATCCTGTACTATAGCAGGATAATATGTCCTTAAAATTTATAGAAGCTTGACCTATTAGAGAAAACAATCTCAAATAAACATATTGAACATGATTTAAGGGCATAAGCATTATGGAAGTCAGAAAGCTGTGCAGTTTCCAATAACTTTGAAAGCCATATTTATAAAAGACTAAATAAAATGCACCTGATAATTATAGAATCTGTCTCCTCCTGGCTCCAGAAGGAAAATACACACAACCACTCCAGGAATCTATTACAATTATTCAAACTAATTCAACTTTAATTATGAAGGTATTTTAAGTAATATGTATTTTCTCCTAATGAAGTTTGAAATAATTTATCACAATCTTTAATTCCTGGAAACAAAAAGTGTGGTAACCATTAAGTATGACATAGACATAACTCATGCTTAAATAATTCAGTTTCCCTTAGACCATTTTACCATGAGGACCAACCAACGTTTTTATCTTTTATTGCAGCCTCACATATGTGATGCTGGATAATATTTTCCTACCAAAAGTTTCCTCAACCAATTTTTTATACATTCCAACTTTATACTTCATAGCTTGGTTAATCATGACATGGCTAGTATAGATCTGACACATTTTCTCTCATATAATTTGCCTGAAACCAATATAGTAGTAGCTAGAGTTGTTCTTGATTTCTCTTAATCAGTGACAGAAGTTATTCTTAAAACATCAATCAAAATATATTATCACTTGTAAATAGCTCAATTTTTATTAGATTTATAAGCATTTCTGTTTATAAATTTACCTTATATGTAGCAATGGGAAATCAAGGAAAACATTAGCATTCTGGTTAGCCCATAGAGGACATTTTATTCCAGAAGGTAAGGAACAAGGAGATAAATAAATGTTAAAATAACAAAATTATTAGAAAGACTTCAGGGTGTTATACAACCAGGTTCTCATTGTAGGGTCTCTAAAAAAAAACACTTTAGTTGCACCTACAGAAGGCATTGCTCATTATGTGAAATTCTGATGAGTAACCTACTGTAACCATAAAAGGAAAATTAAATATTATGGTGATAAATTTTGAGAGAAAAACTATTGGAATAAAAATACATGTTTTACTGTCAAGAAAATAACCCACAAAATGAAATTAAAATTGCTTTTTTAAAAGTCAAAGTATTGATTAAACCATGTGTTAAAACAAAACCAAATTTATAAAGGGATATACAAATTTATCTTTAGTATCTAAACAAATGTATACAAATACAGGGGAAAAAATGACTCTTGAACAAAATATTTAGTATGTTAGATTAAAAATTACTCAATTTGTTTAGCTAAAGAGATATACTTAATTTTTAAATTATATATACATTTATATACATGTGTATAGATGTACATTTATTTGTATGTGTAAAGAAATAATAGCACATATATATATATATATTATATGTAAGTATAGCTCTACAGCTAAGCAAGTTGTATCATATATATGATATGAGCGAAATGATAAATGCTATAATTTTTCTTTACTAAGTTTACTTTTTTTATCTGTAGAAATCTTGATAATCATATGAATGGTTCCATCTACTTTTCAAGCAACTAAGATATAACTCTATGCATTATGAAAATGTGGGTGAAAAAATATAAAGATTTATTAAGAAAAGTCAAGTTTTTTTAATGAAAAGTCAATATATGTTAGTCACATGTAGACCTTTGAAAATGTCACAATCATTCATTTTTGTACTCAAAACCAATGAATTAAGTCTTAAGATAAGGTTCAGTGTTGAGACCTCTAATAAATAATACCTAAAATTATCAGCATAATGTTTTGAAGTTACATCACCGAATAAATGCTTTGTTAAGGGATTTCTACTGACAGTTAAAGTGAATGACCCTTTGTTACAAAGATTATTAGGAAGAGCTTTTTTATTCTTTCTCTTTTATCTCTGTTTTCCTGAAGCAGGTAAGAAGATTGCAGGTAAAAAGAGCTTATTCATACAGAATAGTAAATTATTTATCATAAGTTAATTAATGTCTCTTCTCAAAAAGGAAAATTATAAATAGAAGCATAACCTCATATTTGTTTTGTCATATGATTTTACATATTCTGAGTATAGAAATAGAAGTTAAAATTATGCTTTATAAAGTACATCTGATATAATTTCAGATAAAAACTATAATTTTTGATATGTGTTCTCATCAGTCTTTGAGCATTGAATTAAAAAAAATTAAGCATTAAAGAAATCGATTGTAAAATGATCAATATCATAATCTAAAGCTTCACTTCATTTCAAGATCTTTTGGTTTGATATTGATATTTTCATAAATTAAAATGACAAAAACTAGTTAACTTCTTAAGATAACATAGCCTTCTAAAAGGTACAGAAAAATCACTTTAATCCATAAATGCCTAAGTTAATAGACATGGATATGGATTTTGTGATTGAAGACACAAAATTATTGTGACTACAAAGTCCAGTATTTAGAATACATATTTTTTATTCTCCAACATTATTTATTTAGTTCCTTGTTTGACATATTGAAGATTTGCTCATTAGTTATTACATAATTATTACATAATTATTTTAGGATCTTTTAATCAGACAAGGAGAGAGACAGTAGCATTAATTGCTATCCCAAGCAATTAGTCTGTTTTGGAAAATGCTCAATTTAGAAATAATCTTTGCTCCATTTTGGTCAAAAGAATATTCCCAGAAAGTTTGGAGTTGGTGAGGTTGAGGTACAAGGAAAGAGAGAGAAAGTAAACATTGTGAAGGCAAATGAATTAGGAGAGCAAATTCAAGAATAAAACCAAATAGAATAAACTAAATCTGAAGCTGACAAAAAGCAAGGATAAGGAAGATCAGAGAGAGAATTTGGGAGGCACATCCAAAGGAGCCATGGCCTGGGTTCGATTCCCAGCCTGGGAATCAACCCCTAAATAAATAAATAAATAAATCATAGACAAGTAAGTAAATAAATAGATAAATACAAAAGAGATGCATTAAGGAAAATATAGGTGGGGTGTCTGTGTGTGCATGTGTGTCTGTGGTGTAAAGTAGGTGTCCAGAGAGGCCTGAACATCATATTGTATCATTAGCTGTGAATTCCTGGTGTAGACCCATTGTTTAAAAAAATACATCCCTATCTTCAAAACATGTATTGAAATAAGGTGTGTAAAAATTTTATTGTTCTAGAATCAGGGCCAAAAAGGATGCAAACAAATTAGTTGAAAGAGCCAAAATTCAGTATTCATTGAAGTTAGCAATCAGGTAAATAAAATATCTGTAGGCCAACGATTAGAAATCAAAGCAAAAGAAAGGAAAAGGAGTAATAATAATGAAGAAATATGTAATCATAACTTAGGCAATATGGAAGTAAAAGGGGAAAAGAAAAATACAGAAAATAAAATCTAAGTTTTTAGTTTATATTTATTGAATGATAAATGCAAACTGAAAGACCTTTTTAGAAGCAACATTTTTCACTAAATTGGTGTTATTATTTTATTCACCTTCTTGTTTGAAATAGCATGTTACATTTCTATCCTCTGATGATACAGATTCATTTTTTTTAATTGGCTAAGAAAATCAAGAAAAGAAAAAATTTATTTTAGTAACTAATTTAAAATATTTGAAATCAAAATAGACATAGGGAAATAAACATGATGACCATACTAAATTTGGATGCATTCACTATTTATTTTTTTTTTTTATAATTTACTAAAATAAGCTGTACAGATCTAAGGGTTTCAGTTTGATGAAGTTTGACAATGGCATATTCCCATGTAACACACAATACAAGATAGAAAATATTTTTATCACATCAGAAAATTTCCTTTTCTACTTTTCAATTAATCCTACCTCTTCCTCAAAACATTCTTATTTATAATGCTATTGATTAATTTTGTCTGTTCTTGTCTCTCTTTCTCCTCTTGTTTTCATATATTTTTGCCTTTACATATGACATCTACAATACATTGCCATGTTTGATTTAAGCAACCATACTTTAAATAATTTTTAATATGCCTGTGAGTATGTACGTATGTATGTATATGTGTTATGAAAATGTCTTTTATATTTTATTCACATAGTATTCTTTTGGGGCTCTTAATTTTTTTCTGAAACTCTGGATTTCCATCTGATATTTCCTTCAGTCTGAAGAACCTCTTTTAGTAATTCTGGTAGAGTAAGTATGCTGGACACAAAAAAATACCAGGTTTTTTTCTGCTTAAAAAAAGAAAAAATAATGTGTTTTCTTCTTTACTTTTGAAAGATACAGATATAGAACTCTTGCCCAACAGTTTTTCCAGCATTTTGAAGATTTTGTTTCAATATCTTCTGGTCCCACTGTTTCTAATATGAAGTCAATCGTCGTCCATATCATTGATCTCCCTAATGTAATGTGTTCTCACACTACTGTTCTTAAATTTTTCTTTTTTTCCTCTGGTTCTCAGCAATTTGATTATAATGTATGCAAGTAATTTATTCTTTTAATTTATCTTGTCTTTATTTGGTTAAGTTTCTTGGCTTTATGCTTTTCATCAATTTTAGAAAAATTATTATTCTATACCTCTTCAAATCATTATTTTGTTCTGCTCCTTTCCTCATCTATGGCTCTAATTATATGTAAAATAGACTATATGTTGTACCACAGGTATAATTTGTTCTGACCTTTTATTTTTTTTAATTTCTTTCTTTTTGACCATTTGGGTAATTTCTATTGAATATCTTTAAACTCACTGATCTTTTTAGTGTGATTAACCTTTTAAGTCCTTCAACTACATTGTTCATCTCTATACTAGAAATATTTTAATTCTAGCATACCTATCAGAATTTATTTTATAATTTCAATCTCTGTTGCGATACCTTTTCTACTCATACACGTTGTCCATTTTTTTCTTTACATTTTTAAATATATTACTCATAGCTAAGTTATTTAAAAGTTTCTAACTGATCATTTGAGCCCAAAATAGGTTTGCTTCAGTTGATTTCTTCTTTGAACATGAGTCAAAGAAGAAATTGCATGTTGAATTGACTCATAATTATATATATGAAAATAGCAAATAGGGTAGTAATAATATTTTCTCTTCAGAAAAATTTCATGTGTTTTTCTGTCATATTACAAGTTTGGCAAAGTGGGGGGGCAGTTAAGTCCATCTAATCAGTAAGTACACTGGTTGCAACTTAGATTCAGTTTCACAGGCTTCAAATATGTTGAGAATGAGTTCAAGACTTTTCAGAAGGGTTTGGAATCTGAACAAGGGGAACCCTCCCCAGACCTCTTTATGTATTACAGATAGCTGCCTGCTTTCCAAATAGGAATTCTCTGTCTGCTTTGTAGCCTGGCTGGGTTAGTGCCAAGTTCTTTTTGCTTTCCAATTCTGCCATACTTTCTGAACCTCTGGAGATCTCTCACATTCCTTCGGTCCTGCCTCTAGCCTTTGAAAGGCTGCTGCCATGAAAGCTGAGGTTTCCTGGTGACAATTAATCTAGCTCTCTCACCTGCTTCCCTGCATTTTGAATACTACAGCAGTGTACTTCATGGAGGCCCAGAGTGACTTGAAATAAGTTTTCTCAACTTTCGGTCATGAATCCAACCTTTTCACACTCTCAGGCTCATGGAAAAGAGTTGTCAATGGAGGTAGACTCATTTTACGGCCAGGGTATATTGACATTCCTGCATAGATTTGTTAAAAGTTCAATTGGTTTGTTCTTACCCAAGTCTGCTGCAAATTCTTCCTCCTCCTCCTTAATGCCGTGAATGAAAACAATTATTAGTTCATTTATTTCTATGAGTTGGTAAGTTTTGTACCTTATTCTTATTCTTTTGATGGGAATAATGGTTTCTTCAGACTTTCTATGTACTAACGAGAAGTTTTATTTTTTTACTTGACTTCTAAGATAGCAGTAGAGTATATTACAAAATATGAAAGCAGATCTTGTTAAAAACAACTTCTAATTCCTCTAGCTTCTTGCCTATTTTAGATAGCTCCGTCTTGTATAGCATAAGAAATAATTCAGTTTAGGTTTGAAATTGCCCTTAATCACACAAGTTTGGAAATCTCTTAATTTACAAGTATGTTAAGTCTTAAAAATTGAATATCAGAAGAAAAAATGGCAGAGATAGTGCAGAAAATGAATATGACTAGAGAAAAGTTCCTATGACAAATTGTGAATTAATTAGATTTGGAAAAGATGTACTTATTTTTAGTTTTCATAGTCTCAATATGGTGTAATTAAGTTTGCCTTTGAGGAAAATAAAATCAGGAGACTAAATGATAATATAATTTTAATGAGGTGTTTTTAGAGTCCTTTCTCCCTACCCTGTCTTGTTTTTCAAGGTTATTAGAAGTTTAAGAGTTGTAACATCACTTAAAGTTTATATCTAAGATAGTTAAAAGGCAAAAGAAAGCAAAAACTAAGTCCAATAGTTAATATTTTTATACCAAATGAAACTTAAGAAAAATATTTTCTCTTATAATAAAATAATTTTATAAATCTACACATTATTAAATCAATATTGTGGACTTAATGATGGTAAAAATTATTGTATATGTTTCAGTTATCTTTTTTCTTCTAAAAGAGATTTATTAGTTAAAATTTATTAATATATTTTATATATCTAGGACAAAAATGGACCAGGATATACAATCATATAGGAGTACCATTCTGGAAAAAGTTTTCGAGAAAAAATGATTATTTGTTAGACTTCGGTTATGTGAACAAATTTAGCATTTTCCCTTGGATCAAGGCCTTCCAAAGTAGGATGTTTGTTAAATACTTACTGAAAATTCCAGATATGTTAGGACATTATTATTATTACTATTATTATTTAAGGATCCAAAGCAACTAATGTATTGGGTTAAACGTTTTTAGATTAGCGCTTTCATTATACTAAAAGGCTATTTTGCTATGATTTTAAAAAGATACTGGAACAAACTGATGGTTGCCAAAGGGGAGATTATTGGAAAATAAGAGGTACAAACTTCCAGTTACAAAATAAATAAGCCACAGGGATACAGTGTACAGCACAGAGAATATATTGACTATTACATTAACTTTGCATGGTGAAAGTCTGTTACTAGACTTACATTGTGATGATCACGTGTAAGGTATACAAATGTCAAGTCACTTTGTTGTACACCTGAAACTAATATAAGAATGTATGCCAACTATACTTTCATAAAATAATCTTTTAATGAAAGGAAGGACTAGAACATTGTTGAACATGAAGCATGGACTACATATGAAAACAAATGGATTTTTTTTCATATGATGCTGGAAGTGTATAATTCTTGCCTCTCTCTCTCAAGAATAAAAACATCTATGCACAAATTTCAAGTGACCAGCCACCCTCCAGCTGGCTTTTCACTCACAAAATCATTTTTTCTTTTCTTTTATTTTTTTCTTGAATATTAGATTCTGAGATTCCATCTCAATTCTTTCTGCTGTAATTTATTTCTTCATCTTCTTTATTTCATACATTTCAGAACTTTTTATAGTACTTACAAAGTTCTTCCTGGCACAACCAGTGGCTTTGTGAACTTACTTTCTGTTTTAGTTCTACAAGCTTCTTGACAGCTGAAATCTAGTATTCATTTACTTATTTTATTTTAACAAAACCTCACATAGCAAAGTTCTAAATGCTTTACATTTCTTCATTTAAACACCAAAACAATCTTATTAAAATAGATACTACCATTATCCTCATAGTAAAATTATCAGACACCTTTTAATTTTTCTACTACCTGGCACATAAGAAATATCCAATGAATGTTGAATTAGACTTCAACATTTATTTAAATAAAACACATTTATTTAATGCCTACATTCTTGGAACTCCGTTAAATTGTGTGAATTACAAAGATGACTAATCCAGTTCTTAACCCCACAATCAAATCTGGGAGAACAACACATACAAGATAATGACTTCTTTGCCTAGAGAGTGCAGATACATCAGGGTATGATCAAGCGATATGTATGAATTGGTATTCAATAATATGTAGTCATGTGGTAGATGGCTAAGAGGAAATCAAGCAGTCTAAGTAAAGGAGAAAAAGAAAGGTGTGGCATACTTGGAAAACCACAAAGTCTAATATGGCCAGACCAGAGAATGAAATGTAGAAGCAGAGTAAAATGATGTGAGCATGAGTTACTTTCTCGACTGCCTTTTATGCCATACAAAGAAGTTCAGATTTCATTCTTACCTAATTTTTCCAAAATGTATCCTAGGGAAGACTGGTTTTGTGTGGTGTTCCATGGAACAACAAATAAATTTGAACCCGAAAGCTTTTTAGGATCATCTAATTTCAAGGAGCCCTTTGTACTGTATCTTAACACTTAGAGCATATACATATATTAAAAGTTCTTAGAAGCACTGTAGTATATAAAACTGTTCATGTTAAAACAAAAAATCTATCTATCTATATACATATGGAGATTTTTTGTTATATATATATATATATATATATATATATATATATATATATATATGCACACACACATGTATATTTAATGACAACTCTTTAGAGTAACTGCAATTAATATCTATAGAACAAATTTTGGAAAACAATGTTATAAAAATTTCAACAAGTCTGATCAGACTAGTAGTTTAGAAGTTTCTGAGTTTCTGTATAGTGGCAGTATAGAGATTGAGTAAAAGAGGCAAAGTGAAGGAAATCTGATAGAAGAAATTTTCTTTTTTTATTATTATTAAATTTATGGGGTGACATTGGTTAGTAAAATTATATAGTTTTCAAGTATACAATTCTACACTACATCATCTATATGTTGCACTGTGTGCTCACCACCCAGAGTCAGTTCTCCTTCCATCACCATTTTTTGACCCACCTCTCCCTTAACACCCCTGCCTCCTTACCCTCTGATAACCACTAAATTGTTTACTGTCTGTGAGTTTTTATTTCTTTGTCTTGTTCCTTTTTTACTGTCAGTTTTATATCCCATATATGAGTGAAGTCATATACTTCTTGACTTTTTCTGTCTGACTTAGCATGATAATCTCAAGATCCACCCATGTTGTCTCAGATACCAGTATTTAATCATTTCTTATGGCTGAATTGTATTCCATTGTGTATACTCATATGTACCACATCTTTTTTATCCAGTCATTTGTTGAAGGACCCTTTGGTTGTTGCCATGACTTGGACAGTTTCTTATTAAGTTATGCAGGAGCGATTACCTAGAGAAAGATGCAGAGGACATTGAGGTGCTTAGATGGGTTGGAGAAGATACTTTTAAGATATAGAGTTCCAAATAAAAGGAGTTAGTACTAGACAAGTAAAAGGAAAATCAATAACTGTCAGACTTTTTACCTTAATGACAGTAGATCTTTGCCATGAGCTATAAAAGAAACTCGGGAGGAGGGGTGGTGAACACAATATAGGAGAAAGATAATGATTGACATATAAATTTGAATCCTTGTGGAACATCTGGGTCAAACAATGTAGGAGACAACTGGCTCTTAAGATGTGAGTGAGATCATGAGAGGGAAGGAATAGAAGAAGTCTGGGAGTAAGAGACGAAGCAGTAACAGTTTATAACTTGCAAAGAGGTGCAGGAGCATGTAGAGATCCAGGAGCCAAGGAAGGAGACACTGAAAAGAGGACACCAGAAAGTCCTTGGTCAGCTGACTGACCATGCGGACGAGATTCTGAGGGAATGAGATAGGAACACTTGTCACTGAACGAACACAGCAGTGAAAGTGAAAACTTGGAAGAGCTTGAAAGTTACAGCAATCAATGCTCATACTTGAGCAGAATCTATTCAAAATATTTTTTCAGTCACTTAAATAGTTGATATTTTGTAGTTAAGTTTGTATTTTGCAATATGAACTAATTTTTTATAGGCTCTAGGACTGTGGTTCTGTGAGTTTATACATGCTTATATCCACATACAATAGAATATAGTTGGAAGTCTTTATTCCTTAGATTGATCTCAATTTTAAGCAAACAATGTTTTGTTCTAAATGCTAACTTTTCAGTAACTTGGTCCTCTCTTTGTAAAATTTCTCTCTTCCCCTGTAAATGTAAATGTAAATATGAAAATTTACATTTAAAATTTAAAAAGTTTTTATCTCTTCTATTGGAGATACAGGTGAAATATCATAAAATAAAAATATATACTTTGGTATTCCTTTAACTTGTGGGGTTCTTGGCTTTTTACTAAATATCATATATAAGATAAGCTGTGTTTACTTTTTGCTATTTTTGTGTATAAGAAATATTAGAATCATCAACATAAATTTTTTCTTTAGTTACCCTAAGTATTTGCTTCATAATTACATTTCATTGAATTTTACCCATAGTTCAATAAATAAAAAAATTTTAAGCTTGTCATCTTAAGGTATTGAGATATCAAGAATAGTTTTATAAATAGTAAAGTGTTTCAAATATATATAGTCAAGAAAATAAAAATACCACTAAAATTTTATTGCGTTTTTTATTTCTAGAAATTGGCTTGCAGGCATCATCTTATTTTATTAAAATCATTGCATAAAAAGGGAACAGAAGAAGGCCCCTGGGCCTGGCATATCAACTTCATTTTGCTTGCTCATTTGCATTTTTCTATTTCCCTTTTGGTTGTTATTTAAAACAGACAATAGAACCCTGCCATATGTTGAACCCAGGAGCTTCACCTAAATGTGTTTCTGTTCCAAATGTAAGGTCATTTATTGACTGTTGAAATATTCAGTAAATCTCTGTATTTTATGTAGCTCCTGGGCTTGTTGTAGTTATTTTAATCTATGTGATTCTACTTATCTCTAGCAAAAGCACTCAAAAATGTGTTAGGGAGAGTCTTTATTATTTTTTTTTATACTCAGAGGGTGATGAAGTACCCTCAAACTCTGATCCCCAGCATGAAATCTGCTTTCTTGATATCTTGAATAGAAAATGGTCTATAAAGTAGAATCCGTTTGGCCACTTAGAATTTAAAAGTAACTAAGTCAATATAGTTATGTAGCTCAGTAGTGGCCTGGCTTTAAGAAGGATCTCTACTGATGAATAGTGGGATGAATCTTGGGAAACTTGGCTTCAAGTCCCATGTATGTCATTAAATACTTGATTATATAATCCACTTAATTCCTTATATAAGTTAAGGATTTAAACTGAATAACTATACATGCTTTCACTTTTTTACTTTCCAGATTATCTTTGCCTTTCTCTTTTCTTCCTAAAAATGAGCAGAAGATAGGGTACACTTTCAGATGTAAAAATATTGTGAAAAACCAAATTTTAAAACTTAAAAAAAATGTAGGATTTTATATTGTATACAAACAAAATAATAAATGTGGTATAGCATATGTTAAATTGTCAATATGTATTAATAATCTGACCATCTAATATTAAGTGTCTGGAAAAATAATTTTCTAAATTTAATTAATTAGGCCTATTTAGATGTAATAGTGAATGCAATATGTGGAATCACTTTACAACTACTTTATAGTCTTTAAAAATTAAGGCCTCTATGGCAAAAATATTTATCAGAGAAAAAAATATATGTATATATGTATTTTTATGTATGATAAATATGCATAAATATATATATGTTTTTGAAAAAAAGCATGTCTTTTCTATTTATAAATTTGAGGAAGCTCTTTTATTAGCCTTTGTTATGGTTATATCTCAGGAAGGTCCATTTATAAATGTGATCTTTAGTTTAATATCTCTCACTATATTATTTTGAATATACTAAAAGGTATAAAAATGCAAAATTAAATAATAGATTAGTAAACAAAAAATAAATAAAAGCTAGAGGAGGAAATAAGCTGAAGTACTAACCAATCATGGGACTCTCTTTTGTGTAACTAGGTAAAAATTTAATCTCAATATTTTGCCTTAAATTTTTAAATGAATGGTTTCCTAAAATTTTCAGAAGAAATGACTTTCATTGAACTATCACAGAACATTAAATTGAAAATCCTTGCCACCATTTTAACCTGTATTTTGGATACTTATCACTCAGGGAGTTTCGCCTGAACTATTCATACCATCTCTTCATATTCCTGGGTCCTTTTCCTCTTCATATTCTTTGGTCATGCCTCATTCTCTCAAAATAATTTGTCTTGGCATCTTAGAATAGCTTCTGTCCTCCTTACTAAATCTTGGAATTAGAAAACATGATTTTAGGGTTAAGCTTTCTATCCTAAGTATTTATTAAGGAAATGTTCTGCATATTGTTGTATCTTCCCAAGGAAGATCTAAAATTATCCTGGTTTGTTAATAATTGTGTAAAACAATAGTAATGAATGAATGAAAGCCCTGCAGTCACGTGGCTTTGGGCACGTTCATACAAATCTAAATGTGCACTTCAGAAAGTAATCAGATTTTTTTTTAAAAAGACAAAGTGAAAGTAGGATTGAATCAGGAGCAAAGTTTTGAGTAGAAAGGGGACAAAATGGATCAAGCTGACTAACACAGCCTACTTTGTCAAAAATTAGAGATTATTACTGATATTCATTCTTATTTTTTATTCTCTGAACATATCTACTTTAACTAATTAGTTTCTGGACAGACGAAAACCATCACTAGTAACAAAACTTCATGTTAAGATCATTTAGTTACAAGCTCCAATAGCCTTGTTTGAGGCTAAACAGCTAAGGTTCCGGTTAAACCTAAAACTGTTCATCTTTTCATCTATAGGACAAAAAAAAAAAGAAAACAGTTTATAAACCATAACTTAAATTACGTGCCATGCTCTGACATTTTGTTCCTTTGAAAAGGCATTGCAAAAGAAATATCTGCTAATTTTAAATATGGAATTGATCATCCAGATAATCTTTTGATCACCCAAATAACTGAGCTGTTTTCTTTTCATCTTTCAATGTGCACTTTACATCGCTGTCACCTGGAGAACTTAGCATTCGTATATACTTAATAATGTTTCATGCTTTTCTTTGACGTATGCCTTATTTATAACTGTGCTTTACATCTTTAACCTTCAGAGGTCAGGTATATTTGAAAATAAGACTTGAATATGTGAAGAAAACAGTAATTCAGGCCACAGATAGAGCACATTGAGGATGAGAGATCTTAGGGGCAGCCAAACACTTTCTGTTCAGCCTCTGACTCCCAAATCTCCACTCTCTGCATACTTACCCAGTTGAGAGATTTAAGAAGGGTTTGGGATTATTGGAAAATTCTTTGTCAAGCGAATTTCACAAAAGACCATACAAGCACTTTCAATTGTCTGTAAATACCACTGAGGTGCCCTCCTTTTAGTACATTTTCTTGCTCTAGCTTCATGTTAACATTTGGAGATTGCTTCCTACCCCATCCCATTGCACCTTCAAGTATGAGTTTATGTTCTTTCTAATATGGCCATAACAGTGTTGTAGGTCAGAATATAGTGTAGCTTATTAAATTTATAGTGTCCGCGGGAATAATCATGTTTCATATATGCTTAAATATGTGATATGTAGTGGTAGCTTCCCTGTAAATGGATATAAAATTACTTTTCTTAACCTCCATATAACCAACATCATCAATTGAAAATGAACACTTGTTTTTATGTGGCATGAGAAAAGGCACTCCCTTTGTGAATTCATGTTCCCAGTGTTTCATTTCGTGTATGATGTATGCCAATAAGCAGACCCTCACACCAAACATTTCTCTAAAGTTCTCCTTTAGCGTCCACATTCTGCTATCCAAGAGATAATAATTTTTTACTGCCCACAAATGAAAATGTATGTTTATTATTTGTGTGTATTTATTCAATTATGGCTCACTCTTTCAATGAATACTTGGGCATTTCTTATGTGCATATAAATGTGGAGGATAAGAAAAATATTCTTCTGAGGAAAAGCTGTTACCTTTTCGCTCCATGGGCTCAGAGCCTAACAGAGCCTAAATGATATTTAAAGCTTTCATTCCATGCTGAATGAATAAGTGAATGGGGTGACTGAATCATCATGGCTCCTGCCTTTCTGAACAACACACCTAAAAATGTCAAAAAATAAATTATAGGAATAAAATAGTAAAATATGTCACTACAAAAATTATCACAAGAAAAAATGACAATAATTAATGTGATGCATTGTCAGCTGGGAACTTGGGACCAGTGCCACCCTTTTCAAGAACTGAGTTTCTTAGACCTTTCTGCTCTTAATGGTTTTGTGTTAGAGTCTGGCAAGGAGAAGCACTGTGCATGGTTTGAAAGGTTGAATTGAAAATTCAAGCATTATTCTTGCAACTGCAGGCTGAGGTATGGACAAGATGTTCGAATCCTCTACTTGAGTGTTAAGTAGCTGAGTTAGCAGGACAGTGCTTCTTAAGAGTTACTTCTGGTGGTGCTGCAGATGGAAATCATCTATGGTAGCACTGAGGGTGTCATGGAATTTGCAGTGGCTTCTAGGCAAGCTCTTCAGGGCTATCTGATGCACCTAAGATCCCTGACCTTCACTATGACATAGTTTTCATGGATGGTGGTGGAAACTCCAAGTTCCCTTAACTTTTGAAATCTTTCATACCTGAACCACAGAGAGTGGCTTCTTTTTTCTTAGCCAAATCCTGACTGATATGTCAGCCTTCTAGGAACTGAGAGTTTTAAATTCCAAAGCAAAAGATGATATCAAACTAAATAATCTTGTATGTGCTACGAAGAAGGTCATAGTGCCTGAAGCAAAGTTAAGAGGTCAGTTGAACAAATGGAGATCTCAGGGTAAAGTTTTAAAAATGTAATACTATTTTTTCTCCTGGCTGAACCTGAACATCCATTCCCTTAACCCAGCCACTTGTATAAAATAGGTTTTTCTTGTCACTCTCAAGTAATAAAAATATCCTGCAGTAAGTTTATTCCCCACAGTGTCTTAATTCAGCATTGTAATAAAAATCGAGACTCAGTTCAAAATCAAGTTCTTATCTTCCACATCTCAGGGCCCTACAGGGAGGAAGTCTACAGTGAGAGAGAGGTGCTTGGTTGTGTTCTTTATTTTTATTTAGTTGATGTTAGCTGACCTTTGACCCTTCCAGAGTCAGAAAAACACATCTACTAGAATATACTAGTAAAAATAATTACTGTCTTGATTTTCTGTTCTGAGAATGAGGTCTAGGATTCAAAATGAGAATTAATTAACCAATGGAATTTACATGGCCTTTCCTACATGAATTATCTTTGCAAGATAAATGGGGGTGGGGCATTTCTAGCAGAACGGTCCTCATTCTGACCTGGTTTTACTACTTAGTCCCCTATCTTGTTCACCATCACTTTTTATGCTTTACATTTTTTTTTTTTTAGGTAAGTAGAGGGTTGTACTGTCCCATATGCCTCTATCAGTTTTTGACATTTTAATTCCTGACATTTACTAATTTCTACCATAGCGTTTATTGTTTTACATTTCTAGTTTTCACAGTAATGCCTTTCCTACCCACTTCCTACTCCCTGGTTACCAAAACCTTCTCAAAATGTACTGCTGTCCTATGTCCATATGGACATTCTGTCCAAAGTCCAGTGAGCTCGCAACCTTTGCACCTAGCCGTTCCTCCCGAACTGGTTTCCATTAGTCACCTGGCTGCTTGCCTTTGTGTGTTTGTTTCCAATTTGTGAGATTCCATTCCTAGCTAATGAGCCCAGTCTCCCTCTTACTGAACCCAGAGATAACCATTGTCGTACTATGCAAATGAGAAAGACAAGGATAAATCCAAAGTTATGACTTTCAAAAGTTGAGTAAATAATCTCGTAAATGAAGACATGAAAATTGTTTAGTTAGCTTTCTTTAATAAACTTGCAAGAGTATTTTCCCCATAGATATCTATGCTTTGCTAACATTAAGAGAAAATTTTAACAAAAGGGTGACTTTACTCTTAAAATAAATTGATATTTGTAATCACATGTATTTATATAATATACCTTCATCTAAGATTTTAAATATTTTTTATTACATTAAGTTCTACATTTTTTCTAATTAGGTTAATTTAAAAACTTTTTCATTTATATTACTTTGGAACTAAAACTCATAACAAGTGAATATATAAAACTATTAAAATTAAATCTTTGGAAGAGAAATAAACAAATTTGATTCAACTAAACATCTATGAAACTATGGTAATTTTTCATTTAACCAATTATAAACATGAATAATTTTACTTCTTTCAGTGTTTTGCCATAACATAATGAATGCATCAGGGGATATAATTGTGTAAAGAAAAGGATTTAGGACTAAGGAAATCTAGTATTCTAGATTTCTGATTCAATTCCTGATTAATTATGCAACTTTAAGGTAATCTAGTTTTCTTTTTGTCCACCACACAGTTCTGTTTGCAGGTAGAAGTAATTGATTTAACTTTGTGATTTTTTTTGATAAACTTTTCAAGTATTTTAAATGTCTTTGACAATATTTGACTTAATTTTTTTAAATTTTATTTTATTATTAAATTTGTTGAGATGACATAGGTTGGTAAAATCACAAAAGTTTCAAGTGTACAATTCTATAATGCATCATCTATGTATTGCATTATGTGCTCACCACCCATAGTCCGTTCTCCCTCATCACTATATACATGTTTGATCCTCCCGATCTACTCTACCACCCACTGATTTAATGTTTAGAGATTCATTTAGCAGCATGGAGAATATAAAATCAGAATGTATGATGCAATTATTATAATTTAATTGCATCTTATCTGACTTTTAAAAGCTGGAAATTAATGCATATATACAAAAGGGGAAACCTAGTTAATATATAATAAAATTATATGAGAATTACTTAAACTTAGGCTATAAATGTAAATTACATTCTTATTAGCATATAAAACTTTCAGTATTACTGTTTTCAAGATATTTAGGCATAGCCACAAAGCATAGTTACAGCTAGAGTTAATTAAAAAGAAAAACAGGTTTCTTTTTTTAAGTTTTCTAGTGGTACTAAGAATGTATTTAATTAATGTCTTAAAGATAATTATATGAAATGAAAATTAAGAAAATGGGTGTTCTCAGCATTTCAGTAAAGATTTTATTACACATAAGCACAGCAATACGTGTATGTACACATACAGATATACATATAAGTAGCTCATGCAACATAAACATAAAAATTAATATATTAATATAAACATTTAAATAAACTTTTGACACTTGACAATTACAAAATTTATACACACACACACACACACACACACACACACACACATATATATATATTTGAAAATAAATACTCAAATGGCTAGAATAGGGCCATTGAAATAATAAGATTTTAATGGTTCTGAAATTTAATAGCAAGGGTCCATAACAGATTTTTAGCAAAAATAGGAACTGAACATAAATAGCTTACTTAAATTTAAATTGGCATTTAAAATGAAATGCACAACTGTATTACTTTTTACTTATTTTTACAAATTAATTTATAGGCCTAGTCAAGATATTTTCTTATTTATGTAGAAAACTGGACTGTATTTTACTAATCAACTGAAGAGTGAAAAATTATTCTCAATCTGTGTAAAATTAGAAAAAAAATACAGTATATATACTTATAACAAACATCAAAATGAATTTTACTAATCATTAATTTACACTTCAATTTTGCTTTCAAGGTTTATTTTCAAAACTATAGTTCAACTAAAAGTAATAGAAAATCAAGTAGTACTCATCTTTTGAGCTACAGAATCTGTATGATGCACTTTTTTGAAAAATAAAATGTAACAAATACATCTATTATAAATCTAGAGAAAAATCTGCAACTATAATTAAAAGGAAGAGCAGACTTATACTTGTTCGTAATGTTCAAGGCAAAATTTGCAAAACAGGTATTAGTGGTATTCCTTTGCTTTTGTGAGTAAAACTTTCCACACATCTTTTCTTGCCTAACGTGTTCCCTTTTCTGTTTTGTTCATCCTTCTGTCTCTTTGATCCCAGTATGTCCTGAGCTGAGTCACGTAGTCACCTCTCCATAGCCCGCCCTTTGACAATCATATCCAATCCCACAGTTCCCCCATAAATGCTGTGAAAATGCGTTCCTAATCAGGGCTAAACTGAATCTGACTCTGTAAATAGTTGCTCATAGAACCAGAGGATTTCTTGAGAGTCAGCATTTTTCAAGAGAGGACAAATAAACACAAAACCTTGACACAGAACATTTACTTGGGATGTCTCTACTCAACATGTCACGGCTAGGCACTGGTAAACAATAGTCATTCTATATAGTATCTTAAATCTTTGCCTTTGTAGCAATCTCTCAAGATTTAAAGTCTCATGCAGGGGCATTCAGTTGACCATGCTTGAGTTACATGGCCGTGGTCCAGCTATCTAGGATGGATGAAAGAGTGGTCTTAGTTCTCTCCAGATAAATAGGGCCATGTAGTATAGTAATTTTCTATCCGCCTGTTACTTGTTTCCTTCTAGACTTCCTAATTACCACTGAAATTCATCATCTTATGTAGATAACTAATATCCCCCATTTTTTTTCTCCTGACATCTTGATTTGCATTTACACTTGAGTTTACATATTTACTTAATTTTGCCTGAGGTAAGTACATGGGACATAATCGTAAACAAAGAACTCTCCTGGCTAGAGAGGAGATCACAGTCAATGGCAAATTTCAAACAGTGAGTGTGAGCTGTGCTCCTATGTGATAATCACTATTCTAATCATAAAAATTGTAGTATGCACATGCATGGAGGAATAATTCAATGGAAGATATTTTAAAATTCATCCTAATTCTGTCTCCTCTGTTGCCTCCCTCCTTGTTCTCACTACCTCCAAGTTTATACATTCTATGCTTTCTCCTAAAAATGTTCTTTCTAAAGTGTAACAGCAATCACACTATTTTCTGTTTTAACACCCAATTGTTTCTCTTTTATGATATAGATTAAAATATATAGTCTTTCTCATTGGATTTAAAGTCCCACAAGAGAAACCCCTACCTGACCATTATAATGTTACTTAGTTCTAATCAGCATTATTAATATTCAGGCACACCAAAAAGTTGTATCAATTATAACATTCACTAGTTAATGCCTTTTCTCACATTCAGTTCTCCAGCTATAATATACTTCTATCAATTGTTTCTTCAAACATCCTATATCTATCTATCTATCTATCTATCAATAGATAGATAGATAGATAGATAGATAGATATAGATATAGATATTTCTAATACCTATGAACATTTAGAGTCTTCCTTAAGTTCCTTGGCCCTGAGGCATTCTCTTAGTGTTATCCATTAATGATCCATTAGCTATCCATTTTCTATTTAGCACTTATTCATTTGTTATAAAGAAAGTGAGAATATTTTCTTCTTATTTTCTTATCAGTGCCTCATATACATAGTAGATGCTGCAAATTTATGTCTCAAAATTCAAAGATCAGCACTTTTCTCCCTGCATAACATACTAGTTTATCCTTTCAATTATTTTCATAGAATATAAATTTAAAATATAAAACTACATTGTTTAATGAAGGATAACATATTTTGTTAAAAAGAAAAGACAAAAAGTATATTATGACAGTTTTATTTGTACCTTTTAGTGGGTAGAGAACAGAACATCTCACATATATCTGTTTTTAATTCAATTATGTACTCATATGAATTTTACATTGCCTCTCATAAAAATGTCTCCCTGGATATTTTATAATTAAAGTTAAATGGAATTTTAATAGTTTTTAAACTAATAATAATCTTATAATAAAACTATATTAAAGATTATATATTTCTATAAAATATAAGTAGAAAAATATACTATATAGGGATATTTGGGTCATTTGTACTTAAATTTTTTTTCTTTAAGTGAATCAAAGTAAGGTAGTAGTTGGTGTTGCACATCTATTGCATTTTCAAGCTGTCTTTATTTTTCCTGAAAATTGCAAAAAAGGTAACAAAACCATGTACAAGTATGACAATTGAGAAAACATAAGAAAGTATTTTATTATTATTCTTAGAATATTACACATACCCTTTTGGCATACTTTGAAAATTAAAAATGCTTGTGTTCTAAAATTTTACACACCTGTAAATCTAAGGTTTTGCATTTCCTGACTTCTACTTTTATTCTTTTTCCTAGGCAAACCACTATACCCATCCTTGTTCTCTTTTCTTTTAAAATTTTTGCATTCTTTTAACCTTTTCTGTATACTTGCTACATCTATAATGACCTCTCATCTCTTTAAACCCTTCCTTTACCTTTTTTCTCATTAACCTCAAATAGTTCACATCAATTACATATTAATCTAGCCCTGCCTCTTCCCCAAGCCATTGATTTTTCTCATTTTTGTTGCTTAACTTTCTCTTCTTCTTTTGATACCTCAATCCAAGGCAGTCCAGGTGACCATTTCATCCTGTCCCCAGTGCATCAGCATACTGAACTTTCTCTAACAAGGATCATCATCTTCAGTCTCAAAATCAGTGACCTGTCCTCCTTCACATTTTGTTTAGTCTCACTACAGTATTGATTGCCCTACTCCTCTGCTTCTTAAATCTGTTGCCTACTTTGGATGGTACTAGTCTTTCCAAATCCTTCTCTTGCCCTTTTGAATATTATTTAATGGCAATGTTTTGCATTGAGTCCTCTTGTACAGAATAAATTATATTTAACTCTTTAGAATTTCATTGTTAACATAGCCAGTCTTGGTTATAGCCAATAGAACTCGACTCTATTAATTTAGTAAATGAGCACACATATTACATGTGCTCATACGTATTTGTGTGTGTATAAGTGTGTGTGCATAGACAGATGCTCCTCAACTTACAATGGGTTTATGTCTCAATAAACCACCATAAATTGAAAATATTGTAAGTCAAAAATGTATTTAATACACCTAATCTACTGAATATCATAAGTTAGCCTAGCATACCTGATTTGCATGACTGGCATCAGGAGAGATGACACATAATAACACCCTCAAAAATTTAGTATTCTAAAGTGTTAACACACAAACACAAAATTCAGATGTTACTATAAAATAAGAAGCAAGAGCTACTGGGCAGGTAGAAATAGCAGCCACCCACTACATATTCATTTCCTTGTCCTCTGGACAAATCCTTGATCTCAGGGAATGTACAGATTTAGAGCAGTCAGTGAAGCTGACTGATACAGTGTGTCTGTCTTGTACTTCCTAGGGAATTATGTAGAGTCTTCTATTTCGAATCAATGGAATAACATAAATGAGGCTAAAAAGGATCAACTAAGAAAGGTTGCAATCTGAATGTCTTGAACACTTAGATTTCCTTGGATGGGAAATCAAGTAGCTGATGGGCTACAGAGACTGTCCTTACACTGAGTGCTGATTCTAATGTGTTCTAGAAATATCTGTAATGCTTTGACACGTATATGAGAGATTTATAGATTTACAGAGTAAGATATCAAGGCAAAATTGAAAATCAAATAAATTTTCCTTCTGATGTGACCAAGTATTTGACCAAAATTTTGGTCTTATGTAAATATGCAGATTTAAAATTTAAATATAATTTTAAAACATAATGAAAACTAAAGCAATTTAGTTTTTGTGTAGTGCACTAAAAATCACCTTTGTGAGCAGATTTTCTGTGGAGGTGTTTTTGTTTAATTTTAAAAAAATAGTTTTTTTAACAAAATTTTGATTTTTTAATTATTTTATAATTTTTTCATATGGTTTTATTTTAAGAACTGGAAGTATTAATAAAGAAATTTTCTTCTGTAGTTTAAGAGTTTTATACATTATGTCAGAAATAGACTTTTGAGAATGGCGCTACGTAAAACAATGAGATAGTTTTAAAAGATTTAGAAAGATACAAATTTTTAAAATTAATTATGTTTTTGCTAATGATTTCACTTTCTTGTTATAAATATTGCTTCAGTGTAACTGAAAACACAATAAAGTGCAATTTCATTAATATTTGAAAAAGTAACAGTGCTTGAAAATCAGTCATAAACAGTTTTATTGAACAATATACTGTTCATTGAATTTCATGTAGATATTATATCATTGTATATGATAGTCTATCCTTTGTGCTTTTTTAGATTTAAATAATTTTAATTTTTTTTTTCATTTTTTCTTAAAGCAGTGACAGTCACTGCTAGACTAAATTTCATACTGGGTAGATTTTAATATGCATTATAGCATTTTGGAGAACAAAATAATAAAATAAGCCAAAAAGAATTGATTCTCAGTACTTATTGAAAATAGTAATTCTTTCATCAAAATTTGTATAGGAAAAGGAGATCACATGCACCAACCTTTATAAATTGTCTTACCTCTTGCCTATGTTATTCTAAAAGTGGCACTAACTAATGTTTACAATTATATTTTTCTCTTCTTTGTCATTCTATTCATCATTATAAATATTATGAATATGTATATATGAGTATATAATTATCATTGTTCTAGAAAAAAAATACCCATCTGTTCATGAATATTTTGTATGATAGAGTTGCTCCTAAGAAATACTCAGCCCCCCTTGATATATATAATTGCAAAATACCCTTTCACCACAGGGAAATCACTTCACACCATGTTATATTCATTAGTGTGCACCCCATAGAACTGGAATTTACAGTTCCTTTAATGTAGCCATGACAGCAGTCTTTATGTTTTCCTAATCAGATCAAATTCATTGGATACAATTGAAGTTTGTAACTATAACAACCATGAGTGGAAGGAAGAACTGCTGTGTAGGTTAAAGAACATACAATTTCAAAGAAAAGGTGGTAGCAGAATTCTGGAAGGAGGGAAATCTGATTTATTAGTTACAAAGAGAAGTTTATGAATCTGCAACCAAAGACTATACTTTATATAAACTACTACATTGTCAGGCAGACAAGTCCTAAAGAATCAATTACTTCCAGGATAATATTTGACAGTTTCAGGGAATATAGTGCCTTCAAACTTCATCCAAGGCTAAAAAGTTGTCTTTAAATCTATAATTTGAGGATGAAAGAATAACCATAATGGTTTTAAAAACATCAGACGAGGGTCTTGGCAAAGCTTTGTAATAGTAAAATTATAATTTTTGTAACCTAAAATTTCTGTAACTTAAAAAACAAAGCATATTTAAAGCTAAGATTTTTATTTTCAAGTTGCCAGAACAAAAATGTTCAGCGTCTTTTAGCCAGAGGGAGTAGAGAGGAGTTAGGTAAGGGAGTCAGAAGAAAAGCTAGTTTATTGATCTGTTCGACCAAGGTAGCAAGGCCTGTCTTGAGACTAACCCAGAGAAAGGTTCTCAGCACTGAGTAAAAGCATGTGAATAGCAGCTGAGGTCACAGTGTTTGACATAGAGGTGCTAGTACGAAATTTAACTCTTTTTCTCTGAGGATCAACCTGAATCAGGCTAAAGCTGGTAAAACCAGAGACTTGGAGAGCTAAGGTTGCAGTTGGAGAGTGATGAGTGATTTTAACATTAGTGATCACTTCAGCTTTAACACAATGTAATGTAATTCACATAAACAAAAGTTCTTTGGAGTCCTCAATAATTTTTAAGAGCATAAGAGAGTCCTGACACCAACACAATGGAAAACCACTGGCCTAAGACCTTAAACTTTTTAAAAAGGTAGCAGCCACTTTAGTCCAAGTTTAAAGAAAGAAAATAAGAGAAACAGAGGTCATGCCAGCCATGTGTTTATCATTCCTCCTCAGTCATACCATCTTAGAGTGTAAATAAAAATTAGACCTTATTTTTCTATAAGTAGCTCATTTTTAAGAATCAAGAAATTGAGACCTAGAATATAAACTACCTAGAATTTCACATTGAAAAATGACCCCATAATTCTCAACCTTAAGGAATACTCTTGGTTATTCTAGATTGCTTTGTTAGAAATTATATATATAACATATATATTAGCTTTCAATCGGTATCATTACATTATTTTAATCAATGCAAGAGTGTCTGAAGTAACAATTTACTTGTTCAGTTTTTGGGGCCATTTCATTAAATATATTTAGTTCTTTGATACATGTGCTTCTTTATACATTTAAAAAATTAGACAAGGCAAGACTTTTTGTTACACACTAGCTTAAGTTTCCACTAGTTGTGCCTCTGCTAACATGAAAATATATTGACATTCATGATGTCTGATCCCCAAATTGCTAGAGGAATAAAAAGCATACTCTAACTTCAATAAGGTTAGAAAAACATCTGTCATTCAATTCAGAAACGTTCTAAAGTGTAAAAGCTCTTGGCATTGCTTTATCACTTTACTTAAACATGCACTAGGCTGTGAGTCCTTTCCTCCTGACTTCTTTATTTGTAATTCAACTATTTATTTTTCATAAAAAGCAAAACTAGACCAAACAAGAATAGCTTAATTCTGTAGAGAATTAACCAATAATTTTTTTTTCTAAATTTGGAGCTGAAAGGATGACTAGAGATTTCTTCACTCCATTCAGTTTCTAAATATTTGCTATTGTCCTACCTTGAGAGAGCCTCATTGTCTTAGAATCATTTCTAAGAACACTTTTATTTTATTATATAGCTAGGAAACAAGATGTTTTCAACTTAAAAAAAAAAAAACAAAACAATACGATGCAGTCTTTTATTATGGTCATAATGAAATAAAAATTTACTACCTTTCCTCTTCTTTTTCACCATAAACTTACCTTATATTATAGATGATTCCTTCTATGTTGTATTGTGATTTTTAGGGAATAGATAAATTGAAAAATGAGGCAGAATTTTTTATGTAGGTTATTTTGAAGTGCTGAAATTATTTCTTCATACTGGTCACATAATAGAGCTAGGAAGACTCATTTTTTTTCTCTCATCACCTTTTAATAAGATATTCTTAAACAACACAATGTTGTATTATTTCTATCATGAAAATATCTTTATAGAATGGTTCATTTTCAAGCATATTTTGGAAAGATAATAAATTATTATTTTTATTACCAGTACCATTTCATTGTATATAAAAAATGTTTAATTTGATTGAAATTTGTTTAATACTATTTGCAGTACAGAATTTTACAAAATTCCAAAGACTTTTCATATTCAAGTCAAAGAACTGAGTTTTAATAGGAGACTTAACAACTGATGGATTTAACAAGTAGCTATGAATTCAGCCTTTAACTTATGGGAAGTGAGGTACGGATCACAGAAAAAGAGGGAGGTGCCTTTGTTGAAGCTAAATATAATTTTTATGTTATGTCTACCTTTCACAGGTTTATAAAAAAGGAAATATTTAAAAGTTTGAGAATAAAACTAAAAGGTAGAATATGTGGAATAATCAACAAATTCAAATATTTCTAACTCTTATAGAAATTAAAAAAATAGCTCCTTATTTGCTACACTCAAATATTTTTGTATTATTAACATGCTTATTCTAATAGAGACAGACAGCAGACCAGGGTTTGATAGGGATATTGTTTGCTTCTGTCTCCTACTCTAATTTCAACTCATTTTCTAGGATACTTCTCCTCTCCTTACCAGTTGGTATAAAGCATAAGGAATACTATTTCCACAACTTACATTTCATTGTTCACACTATTATGTTTTTCCTCTATGTGAACGTGTAAAATTGATAGGAACCTGGCATTCATTGGCCTGCATTTCTCTATGATATCTGTCAATGCTTATATGTGCCATTTGCCCTTGGTTGTTCAATGCCTCTTGAACTCAACAATCTTCAGATATAATAGCCCTGTGCTCCCAGTCTCTAAACAGGAAGAATTCCTATACAAGCCATCCTCCTGGTCAGCCCTCAAAGCTAGGGTATGATAAATTAGGGGGTCAGGCACCGTTCTCAGCTTCTCTACCTTCAATCTGCAGATCAACAGAACGTAAACCTGGTTGTATTGAGTTAAACATAGGAAATCGGAGATATGATTTTGATCTTCAGTAGTGCTATCCAGCTTTGTCAGGACACCTGGTACTACACAGAGCCAATAATTAGGCGTCTTTGTCTTTTGAGGTTTTACCAGCATTCAGTAAAAACAGAAGGTAGAAGAAAATGGACCCCCAATATCTAGCAGCAAGGAAATAACCAAATTAAAGAGGAGAATAATACCAGCTTGCCTTCTCCTTCACATATGACAAATTTTTAAAAATCTGTTAAATTTTAAGTTATAATGAAGTGATATAGAAATCTACTTTTTAAAAATTAATATGTATCATGTTTTAAAAATAATAATTAGGAGTGTTTTTGCTTTTGAAAATCTGACAGTTTATAGCTTTCTCTTTGCCCGTACTAACATGAAAATAAGCAACAGAACAAATATTTCCAGTCTATATCATGATTGTTTCTAGTGAGGATTTTGATGTATTAAATAGCAATGCATGTGCATTGATTCTTAGGCTATGTTGACATTTATGGAAAGAAAAATAGGAATTTTTCTCCTCAACACGCAGTTATTATTAGGACTCCTTCAGTTAACTCATGCTGTGTCTAAGAAAATGTTAGAAAGCCTAATTATTATGAGGTTTGACAAAAAGCAGTCAATACACTTGTTTTCCTACATGGCCTGGGCAATATTAAATAGGTTTTTAGTAAACTATTGTATTACTCATCAAACACAGAAAACATTTTAGGTCTGGTGTTTCAGAGCTTCTATCTCACCAATGTGGAAAACCAGCACTAACTTCATATGCTTTAGATAAATGATTGGAGAAGAATAGGGACGATTATGATTTTTAAAATTATGAGCTCCATACTTCCAATGGCACCTAATTAAAAGTCACTTGTGAGGTGATGTGCATGTGTGTTTAGAGACACATTGCTAAATCATGGATCTTAAGGCAGCTAATGTTTGATCATCTCATTTTAAATAGATATAAAATTCTGTTACCAAAAACATATCTTCCCTGTTAGATTTCAGCCTCATAAATATTTTGGGAATAAAGAAAAACAATTTTAAAAAGGTAACAAAATCTTGTTAACAGATGCCCCCCACTAAGTCTAACAATAAAAAAAAAAGGTAACAAATCCCCACTATGGTTGTCCTAAATGGGACTAATTCCATAATAAAATAAAATTATTAAAATAATCATGATATTATCTACTTGATTTTAAAACATCTTATTAAATTACATTAAGAAAGCAATTAGAAACAGTTGAAAATTAGTAATAATTTATGACAGAAAACTCTTGATAATTGTAATCTATCATTATATATTTTTTTCATTCTCACAGAAGAAAACTAGAGAAATGCCCTAATATTTATTAGGTAAAGCAGTTTTAAATCAGAAAAACCTAGGAAGTTAACTTACTTTGAACAAATGGCATGAGTTTTCAAAAATGAATGACAAAAATTACATAATCAAAAGCATAGTTATGCATACTTCTCACTTTGATACAAAATAGCAATAATTCAGTATTATTATTAAGCTATCACATTTAGGAAATAGTTGGTTTCCAAACCACATATTCAAAAAAAAATGTTAACTTCTGTCATACCAAGTTCAATAAGTGGATAATGGGCATTGAGTGGTATAATATAATTTCTCACAGTAAAATTATTACTTTTAGAGTAAACTCACTGGCAGTGTGTTAAATGCAATGCCCCATAACCAGAATTCCTATATTCTACCTGTTACAACATAATTCAAGTAAGTGCACTTTACTGAGGTACCTTATATAATCTGTGAGGAAATCATTTTTATCTTGAAAATGAGGGAATGTGTGACTTGCCCAAGTTATACTGTGAGTGAGTTCATAGGACGGTGTAGAAAGGACCACATTTCCTGATTTCAAAGCTAGTGTTTTATTTCAAACTACCATTGTCTCTTGCATAGTGATAACACTAAGGCAAACCATTATCCCAAGGCACCTTCTACAATGCCATGTAATCATTTAGATTACTATTTATGAGTCATGTTTATTGTATTAAGATTGTTCAGCTAGCAAATATCAATAATTAAAGTTTTATGTGGTTATAGTTCATAGAATAGTTTATGAAAATCTAGTATTCATAGATTGCCCTTGACATTTCCTAAATTATTAAAATAAAGATGGCAGGGAATCCAAGAGGTCAAAGAGTTTAAGTGATATGTATATCCTTTTTCTGAACCAGGTATTGAAATTATACGCACACATGAAAACTTAATGCTTATATATTTCTGAAACCATGAGAATGATAAAGACAAGGGGATATCATAAGGAAGATGAAGGGATTTTTTAATTGTAGTCTTCTGGAAACAAGAATGACTTATTCTTGAGGGTGCACTCCAGAGGGTGCATCGTTGAGCATAAGCCTGTGGCTGTGTGGCTGTGAAGATCCTTTACCATCATTTGAGAGTAAATAAGCCTGAAGTACCTGATCAATGTTGACCTCATAAATGTTTAAATAAATATGGATTTATTTACACCCAATATATTCCCCAAACCTATTTGAGGTAGCTTATAATAAGTTATGAAAGAGTTAAATTAAAACAGAAAATAAAATACTTAAAAAGGACCACATATAATTATTGTATAGCTCTCAATTTCCTAGCTTTCAGGGAAAGGAGAAAACGTTTACAGGAATATTAGTATCCAAACGAGAAGCCAATGGTAAAATATACCCCTATGCAACACTGCTCTTCATCTCTACCCTTAGAGTCATGCAGCAGCCTTATAACTGAGCATTCAATTCAACAATAATAATTAAGCATATGCCATTTGTCTGAATCTGTGCAAGTGCTGGAAATAGAGGTGTCTTCTGAGCACAAAAACAGCCTACTCCACAAAAATATTAAATAATTCATCTCATATGTTTGATCATGTCCTTCCCTTACAATAAGTCTATTACGGACTCTTCTTGCTCCAAGAGTAAAATTGAAACTCTTTAGCTTGATATCCCAAGTCCTTCACGACCTATCCTGAGAGTGCCTTTTCATCTCAACTCCTGCCAGACTTTCTTACTAGATATATGGAATTTATCCCTCTGACCCACACATGCCTTTTCTCTCTACCTTTCACATCTAAACTTCTGCAAAAATTAATTTTGCCTGTAATACCTTTTTCTGTTCTTCAATCTATAAATCTTTATTCATAATTAACCGCCATTCAAATGTTACCTCTGTCTACATATACCTCTTTCTACTTCTCTCAGGAAAGTAGTCTACCCTCCATTCTACAGTGCTCTCACATAGCTTAATAGCCTTAGCTTTCCCATCTGACTCCCTGACTTCACATTGAGCTTTCTAGGACAATGACTGAAGTATCTGATATCTAGCAGGGACTCTGGGCTCCCAAGAAGTCAATCAATATTTCTTTGATAAATAAGTGAACAATAATTTTACAGAAATTTTTGAAAACTTTTTCCCATGCTAAATTTTAGCAAAACATGTCATTTGGGTCATTACGTTAGAGCCACTCAACATCATAACAGAAGTGTCATTGATGAGTTTTCCGAAAATCTAAGAGTAATTTTCAAATACTTTAACTTTGTAAAAATCCTCTGAAATTTGAAGGAATAATTATAGAAGCAAGCAGGATGGTCAGACTGAAAACTGAAATAATTTTAAGAATGTAACACTTCAAAGATCTAACCAGGTGTAATGCTAGAGCTTAGTATAGATGCAGGGGGGGATCAATATGATGGCCCTTAACTTTCTATCTTAATTATTAGACTTTTGATAATTTAGAACTAAAGTCATTATCTAAGTTGAGAGATATCACATACTTAGGGCCCCACATTGCTTTTTCAGGACAAATCTTTGTAAGCAAACAAACTATTTGGATGCTGCATTACTGGAGTTACAAAGCCGAATCTGTGGGCTTGACCCCAAATACCTGGCTGGGGGCGTTGCTTGTAAACCAATTGAGCCCTTCCTTAGCAACTCCTATTAATATTCACAGAAATGGGGGAGAAGAAATTAACTTTCATTATTAAGATTCTTTCAAAATAATGAGAAATGTGGTCTATTTAAGCAACTAAAAAATAAAAAAATAGAAATTCTACCAATGTCAATCTATTATTTTAGCCAACTTAATATGCAATTGGATCTCTGCACAGTTAACGTAATCAATGTTATGCAATCAATAATGAAAACAGCCAAAAACACTGACTAAACCTTGCCATGGCCAATTTAGTCTCATCATCTTGACATATTACACTGGTTTTCTAAAACAGTTTTTCCTGATGGATGCTCTGAGAACGTAAAATAATCCATTTAAGGTTCTGCAATAACAATTCACCTCACTCTGCCTTTACTTAAAAATGTTTATGCATCTTTCACTGACTCACTCCTAGGAGAAACTCATTTCCTGAAACATAACAAATAGGGGCAGATCAATACAACAAACTTAACATCACAATCCCTTTTACTATACAGGGTAAAGATATTTTAACCATAGGTTTTTAACACTAAAATTTTGCCATATGCATGCAATTCCTTTTAAGAGAAATGCATGTTATTTGAATGTGTGATTAAACTTTTTAAAATAAGAGCTTTTGATCAGCAAGGAAAAATAAAATAAAAAATTAACAAGAGCATACATGCTAGCCTAAATGCAGCTTCAGATTTATATTATGAAGTGTACCTGGAGTAAATGTAAATGTGTTGCTGCTAGGTACTGATCAAAGAGCAAATAGATTTAAGTATTATAAATCTGAAAAATTGTGGTCTGTCAAAATTAATAATTTTTTGAAATACCTTATTAAATTAAAGAGACCATGAGCATTTACTTTAATTATTTTACATAAATATGAAGCATTTGTGATACTTAATTCAAAATTATTGCACTACTAGAATCATATGATATGGTGAAATACATATCACTTGATTTACAAATAAAGTGAACATTACAATATATGTAAAGTTGGATTGAGTTTTATTATTTGAAATTTTAATAGTCACCATTTATAATTTGGAAAGAATTAGTATGGTGGTCATTGTCTTCTTTCAGATTCCCCTTTAGGAATCAAAAGTCAGACTCTTGCAGCTGCTGCGAGGATAGCTGCAAAAATTCCTCAGCTCTCAGTTCCCTATTAAGACTGTAGGCTACCCTTATTCACTGAATGGTTAATTTGGTCAACACTTCTTCCTTTCCAATGTATATGCAAAGTTTATGCATGGACGTACTGACCCAGTCTCTTGCCCATCTGGGTACCATTCTGAAGAGTTTTTCCAGCTTTAGATTTCCCCATATTTTTAGTGGGGGCTTCCATTAAGACCACATAATGGTTCAACTCCTTTCTGCTATTTAGTCCTGCTTCCCTTCCACAGGTGTTAATTCCACTATCCCTCCCTAATAAACCTCCTGCACAATCACATCTATCTCAGAGTCTGCTTTCCAGGCAACCCAACCTATGGGAGGTAGATATTAAAGCTATTAAAAAGTCATAAAATAAAGTACTCTTCCAATTTTGTATCTACATAATATATACTTATACATAACAGTCTGGGGCTTTAAATATCCATAATGTTATTAGTTATATGATAAAATGTAAAATAATATAAGAATAGTCCAAATAAGATTAACATGTTCAGAATAGCAATATGGTAAAAACATTAGATTTTAATCTGTACCCTTCTTTCACTTTCAAGCTCTACCTATGTCATACATGTTCTGTCCCTACTCTACAACAGTTCTAACCAGACATCACTTTATTTTTCACCTGGATATAGCAATCAGAGAATTCTGATACTTGTAAAATAGATAGGTAACCTACTGTATTCTTATTGACTGCTCATTGACTTTAAGGGTAACAGATTTATTTTGGTGTGTGTGTTGGTGGGGGGTGTTCTATATCCTATTTAAAACATTTCTTGATAAATATTAAAAATAGAAATCTCCTTAATGGTTTATAAATTTATGAGTCAGTTGCTAAAGTATATATAGATTGCATATATTCATAACTTATAATAGACTGGAATAAAATTATAAAATACTTTGAAAAAAATTAACTTTTATAAAAAGGTTATTTAATGACAGTAACTATGTGGCTGACATATATGTCAAAATATTAGTGTAAACCTTTTTTCTAAGGAAGCTGCTTTGAATCCAGGCCACTGCATAAACCAAATGATACTCTTCATGTAAAGCCAGCAATGCCATTTTCTTAGTGTTGACTCGTCAGAATTAAGAAAAATAGAGCCTAATTAGTCAATGATGGTAGGTGACTGAACTGAAAAGCATTCTAAGTTGACACTAGAGTTGGCTCCTACCTAAGTGGAGGAAACAGGTAGAAACCCAGAAGCAGAGGATGGCAGGAGGAGATAATGAGTCAGAAGATGAGCCCTAGTGTCACAGTCCACTGTCTCTTCTGGCTAAGGCCCTGGGACCACCCTTATTTGCTCCTACCTTATGCTTGATCTGTTCATCTTTTCCTGGGTTTCAGTGAATCTTTACTCAATTCTATTTTACTTAAGCTAGTTTGAGTAGGTTTCTCTTCTTGGCGACCAACCATGATCTGAAAAAGACAAATTACAAATTGAGATTTACTGATAATAATGGTAGGCCAAATGTGAATGATAATTTAGATTAGTAGGCCAAAATATATGTGGAATTTGGCATCTTTATGTGATATCCAGTTTCATTCTATGTTATTCAAACTGTGTAAATTATAGTTTCCAAGGATTTTACAACTTTCAACATTCTGTCCTCATCTGTGTCCTCCAGAGATGCAACCTTGAATCTAATTTTATATTCTAACGTATCTTCTCATACCAAACTTCAAAGGAAACTGATAGATGTGGTTATTTCACTTTATCTTCATCTATTGTAAACATTTTTAAATAAAAAATTGTATCATTTTGTGTCAATTTACTCTAATTTATAGTTACATAAAAATGAAAAAAACTTATACCATACATCTTTGCATACAGGATATTCTGGACAAAAAACAAAACAAAAACAAAAAAAACCCGAAAAAAATATGGCTAAATTTAGTTAAAAATTTCGTTTCTTTTTATCATTTTATATAACTCTTTTCACCATAAAGAAATTCTTTCACTTAATGTAAATGTTCTCTTTCACCTAATTTTGAAGCTTGCATCTAAAAGCAGAGTATTACTGTTGACCTGCTATCGTTAAACTACATCAAAGTAACCCTGCACATTATCTCTGCTGCAATAGAGCAAAACGCTGTTTCCTGATAATATCCTAACTCTTTAAAGGTCTTTTCAGAAAGCTCTGCATTTTAGATGAGTTAAGCAGATATTCAAACTGTGAGAAACAGCACATTTCTTACATACACTCAGTAGCTAGGATTTGTTCATCTTATCAATACAATACTACTTATTGTTATACAGCAAAAGTGAAGCTCTCAATATTGAGATATGAGCAATTTGATTAGAGACTAGAGAACTATAAAGCTCCCTGAGGCCAGGGGGATTTTCAGCTAGTACCAGCTTATTGCAAGAGTCACACATTTAAGTGCAAAGACAAATGCCACAAAGAAGACAAACAAGCTGGGAGATGTGAGCAGATTATTCTGGCTTGCCTCAAAAAACAAAAAAATTAATTCGGTATAGTAAAGTTGTGTAAAAGATCTCATTACTGAATGGGTGTGATACATTCAATTACACAGGTATGCTGTAGCACCCAAGAACCCAAGCGTGTGTTAAAAACAAAAACAAAATCAGACCCAGATCGTCGTTGGTTCAATCACAGCATCTTTTACAAGCATGAGAGCGGATTAGGGGTTTTCTAGTTAACTATGGAACTTTTCTGTTCAGTAAAATTAGTATATGCAAAGCCAACAGGTATGAAAAACATTCCACAACTCAGAGTGGCAGTGAGTTTCCCTACTTAGCAGATTTTTTGAGAATTTTGGGAAAGGAAGTTAAATATAGGTAAATCATCAGACTGTAAATGATCTTACCTTTCATATAGATTTTGGCTTTATGTTAAAGGTTATTAGATGTCCTTGAAAGCTTGTAAACCTGATAGTGAAGCACAGCCAATTTTCCAATATTGGGGATTCATTAAATTAGGAAACATTAGCAGATTGGAAATCAGTTATGTTCCTGCTGTAACAGGATGAAGAAAAAAAATGAAGAGTATCTAAATGATGGAATGATAATACTTAAGAAAAAGGGGACATAAGAGCTAAAAGAGGTACAATAGATGGATTTGGTTATAGCAAACTGCCTATTTGGGGTGAGGGAAACAGTATACCAGTAAGTAAAAGCAGAAACTACTTGGGTTCAAAATCATACCCAGAACTTACTAGCTTTCTGGTTTTGGCCAAGTTTTCTTTCTTTCTTTCCTTCTTTCTTTTTTTTTTCTTTTTTATCTCTAGACTTCAGTTTCCTCATCTGTAAAATTTTGTAATAATAATTCAGTCACTATCTTATAGAATGAAATGAGAATAAGTCAAGTCAAAATATATAAATCAGTTACAACAATACTTAATAAATGTTAGAAATATTATTTTTATGAAAGATGATGAGTGATTCCCTGCTTGGAAGATAGAGACGGGAGAAAAACTGCTACAAGTAAAAAAAAAATAAAATAAAGACAGACAGAGAGAGAGAGAGAGAGAGAGAGAATACATCTAAAAATAAAGTCAATGTGTAAGTGATTCACCTCCAACTACACTAAGACTCCAAATAAATTTATTGCCCAGAGCCTTTGTCTGCAGACATATCATTACCACTCTTGTTTAAGCAAGCTCAAAACCTTACAGTTTTTTCAGTTCATCCATCTTCTTCCTTCCTTTTGTCAAGACAGTTACTAAGATTTATTATTTGTGAAAACAAACAAATAAACAAAGCACCTTCATCAGTCACTCTTACATTGGCACTTCCAAATCTCAGTCTCAGTTGTCATTATAACACGGCTAGGTTAATGGTAATAGTTCCAAGCTGGTTTCCCTATCTATAACATCTGCTCAATATGAGATTTAATATACAGATCCCTTTACTATGCCACCCTTCTGCTTAAACTGTTCAGTATAATGTATTCCAACTATAACAGTTTCATTCCTATACTTTTTCTCCATTTTGTCTATTAATCTTTTCCCCCACCCTTCTGCTTATACCATTCCTGCCCCTGTGTTCCTCATTGCCTCCCAGTTACGCTGTGCCCATTCTGCTATAGAGTTCATGTTTTTCTGCTTATTTGAAATACATTTAATACCTGCTCAACCATGTAAAATACCCAAATTTTATCTATTCTTCTAGAGTCAAATTATGAACTCAATTTAGAAATTTGAAGAATAGTTACGTATTTTGAATGAAGAGTGCTACTGTTTAAATTGGCTCAAACAGAGATTACAGTTAGAATCTCTTTGACTTTGTCAGGCCTTCTTAGAGTGTGCAAAGCAATCATAGCCCCTGTGACAAAATTTTTCAGTTCATTGTATGTCATGTGCAAGTCACCTAACTTCATATAGTATTATCCTCTGAATAAATAATAAGACTTCAGGATAGAGATAGTTACTGTGTCTATCATTACTACTGATACAGTCCGGCAAATACTAGTAGTAGCTTAATATACCAGGGTGCAAAAAAAGGTTTACACATTTTAAAAGATGTTACCCATGTATTACATAAATACTGATTGTAACCACTTTGAGCACCTCTTGTAATTGCAGAAGTCAAATGTGACTTGTATTCATCTTTTGTTATTTGTATATATTATTATAATTTTTAATACAGAGTTTTCCTTTCTTAAAATGTATATACATTATTTTAGCACTCTCTGTATATTTGGTTGAAACAGAATTTGAGGCACCTCCTAGAATTTAGTGGAAGTGGTAATGAATTATCATTTACAATTATTGGGCATAAAAACATAACCCACTTCCATAATTCATTATTTCTTTAACATATTAGAAATCCTTTAGAATATATAACAAACCGAAGATTTCTAAATTATGTGGATAACTACACATTTATAAAATAAAGAATCTAATCAAAGACAAAATTATAGACTTACTGCTTTTGGGAAGCAAGAATTTGAAACTAGTGGGGGTTCCCTGGTAGTGTAGTGGGTAGGCTTCAGTGCTGTCACTGCTCCGGCCTGGGTTCTATCCCCGGCTCAGGGAACCAACAGAAAAAAAAAAGAGAGAGAGAAAAGAAAAGAATTTGAAACAAATAATCATGTAGCATAATTTTAAAAGAAAATGATTAGCAGACACAAATACCTAAAAATGTGTTTGACTTTACAAAAGCTCATAATTATAACACTGAACATTATAATAACTGAAAATGGCAAAAAAGAAACAATAGATATTCAAAATAATTTTTGAATGATTTCTTAAAGTATAATGGCAATAGAAAATATACAATAGTAAAACAGGAGCAAAAAATAAACATGACTGAACTCTTCTTTTTTAAGGAGAGAGATCTATTTAGAATTAACTTAAGCTTATATAATATTAGTAGTATGAGGCAACTCCAATAAAAAATATAAAATAGCTTTTAAACAGAGACATTTTTTATGTCATCAGTAGAATGAGGAAAAGAAAATTAAGACAGAGTCTTTGTGCCTTAAAAATTAGTAGGTTTGCAATTCAACCAGCAAGAACCCATACCATTCACTTGCAGATAACTGAACAAAATGCAAGAAATGCATGGTAGCTCTCTGGAATTTTCATAGCAAAAACTGTAATTTTTAATTCAGAACAGTTTTAATCATTAATTCAAAAAAGATAATTCCCTTGCTACCACTTTTTCAATATTACAAAATAAAAATTTCTTACTGTTTAGTATTTATAAATATCACATGGCGTCAGGTTAAGAAAACAAATGATTAATCAGGAATTCATACTTTATTTAAATAATATATGTTTTCTCAGCCGTGGGCACCTTATCCTCAGAGTACTTTTACATTTCCAAAATGTCTTAATTAAAATGTATGTTAAATAAGTGAATGAATTTATATTAAAAATAAGTAATTATTACCTCTTCTGCAAAAAAAAAAAAAAAAAAACCTTTATAAGAAGAGTAACTTTTAAAAATATCACAGGTACTTTTTAGAGTATAAAAAGAAATGATATTCTGTGTTCATGGATTGAAAGAATCAACATAGTTAAACTGGCTATATTACTCAAAACAATATGGAGATTTAATGCAATTCCCATCAAAGTCCCACAGACATTCTTTCAAGAAATAGATTTTAAAAATTATCAGATTAATATGTAACCCAAAAGACCCTGAGCAGTCCTACATTAAAAGAATAAGGCTGGAGTCATAACATTCCCTGATTTCAATCTATACAACGAAGCATCTATACAATCTATACAATCAAGACAGCTTGGTATTGGCAGAAAAACAGACACAGCTCAATGGAACAGAATCAAAAACCCAGAAATAAACCCCGAAATATATGGATAGATAATTTTCAACAAAGGAGCAAAAAATATACAATAGGGAAAAGAAAGCCTCTTCAGTAAATGTTGGTGGGAAAATTGGAAAAATCACATGCAAAGGAAGCAATATGAACTGCAAACTGTCACCATATACCAAAATTAACTCAAAATGGATCAAAGACCTCCACATAAGACCCACAGCAATAACTGTATAGAAGAAAACCTTGCTACTAAACTTACAGACCTCGGGCTCAAGGAGGACTTCATGAACTTGACCTCAAAGGCAAGAAAAGTAAAAACAAAACAAAACAAAAAAATAAATAAATGGGACTATATCAAACTAAAAAGGTCCTGCATAGCAAAAGAAACCATCAACAAAGCAAGACAGCCAACTGAATGGGAGAAAAAAATTGCAAACAACACTTCTGATAAGGGGCTAATATCTAAATTACAAAAAGAACTTGTACAACTCAACCATAAAGAAAACAAACAATGCAATTAAAAAATGGGCAGAGGACCTGAACAGACACTTCTCCTAGGAAGACATACAAATGGTCGACAGATATATGAAAAAATGCTCAACTTCACTAGCTATTAGGGAAATGCAAATCAAAACCACAATGAGATACCACATCACACCTGTTCTAATGGTTATAATCAACAAGACAAGGAATAACAAGTGCTGGAGAGGATGTGGAGAAAAAGGAAATTTCATACACTGCTAGTGGGAATGCAAACTGGCACAACCACCATGGAGGACTGTATAGAGTTTCCTCAAAAAATTAGGAATAGAGTTACCATATGACCCAGCAATCCCACTTCTGGGTATCCACTCAAAAAAATTGAAAACCTTATTCCACAAAGATCTATGCACCCCCATGTTCATTGCAGCATTATTTACAGTGGCCAAGTCATGGAATCAAAGTGTCCTTTGATAGACAACTAATTGGCTATAGAAACTGTGGTACATTTACACAATGGAATATTACTCAGTCATAAGAAAAGACAAAATAGAGCCATTTATGACAATATGGATGGACCTTGAGACCATCATCCAAAGTGAAATAAGCCAGACAGAAAAAAACAAGAACTGCATGATTTCTCTCATATGTGGAACACAAAGCTGAAGGCAACAAAGAAGCAAAAACTCATGGACACAGTCATTAGTTTAGTGGTTACCTGAGGAGATGGGAGTGAGGGTGGGGGAGGAGGCAGGAGGAATCAAATATATAGTTATGAAAAGACAGTTGACTCTGGGTGATGAACACATAGATGATGTACTGTAGAATTATTCAAGGAGAAGTAAAGATGAAATGCCTTACTCTTTTTATGTTTTGTCTGCTTTGTTTATTTCAAAACTTAACCTAAGCAATTGCACTATTTCTCTGTCCTATAATTAATCATCACACAGTTCTACAAACTACAGAAAGAAATGTTATGATCACCAAGCATGGCAAACATCTAGTTTGCCTAATTTCTTATTGATTTTTTTCTAATAGTAGAATTTATTTAAGAGTTTTTCTGACCTACAATGCCCTTTAGCTTCCATTTCAATTTATCCAAAGCATTTGTATTCTTTAAGGCTTAATTCAAGATCCAACTTTCCTGCTGTTGAAGAACAGGTAGTTCTAGGTTATTGTCATCTCCCAAGCCCAAGGTGAAATCCTCACTTAGGATATGACTTTAGCATATGTGTCTGCAAAGCCCATGTAGAAGAAGCTAGCATAGAGCTGGAACCTAAGGAAGATGATGAGTTGTCTGGTCGGGATTCCTGGCTCATTGAAAATTACATTCCCACCTATATGTCTCATCACACATGACCATATCTGTCCTACACCACAGTGAAAAGAATTCCTGGGAAATCTGTTCACTATCTCACCATAAAAAATATTTGTTATTGAGAGAAGCAACCTGGCTATTTCAGTTGTCCTACATGTAACAATGATTTATGAGCATACCACATAAATCACATCACAATCAACCAGATTTTTTTTTTGTTTTTTGTTTTTGTTTTTTTGGGTTTTGTTTGTTTGTTTGTTTGAGAATTTAATTGGCTTTATTCAATGATTCGTGAATTGGGCAGCGTCCCATCCAGCAAATAGAAAGGAGCTCTGAGAAGCTATACAAAATGGAAGAATTTTATAGGCAAAAGGGGATGGAAAAAGAAAGGTTGTAACTAAGAGTAGATTGTATCAGGCAAGGTCATCTCCCTCTGGGGGCAAGGCAAGGATCTGTCATGCAGATTACCTCATTAGTGCAGATCAGTTGATTCTAGATTGACTGGTTGAAGGTCACATTCCTGGAGGAGGTTAAAAATACAATCAAATCTTAGTTAGCTGATGTGGGGGGCTTAGCACAGTGACAACATTTGGGGCTTATTTTTTAAAATACCTTTTTATTATTATTAGTTTCAGGTTTGGATCAACCAGTTTTAAAGTAGTAACAGAATAATCAACATGGATGTCTTAGAAATTGACCTGTTTATCTAAGTTATCAAGAGTTTCCGCATACATTAACCATATTTGATGCTTGTAACTCTTCTGTATGGAAACATTCATTTTGCAAGCTGGAAACAGGCCCAGAGAAGACAAAGAATATGACATTTATGAGGTATATAGAATGAAACTGGGAATCAAAACCACATGTCCCAATTTTAAGAGTAGTGTTCTTTTCAATTCAGTGATGTTACAGTAACTACAGATATGAAAGAACTAAAGGATACATGCAGAACCAAGCCACAGTCAGAGGGAGGTTTGTACATTCACTCAGTCACTCATTTATTCAACTAATAAATAAGTATTTAGATTCTAATAAGTGCTAAGTGTGAGACCAAAAAAAAAAAAAAAATGAACTAAAGGAACGAATAATAGAATGGCAGAAACAAAGAGCAGAAAGGGAAACAAGAAATTGCACAACTGTGTGGTCCACAGTACTATAAGGAAGAAGAATACAGCCTTCAATGCAGTACATTTTGCCTGGGAAATTAGTAAAGATGTCTCAGAGAGATTGGGAGGTGAAAGTCTGAGAATGTATGTAAGGTATTTAAACTTTTCTGTGTAGAAAATAATGAATTTTCTACTCATCAGTCTTTTAATCAGGTGAGTGCCACGACCAGATTGTATTAAAAAACAAAAGATAACTTCAGCTGCTCTGTGGAGAGTCGTTTGAGGAGACTCAGGCGAGGAAGTTAGTCCCAGGAGAACAAATGAGAGGCAGTTTCCTTCCTTCACAAGTAGGGAGATAATGGGGACAGAATGCACATAAATATATTTATTCAGGAATTGAATTTTATACATAGAAACAGCAAATCATCTTCAATACACGTGAATCTTTCTAGCACTACATGAATACAAAAATATTCAGCTCTTACTATTACATATTCTAATGAAGATCCTGTTCACCATGAGTCTCACAGTATAAGCTGAAATAATACCTTCTTTCAGTAGCAGCTGACCCCTCTGGCAACTATGGACCGACCTAGGGTCCTGGTCCTGATTATGAGCCCCTTGTGTTGGGGAGAAAATGGTTCTGGAAATAAGAAAAAACACTCCTTTCTTCCATTTCCTCTTGGCAGATATTAATTAGAGATAATAAAGATAAGTGTAGGGAGAAAGGGAGTTTTTAGGGTCATAGCTTATGTGATGTGACATTGACTCTAGTCAGATTATTAAAATCTAATTCAGTGAAAATAGAATGCACTGGGATAAAGGACCTGGCCTCATAAATAATGTGAGGGAATTGAAGGGGACTTAGTGATATGGAAAGACTGCAAGAGGTGAAGCAGAGATTCTCAAACATGTGACATGTAAGGTAGTTAATAAAGTATTTTTTTAACGAAATATTGTCCTTTAGACAAATGTTTTACCCTTCTGTCATAAAATAGTTTTGTTTTGCAGTTTAATCAATAGTTTGGCTTTTTCTTGTTCTTATTTATAATCCCACCTCCCTTTTCTAGCTGTGAGTAGATTTTCCCTTTTTATGAGCTTATGGCAAGTCTCTGTAGACTATTACATTTAATTATTTTGATTTGCAGCTCTGCTGTTTGGTTTTTATATTTGTTCTTGTTTAAAGTTATACCTGCTGCATTTGGTACTTTAATAGCTTTGTATTAGTAAAGTAATAAAGACTTCTGAATGAGATAGAGAAATTAACAAAAAAGAAAGAAAGAAAGAAAAAATACCTCTCCTCTTTTTTACCTTTAAATGCTCCTTGTAATCCTGTAAGCATAGATAAATTAGCATGGCAACATATTTTCTTAATAGGTGCTCTACTCCAGTGCATTAATATTTTCTAAGTCTGCTTTCAAAGCCTCTTTAATTTGCTCGTGTTATGACATTACCAGACAAGAGAGTGAGTCGCCTCGATTTTATCAAAGTATCCTCAGCTCCTACAACTATACTTAAAGCAGAGCGTGCACTCATGGGAAATATTTAACTGGACCCATATTTGTTTTTCCATTTTGCTCTCTCTCTCTCTGCTATATGCCACTAAACTGACTCATTTGCCTTTCCTACATCACCCTAACCACCTGGTGAGTTCCCACTCCTCCTGTAAGCCTTCAGGCCCGCTATAGGTCTTTCAGGTAATTCCCTGGGTACAATCGTTTCTTCACCACACACTTGGCACCTTGCATTTTCTTCCAGGTAATATTTAAGAAATTTAAAACTAATTCCTTGTCTTTGTCAAGATTACATTCTTGGATCTTAAACGAAGTTGGCATAGAATTTATTACCCCAACAGACACTATTGTTTAAGACAGATGTTGAACAGAAAAGAATGCAAGGACAGGCTGGGACTTTGGTTGTCCCAATCTGTAGCAAAGAGACATGCTTTTATCTTTGTAGTCCAAGTGCCTAGCAGTTTCAGACATACAATATGGCAATGAAAAGAAGTTTTGTACAACCATATCTGGATATTTAACAACTCTCCTAGCAGAAAACAGTAGGATTTAGAGAATACACACATTTTAAGCATTGGTTCTACTACTCACTGTATTGATGAAGTTTCAACAATTCGTTTTTCACATCCTCCATTTTCTCATTTCTGATACAGTGATATCATAGCCTGTAACTTAAACAATTGTACCTTACTTAAACAATTGATAGATTACCTGAGTTATATGTACAGTAAAAGTAGTAATATAAAAATGTCAGTATTTCTCAAATGTCAGTGTTAACATTTTACTGGGTATTGCTCCTCTTCTCCTGGATGCAATATTCTTACCTATAAAATGAAAGGTATTGGACATTCTGGTCTTGAGGCACTATGCTTTTAACTTCTTGACATTGAATGGGTTAATCTATGTAAATTGTATAGAACAGAAATTACCATGTGTTATATAAGCACATATTTAATGACTGATGTATTAATATTTAATTTTTGGTTTATTTTTATAAGAAATATACAAAACAGTCACCTTCATATTATAGCTTATTAGAGTTTAAGACTATAAGCTCTAATTATAAATTTTGCCTTTGAAACACTAGTTATGTTATCTCAGCAACATACTTAAAGATAATGGTGCCTTGGTAATTTATGAATATTAAATTAGCCATTATACATGAATTTTGTCAAAAAAGTATTTAGAGCAGTACTGGCACATAGATGTCTCAATAAATATCTGCTATTAACTATTATTTCATAGAAGTTTAATTAAAAAGTAAAATTATTTTCATATTATCTCATGGGATCATTCATAATATTTCTCAAAATTAAAACATATCTAATAGGGTTGAAATTTGTTTTGTATTAAAAAAAATAATGATTGTAACATCTAATTTTTATGAAGTATAAATACCAGGTCAAACAATTAACTTTTTTAATTCATTATAGAAAAAGTGCTGCATACCTCAATGCTGAATATCACTATGGTCACCTTCTAAGTGCTCCCTTTGGGAAGATATGCACCAATGCCAGTGCCTAGTCCACCCTTCAAAGCATTTTTGGAACTCTTTTTCTATAATGGTTATCAGATCTGTCATCATACCCAAATCTAACAATTAAGTTCGTGAACATGCTACTGTGTGCTTATGTTGGCAGCACTGTACAAACAACTCAGTAGCCTTGAAAACCTCTGATGGCCATTCCATAAAAGTGTTTCAAAATTGCTTTGAAGGGTGGACTAAGGGCTTTTATCAGTTCATAGCTTCCCAAAGGGAGTACTTTGAAGGTGATTGTAGTGATATTCAGCAATGAGGTATGTAGCACTTTTTGTATGATGAATTCACAAAATTAATTGACCTTTTATATTTTAGAGAGCTGTGATTTGTTACTTCTCATTTTGTAAAAACAAAACTTTATATGAAAGCATAATTTTCTTTCTGAAATTAGGTTAAAAATCTCATTTGCATTATGAGTTTTTGAATATAGTTGTTTCTAACAATAATATATCCTAAAAAGCATCTTCACATTGAATGATACTCTGATTGGCATTATTATTCCACTTCACCTTATCACCCCAAACACCAGTTAATTTCAGTCATTTCAATCTAATAAATAATTATTTCAGTAGGAGGGAAAACTATAGACCTAATACAGTTTTTTAAATTTAAACATTTCTACTAGTTTTGGTATTTGTTTTGTTGATGCAGTTTAAAAAAATTCTTTTTAAAAATAGTTTCACCATATGTTATGCATAATTAAAACAAAAAATATAGGTTTGTATGTAATAAAAAGTGATGTTTTTTTAAAAGTCTTTCAAAACATTTCCACTCTTCCAAGCACTGTCCATTTGACTGTAGTTCTAATATTAATGCTAATCTCAGTTCCCAATGTGTTAGTGATTAATATTCTGAAAAGAATCTAAGAAATATTGTTTGCTTTTTCAAGATAAATCTTTCAATGGTCTAGTGACTTCATTTTTAGTAATACTACACATAGCAATTAAAAACATAAATACTTGGAGTAATTTATAGAAATTTGCCTTTGTTATCTATGAGAAAAATTGCTTTCAGTGTGTATTGTAAAATATTGACTCATGTAGTAAAATTAAACAGATATTACCTTCTATTTGTAAATCACCATGAAATTTTTCAGGTATTTAGTCTGAAAGCAAATATATACTCGGCATGTATTTCACTTTGGGGAAAACTTTTCAATCACATGGTATTGTTCTTGACACATAGTACTTTAGGTGATCAACACATATTAACTTTTGCCTATTCCTCAGTTTCAGTGTATTATAGCTTTAAACAGAGTAGTGGACATTTGGTCCTGTCCAAAACATCCATGGAGATATTTGGTTCATGGAAACATTCACACAGAAAACATCCCTGGATTCAAATAGCCCTTAAGTTTTATTTATACTTTTGGTTTTTTGGGATTAATACATAAAAAATACTATCATGCTGTACTGGTCCAATAATTGTGGTATGACTGTATTGCCAATCATAACCCTTCTTTCCTCGGTACCTTAGTTGGTAATGACATATAGGGTTAGGTGAATGTGTCAGTGTGGACTAAATGTCTCCATAGATGTTTTGGTATAGGACCAAATATCAGGGACCTTTTTGGCATGGACGTTTCAAACAAGATCAGATGTCCTGCGAGGATTATTTATGGCATTCGTCTCCTCCCTCTACTGCAGTTCCTCCTCTTTTTTGTTTTCTTCCTAGTAAGTAACTCCTCAAGAAATATGAGTGAGTCAGATGCAATCCCCATATGCATTTAATGCCTTAACTGTTTTGCCTCATCCACCACTGACAGTCAAAGACATCTCTCTAGGATGTCCCCTATCTTCCAGCATCAAATATCTTCAAATTCCTTTTCTGAAACCTCATATCTGGATTCTCTTCTCTGTATTGTTCTTTAGCTTGTTATGCATGACTTTTTAATTGTTATACCATCACTCCCTTGGTTCCTGTGGTATTGGGTACTTCAGCCCACTTATCTTAGCCAGGCTTCCTAAATTGCAGTTTTGCCTGGACCTCAGATCCCAACTTTCATGGGAAGAAAGGATAATTATTGTTCACTTTCTAATGCATAATTTTAATTCAGGGACAGAGTTGTTTTTTTTTAATGAACAAGCATTCTAATAATTAACAAAATACTCTGAGAACTAAATTTGTTCTGACATAAGTAACTTTGCTAGAAGACTGCCTTTTATGACTGTGCCAAAGTATGCTAGCATCACTGTCTTTATGTCATTCTTTAGTGAGGCTTCTTCATGAAGCCTGTGTACTCCAAAGATTAATAATAAATCCACAAAGGACACAATCCTTCTAAAGAGACAGACAATATGTAACCCATGGTATATAAATATATTTATATATAAATATATATATAAATATATTTAATGTTAGTAATTAAATCCTGAAAATTCTAATGAGGAAATAAAGGATTTTATATTATGCCTTATTATTTAGTAGTTTTTAAAACAACACCAGAATATTAATTGATTATGTGATAGTCACTAGTCTATTAAGCCAAGATGATAAAAGAAATATTGCATTAATGAATACCAAAAACAAAAATAAGATTTCATATTAGAATTTTATACTAGATTTATACATTTCCAATATTTTGGCAAACATTTTTCTATTTTGGATAAATTATAAATGGATTTATTAACATCTTGGAAAAATTATTTATATGCATAATACATACACAGAGACACATATGTGTATCAAAAAAAAGCTCAATTATCTGACCACCAGATACAATGGGTTTGTAAATTAGAATTTGAAAACCCCTAGGCAGAGTTGAAATTCATTTAGCAAAAAAATATTATAAAGTCAGATTTTGTATTTCCATGTTTCATGGATAATAATATATTACAAATATCAGTGAAAACTGTGAACCTATTTTCTTGTATTGAATTTTTCTAATCTCTTTCTATGTAAAACTCTTTAAAAGTAAGTAATACATGAACTCCAAAAATTGAAGAACAAAAATCTGGATTTTTTTATAGTTCTTTTGTTTTTCTATGAAACAGCAATTTTTCTATTATCTTCACTTTCCAATTAAATGTTCAAAACATTACCATAACACAATGAAAAATGTGTTCTACTATGCTAAGAAATGAAGCATCAGTTTATATAGAAATAAATCTAATAATAGCAAGTAGTTCCTGAGGGGTTACTTTTTGTCAAGCACTATGCAAATTAATTTATGAGTATTAGTTTATTACTTCTCTTAACAACACTTTGGGTTTTATTTCCCAATTGCGAACAAGCAAAGAGAAAATAAAATCTAAAGCATGATACCAAAACCTGCATATTTTACATAGACACAATGACAAAGGGTTATAGCTTTAGCACGCTATCTATACATTTCCTCTACTAAGTTTATTTTTTTGCCAAATAATGTATAAGAAGATGGCTTGTTTTATCTTTAAATATTATTTTTGACTTAAAAAATTAATTATAATTAATGATATCAAAGGATTCTCATGTAATTGTGCATAATGAGGATCATATTAAGTGGTTTCAGTTCAAATCTAACAAATAATCATGAGCATTCTGTAATTTTAAAAAATCATAGTAAAAAGAAGTCACCACCTTTGGGCAATGTAATAGTTATTTCTAGAATCAATTCGTGTGCACTCTATTTTACTTTTATTATTAACATTACAATTCTGGCCTGTCCTAAAGTTATTTATACGAAAGTTTTCACAAACTTGATATTGAGATGATTTCTTGGTCAATTATCTATTTTCCAATTGCACATGGCATAGTGCCTTATAAATAATACATGTTGATTTAATTATAAAAATAGTTTATTACAACAAAGTAACCTGCGTATCCATGGTCCTAACTATGGTAGAACTGTGCCTGTCAACATTTACTCCTCTTTTGACCATATGAGCACACTCCAGGTGAAAGGGGAGAAACTATCATTCAGCATAGAGTCGTATGACAGTGATATTTGCCTGGATTCTTAAACCCAAGTTTGGCCAAGCCAAGCAATGACACTTGTATTTACTTGACTTCATACCTTGAACTTGGGACTTGACCAAACCATGGTATTTGAAAATTCCTCTGGAATATATGTTTATATTTTAAATTATTAGATGAGGTCATTTGAAGGGGAAAAAAGCATCTTGGAATCAAAAAATTTTTCATTCTGTAATAATATTTTCTTTTTCAGAGGTAGGTCAGAACAACTTTAAAATTTGTACCTAAAAGTAAATTGAATCAACGATGGCCAAGTTAATTTCATTTTTCCTTTTCATAAATTTTTTTGTACAAATAATTGAATTGCACATACAGATAGCATGGGCAGTTGAATATTGAAAATCTTATATGGCCATTTGGTGATTTGATGTATTTCACTCACTTGGTAACTGGGTACATGAATAACAAGAGGGTTAGATTCTGTACAATTTATTCTAGGAAAACTGAGGCATGACTAAATTTCATGAGGTCTAGAACTACTTTCATATTTCTCTTGGTTTTGATTCCTGGCACTTACACATGATAGGTACCCAGGAATATTTACTCAAACAAACTAGAAACTATTATTATAGAACTGCAACTTTATAATCTAAAATAGACATATATTGCATTGCTTTTAATAATAATGCATATAAATAAATACATGTATTTCTGGAAACTGGGAATAAGAATTATAAAGCTTTGAAATTATTTATAGTAGCCTACATTTAAAATATGTTTTCAAAATAAGAAATAGATAATGATAAGGATTAAAAGCAATGAGTCCTAGTTCTTTAGTTCTAAGGCACATATGTTGAGACTAGACTTATAATTTTTGTTGGGAAATACAAGTGATGTTTTAATATCCATTTTTAAATTGATAATAATTTCAGAAAATGTTTATGATTCAACTGCTATTGTACTGTAGAAATCATCCAGTTATAATAGAAATAGTTATAGTTTTCTATTCTATATCATTACATTCCTCAAAGATTCATTTATTATACTTCACTATATTTCATGATTGATTTTGCTTTAATTCTCTTTTGTTTTCTCTATTTCTATATGATCTCATGTTAAAGATAAGCAGTTTATAGTAAAACACATTCTCGAAGTAGTAAGCTATTATATAAATGGTACCTCTAATAGAATTCTTCCTCATTGTTTTTTTAATTTGATGCCTGCTTAACATGAAAAAGTATTTGACTATTATACCTTTCTGGATTAATTGTTAGTGAATCTCTATAGATCAGTTCATATACAGATACTGAATGATTTTTTCTTTTAATGATTCAGAGTCTAGAAAATTGCATGTTTGCATTACTTTTTACTTGTACTATATGAAATATGAGGTGAGAGTAAGGGTGAAGAAGAAAGCTGAAATTCCTAACTAGAATGATATCCCATCTATGTAATTTGTTATTGTGATCTGTATTCTCTAGCCTATTAACTGGAAAAAGACAAATTAGGTTAAATTGCAACAGAATAGTTGTAGACTTGATGAAAGGGAAGGTTTCACCCCCTTGCCTAGGTATCTCTCTTAACAAGTCTCCTCACATTCATTGAGTCTGGATGATTTATGTGAAGGCAGCAGAGGATTGAATTAGACAACCCTTTAGGGTTCCTTAGAGACACATGATTCTATATTATTCTAAGTTGACCTTTGGTTTATTCCCAAATTGATCACTTGAGGCACACAGGTAGTTTTCCTCAGAGACAGAGCCAGAGGCAGCTTCTGGTTGGAGTTCATTTTTTTTAACATACAGACCATATGCCTGCCGCTCTAGTAATGTGTAAGCAATTAATCAAGTGTAATAATTGTGCCCAGATGCTTCTGTCCATTTAGCAGTAAATATGTTTAATTAATAATTTTTGACAATTAGTTATATAAAATATGAATATTTTAACTAACAAAATTCTGTTTAAAAATAGCATATTCAAATTCTCTTGAAAATTTTTTAGAAATTAATGTATCATGGCAGTTGACCCCTGTTATCTGACAAATAGTGTCAAGCAAGTTGTGAGACAACCCAAAATACTCTAACATATTTTGTCTCTCTAATAGTGGATTCCTTTCAAAACTAAAATACATGAAATTGTGACATGACCTTTCACAAAGCCACAGAAGTAACTGCATTCTTCCTTTACCTTGGGCCAACTGAAGTGCAATTTTCCATATCACAAATTAGCCTAAGAATCAGTAATTAAGTACTTATTCTTTTTATTTCTAAAATTATAAAACACTGTAAAAAAACCAGAGAATTTTGAGAACCTCTGTAACTATGCTTAACCATGTTTGGTTATAACAAATGTTGTAATAAAGGACAATATTTTGCTTTTTAAACTGCTGTCACTTCTTTAAAACCAGCCTATAATTTCCTTCTGTCTACTTTTTCTCAGGTTCTTCCTGACTTTGCTATTATCTTTAAATATTAATCCTAAGTATTTATATAATTACAATGTACAAGTGTAAATATATGTTACTAGTGAATAAATGAATAGTAGGCATTGGCAATAGTTTGCTTGAATATCACACCCAATAAATTAATATATATTTGCCTTTGGATTCACTGTAAAAAGTTCCATCTATCTGAAGTCTTTCATTTTGAAGAAATTTACTAATAGCTCTGGGATTTAATATATAATATGCTACATTTGGTAGTTAGGAATTTTGGGGCTCAGAACTAATCTTTCCTAATCAATGGGAGGATTGTCAAGACTATGAAATAGTTCCTTGATTTCTTCAAGAGCCTTGTAATCTGGAGATTGAGTAGATGTTAAGGTTGAAAAGAGGAGTGAGTGGAATAGTGCCATTTTATATCACCTCAGTTTGGATCAATGAAGAGTTATGCAATAAACTCTGGTTGTCTAGTTAGTAAAAAGTTAAATCAATCATCCATCAATAAATACTTAGTCCAATGCCGTAGAGACTGCCAATGGAATTTTCTCCGACGAATCCACATTTCTTTCAGCTGCAGAATTACCATGAAAACAGTCATAAAGGAAGCTGCTGTTTGTTTGTTTGTTTTTTCTCAAGCTGGTGTCTCCTAGTGGCTGAGTAAAAACCAAGTCTTCCATCACGTGCTACTCAACACTCTTACCATACCATTTTCCTCTGTTCTTCCCCTCCTCCTCCTTACAGGCCCACTCAGGTGAGTGAGCAGCAATTTAACCAGCTTCTTAAGCAGTCACTTAACATCTCCAACACCAGAGGCAGCATTTTTCTTTTTCCCTGTAACCTTACATGTCAGAAGGTAAGCTCTCTAGGAACTCTTTTATAAGGCCACTGATATCAATTATGAGTGTTCTACCTCATGACATAATCATCTCCCAAAGGGCCTCACCACCTAATACCATCACATTAGGTTTCAACATATGAATTCTGAGAGTACACGTTCAATCTATGGCTCCCAACACACTGTATGTAAGTCCCATGTGGGTATCACTCAAGGTCTAAAGACACCTGCCCAAGTCACAGTAATAAAAAGTTTATGTAAGAACACCTCCTGGCTCACATTAGCTTCTAGCAACCACCAAAGTCTGTAATCTTTTTCATTTTAAAATATAATATGTAGAAGCTCCAGGACGCTAGGTGGCAGGCTGGCAAGATGACGAACTGAAAAGCCAAGGGAGAAGAGGAGTCATCTCCTCTGCAGAGAGGCGGGTCTGACACTGAGGAATGCAGTGGGGTGACCCGCGCCCGTGCCAGGATAGGTTCCCGCCGGAATCATAGAAGCTAGAGTCCTGCTCCGCCTACAGGTTCTGATGGCGAGGCTGCTGTGACGGGCCCGGCTCAGGTAAATGCTGCGTCCTCCGGACCTTCACCGCCACCCCTCCCTTACTCCCACCCAAATCCTAAAGCCTTGAGTGTGGGGGGAGCCTGCTCGTGTTCCTGTGGCCCAGGCCCCGGTGTTCAGGATGAGATTTTTGTGCGTGGGGTGGGGGTGGGGACGCCGATTTCTCACCACCAGTGTAATGGAGTGTGGGAGGGGATTTCAAGCAGAAGGAGCGGCCAGCAAGTGTACCACAAGTCTAACCAGCTTGGAGGTACAACTCAGCCAGGATTCAGGTATCTTAGGTCTGCCGGTGACTCCACGGAACAGGGAGTGCTAGAAGCAGTGAAATACATTTTTAGGCCCAAGATGAAGCCACCCCTGCCCAGGTCCTCACATCAGCAAAATGAACTTTCGTCCTGTAAGTGCTCCTCTTGACTAGAGTCTCAATATATCCAAATTCCCCAAAGGCTAAGAACTCTGGACTCCATACTTATCTCCTTATTCCTTGATTTTGCTAAGTAAGGTCAGATAAGTAACCCCAGCCGATCCCTTCCTGTTTCCGCGCTGCCGCTTCTAAAGCTTGCAACACTCACCCCTGCCCAGTGTGCCTCAGGAAGAAACGCTCCTTTGTAAGGCGCTGTACTTCCACAGTCCATGTACCATTTTCCCTTCAATAGAGACATCACATTCATTAAAATAAATTAATTAATGCCCAAAGCTTTGGGCACTGGTTACTCCAAAAACCTCTATCAAACTATAATCCCTGCCCATGTCTAGAACAATGCAATAAATGTCAAGAGTTTGGAAACGCATTCAATAAACAGCCCCTCCCTTTCCCATGTTAAGTCTCAAATAAAATAGCGTGCAAGATAAAAAAAACACCTTTGTCATTGAGTAAACTAACACCAGAACATACCTTAAATCTGAGGACAGTTGTTACCAAATATCAATCCAGACTTACTCCCCTGTTACTAGTCACACTGCACCAGGACGAGATTACCCACGTAGAAGCAGAGCTTGCCCCTTCAAAGCTATGCGAGAGCAGTGGAGGACCTTAGCCCCCGGGGGCCACCGTAGAAGAATGGGGAAGAGAAGGAAGGACTATACCTGCATTGTCCCTCATTCCAAGCTCACAAATCACATTTATCATCTTGTCCTACCCTGTGAAAAGTGGAAGACAGGCTGGAGAGATGGAAGGAATTTAATTCTAAGGGTATTCCTCCCACATGAAAGAAACCATTAAAGTTGGGAAAGTAACATTCTGCAGCGCCCCAACATTTTCAATTTTTTAATAACTCTTGACCTATAGTTCCTTAGCCACATTCTTGATTAACCATAAGGTATAAATGTTTTACCGCTTGAGAGAAATTCAAAGAAGTTCTCTCATGTCATAAAGCTTTATACATATTTTTTGGTAAACAAAGTTTTACTGTTTCATGGCCATATCTATTCATTTACATACTGTCAATCCTTTTTTATGCCACAGTGCCACAGTTTAATAGTTGCAACAGAGAGGTTCAAATGTTTGATATCTGCCGCTTTACAAGAAAAAGCTTGGCAACTCCTGTCCTCAACAATAGGAAATATAATTGTTTATCTTCAAGTAAACTCTGGGGGCACACATAGTAAATCTTCCTTTTTTCTCTTTTTCTTTTTTCTATTTTTGCTATTAACTATAATGAATTGGGTTTTACTTTTTTTAAGTACTGTTGGTACACAATATTATATTAATTAGTGACATACTTTCAGGTGTACAATATAGTGATTTGACATTTTTATACCTTACAATGTGATCACCCCAGTAATTTTAGAATCATCTCACTGTGCAAATGTATCCCAATATTATTGATTATATTCCCTTCACCTCTTTTACCCATTCCAGACCTCCCTCCCCATCTGGCAGTCACCCCTTTGGTCTTTGTTTCTATAAGTCTGTTTTTGTTTGTTTTGAAATTTTTTATTCCACATACAGGTGAAAACCATATGGTGTTTGTCTTTCTCTCACTTATTTCACTTCACATAATACCATCTAGGTTCATCCACGTTGTCACAAATGGCAAGATTTCATTCTTTTTATGGCTGAGTAATATCCCACTGTGTGTATTTGTGTGTGTATCACATCTTCTTCATCCATTCATTTATTGGTAGACACCTGGGTTGCTTCTATATGTGAATTGGCTATTGTAAATAATGATGTAATGAACATAGAGGTGCATATATCTTTTTAAAACTATGATTTCAGTCTCTTTCTACATTACTTAAAAATAGCCACAAGTAGAGTTGCTCAGTTGGTAGATCTATTTTTAGTTTTTTGATGAATCTCCATAGAGTTTTCCATAATGGCTGCAATAATTTACAGTCCTATCAACAGTCAACAGGAGTTCCCTCTTCTCCACATCCTTGCCAACACCATTACTTGTTGACTATTTGGTAATACCCATTATGACTGGTGTGAGGTGGTATCTCACTGTACTTTGATTGCCATTTCCCTAATTATTAGTGATGTTGAGCTTCTTTTCATGTCTGTTGGCCATCTGTAGGTCCTCTTTGGAGAAATGTCTCTGTGTTCTCTGCCCAGTTTTTAATTGAACTGCTTTTTTCATTGTTGTACTTGTTATTGTGTTGTATGAGTTCCTTATATATTTTGTATATCAACCCCTTATCAGAAAATACATTTGTGAATGTATTTTCCCATTCAGTAGGTTGACTTTTTGTTTGTTGATGGTTTTCTTCACTGTGCATAAGTTTTTTTTAATTTGATGAAGTCCCATTTGTTCATTTTTGCTTTTGTTTCCTTTGCTCTAAGAGACATATTCATAAAGATGTTACTCAGACTGATATCCAATAGTTTACTTCCTATGCTTTCTTCTAGGGGTATTATCGTTTCAGGCCTTACATTTGTCTTTAATCTGTTTGAGTTTTTGGGGTTGTTTTTGTATATGGTGTAAAAGAATGGTCCAGTTTTATGTTTTTGCATATGGCTGTCCAGTTTTCTGAATTGGAAAATTTGTAGAAAAGACTGTTGTTTCTCCATTGTAGGTTACTGCCTCCACATTGTAAATCTTAATATATGTGGACAGAATTGTTCTGTGATCCCAGTTGTTTGATGAGGAATATGGTTAGATGTGCTATTACTATAAGTCTAATTTCTAACTTAGAAAATATCAAAGCACATTATTGAGGAATTAGAAAGAATTTCATTGAGCAGTGACATATGAGAGGGAAATACAAGTAGGAATCTATAGGTAGAAAAATTGTTAGCTTCTGTTTGTAACAATCACTTTCTATCAGATATTAGCTCCAATTAGATGCAATTTGTAAAGAAAAAAAATTACCTAAATCTTTGTATTAAATAGAATTTTTTTGTCTTAATAATAATAGAAATACCAACCATAATAATAGTTGTTCATAACACTTATACAGTATTATATGTCTAATATACAGTATTATATGTACAATTATAAGCACTTTACTATAGTCACTCAAAAATGAGAGACTATATAATTCTTGCTAACCAGTGTCATCTCAATAAATCTAACAATAATAAAAAAACATATTAGATAGCTACTCTTATCTCCCTTAAATAGATGAGTAAGATGAAGTACAAAGAAGTTAAGTTGTTTCACTCAGAGTCATACTGGTGAAAATGGCAGAACCAAAAATGATAAAGTGTCCTCTGAAAAATTAAATTCTTGGCTAACATACACATAAATAGACAAAGCATTTTGCAGGGAATCCTATATTGTGACCTGTACTAATTAATTGAGAACAAACTAACGTATTAGTAATGGACATGTGAGTCCCCAATACCCACTTCCCATTGGTTACTTACACCAAAATATTTTTACTCTATTCTCCTTGTATTTGACTGGCTCAGGAACAGGCAAGCTAAGTCACCTTAGACTAATAAGGTAGGAGAAGTGGCTTGCTAGCTTTTTTCTCCTAGAAAATAAGTTTTTTTTTTCCTCCTCTGTTTCATTGGATAGGAGCTAGAAAATAGAACTCTGCTCTGACAGCCACTGAGTGAATTAACTTTAGGATAAACTTTGTGCTGTTGAAAGAGAGAACATGGGAGTAGAGCTGATCCAACCAATCCTGAGCTCATTTTACCTCCTCTTTCCTTTTTGTATGGAAACATGCATTTACTTATTGTTAAAAAGCAGTTTGATATATGGTAATGGAAAGAACTCACACTGGGTAGTGAACTTATACAACAAGTTGACAATGCACTGTAGAATTGTATGCCTGAAACCTATGGAATTCTTGCTAACCAATGTCACCCCAATAAGTCTAACAATAAAAACAAAAAGAAAAAAGAAGCAGTTTGAGTTGGATTATATTGGGGGAAAATGCTAACTGCTGAAAGTGTGTTAGCTTAAAAAATTAAATAAGGCTATAAATCCCTGACTATAGAGACCAGATATTAAGCTCTTTGACTAACTTATATTTAGTACTTTGTACAATGTAAAAGTCTCATAGCAGCTTAGAGTGTTGAAATGAATCACAGAAGATACAGTGTTCGTGCGTAAATCCAGGTTATTATTTTGGCTTTGTATCTAACATTGTAAAATTATTTGAGCAGATTAATTTAGGTCTCTCAACCTGTTTCCTCTTTTGAAGATGAATGAATGAATATTCTCTTTCAGGTTTAACATTCTATGACGTGAGATTGAGCTGAATTTATAATAAGTCCGTACTAATCTCTAAAGCAGATTTTCTTTTATTTAAATCTCAAGTCAGTCTACTTATATTTATTTTTGCTTATCATAAAAATAATACGTAAAATTAATACTGACATTTGCGTTTGGTTGTTTGCCTTCTGATTGAAAGAGAAAGTTGTAATGCATTTTCAAAAGCTTATTACAATAATTAAAAAAACAAGCAAACATAGCATTCAATACATTTAGAACCAAAAAATATCACATTTAAGGAAAAGCACTCACCTGAAATATTTGACTTTCTCAAGAATTATAATTATGTGAACAGTAAAGAATAATAGACATCAAGATTATTACTGAAAATGTGGTATTGTCCGACTTTAATTTGAATCAAAACTAAAAAAAAATAGTGTTGTGGAAAATACGATGGCAATAATCAGTGTAACTACAACACAACTTGAATAAGTACATGTTTTTTGTTTAATCTGTTGGCCTGGCACATTAAAATGTATGTCGTGGTTTATAGTTGAAGATTTATGCAACAGCAGTAGGAATAAGTGCCAGCTGAATTAACAAGTTGATTGTGTAAGCAACAAACCTCACTTCAGCTAAACTGGATTTGACAAATCGCATGACATTCTGCCTGGTAAATTTGAGATTTATAATGTTTACTGCTTTCAACAATAATGAAACAGCAAAAACTTCAATATCTGACATTTTAATCTGTGTATTTCACTTTTATTCTTACTAATCAATGTTTAATTCTGAAATCTATTTTATATTTTGTTATGCTTTTAGCTATGAAGTTTGAGGTAGTCTGATCAACATTTATTGAATGAAAAGACTGTATAATGATTAACTTTTATTTCCCTCTTCCCCTTTTTAAGGATTAGAATTACTGTGGAGAAAGTATTTTCTTAAGTCTATAAGAAAGCCCACCATTAAATTGTTTGCAGGTTCAAATAAAATTTGTCAGTGCATCTTTTAAATCAGAAAAGCTATCCATTAACATGATTGATGTATATGATAGATTTGTTTATTGACAAACTTAAAGATAAATAATTGTTATTTATTATAGCACCAGGTGGTGCACTTATGAATGGTTAAAATCCATAGGAAGGGTTAGAGATTTCATGTATGAAATATCAGACATTTCTTTATACTCAAATAAGTCGTATGTGAGTTATCAGTGATATTTAATAGACATCCGAGAGGGTGAACAAAATAACATTTTTATTCAGAGTTAGCACAATTACTGCTAATTTGGAGAAGCTTGCCAGTGATTTCTGCAAATACATTCATGAAGCATGACAGTGGAGTCATGAGACTGATTTTTACACCAGTCCGAATGTTCACTTACGATGCTGCATTTTAAATTCCCACTTCAGTGGCAACACACTTGTATTTTAACTGCTGTTGTTCAGATATTTTCACAATTCTCCACAGACCTCAATAGTCAATTCATTCCCTTTGTGCAAAGTAAGAAAATGCAAAAGATAAACCTTTGTTGTATTATGCCACTGAGATTTAGGGGTTGCTTGTTACTGAAGTGTAATTTTGACTATCTTAATAGATTTAATATTTAAGACAGAATTAGATATCTAATACAGTGCCAGTACAACTGTGCAAAAAGTTGCAAACTAGTTTAATTTACCTGGCTTAAAATACTTTAAATTTTCTTTAAAAATGGGGTTGGTAGTGTAGACTGAGGCATGGTTAAACTTCAAGAACAAAGCAAGCAGCTTCAAATTTGAAGGCTGAATTTGAAAACAGAGAGCCAAGAATTTGTATGTTAAGGGAAAGATGCTTGGCTTAGTGTGATGGGACAGTGAACTGTCCAGTGAAGTTGGCATTTACAAGAAGAGATGGGTGGGAGTTGGTAATATTGGGCAGTAATGTAAAGTAAATGGTAAAATAAGAAAATGACATTCTTTGAAAGGTCTTAAATGTCATGCTAGGTAGTTTAGATTTCATCTAGTAGGCCATATGGAGTAGGAAAGTGAAATGTCAAAATTGTTTCAGGAAAGTAATTTTGCAACAGTGAGAAGAATACTAGAAGAGAGCTGGGTCTTGATGTCAGGTTAGGAGGTTACTACAGTAGTCCAGACGAGAGCTATGGAGAGCCACCGTATCATTAGAAACATAAAGATTGATTATGCTAATAATTTAATTATTAATTCAAAGCACTTCCTACTATACCACATTACATAAAGACTCATTTTTCACTGTATTATTATTTTGATAGTATGATTTTACTAAACATGATTTTAGTAAGTGATACATGACATTAATAAAGTTCTGGGAATAGCTTATCTAGTACAATCACATTACTCGCTAATGTTGCCTTCAACTAGTTTACATATGAAAAGAGTAAACTACATTCTCTATTGTTATAAAACCCTGAAAATAGAGTATTTCTATGAATTTACCTTGATTACCTTTGTGTCTTTATGAAGTCATAAGAGAATTATTTTTTAAATTAAGGTAAAATTACTCTGGGGAGGTGAGCACAATGCAATATATAGATGACATATTATAGAAATGTACACTTGAAACCTATACAATTTTACTAATCAAGGTCACTCCAACAAACTTAATTAAAGAAAGAAAGATAAAACCAACCACTCTCATTATAATGGAAGGGGGGCAGATTTAAAATAAAATACAAGTTATGTCTCTGTGCTTATGTAGCTTATTGTCCACCAGGTTAGGTGATATGTATGCACTGGCATAAAAACTATTCAAGTATAGCATTAAATACTTAGGATGAGAGAAGATAAGAAAACATCACTTACAATTGTACAACCAACACAAATCCACAGAAGAGGTATAATAAGTAGACCCTAAGCAGGGGAGGAGTACAACTTACATTGAGAAACCAGTGGGAGCTGATATGAGAGGCTTAATGAGCCACTGATAGGGGACTCTCAAAGGGCAGGGTGTGACAGTCAGAGAAGAGAGTCTTTGTGACATTGAGGAATTATTTTATTTCACTGAATGGATGCCTATTAATATTTCCTTTATAGCACTGAATCCTCACAACTTGGTGCATTTAACGTGTGCATTCTATAGAATTAAACCTTCCCTAAACCATTTCAGGTCAGTGACAAATTGAATGGTCTCATTTGCTCAGTCATCTCTAAGTTGCTTGGTCTACATATTAATTTTTAGCATGCAACATGTTTTTTAATGGCAAATCTGAAAGCCTGTACAAGAGTTGGAAAATATGTGTGTTCCCTCATGACCCACTTATATGCCTTTGAGGTGAAGAAATTATTTTAACCTGACATTGGCTTAGACCTCTTTGGGAATAATTATATAGAGCCAAATGACTAGCATAAGAGGCAATTCTGAGATGATAAGAGCAGTGAGGTATCAACAAAATTTAAAGTGAGCACATTTCTTTAATTAATAAGAGGCTTTTTAATAAAGAAAAAACATATTTCCTGTACTTATTCACTCTCTGAATGAGATAACTGCATCACTTGGGATATGCCCAGAGATCTCCTGAGGAGAGTTTGTACTGTTCTATCACTCTCAATCTAGGAGCAGCTTGCTTTGGCAGCACATACACTAAAATTGGAACAATACAGAGAAGATTAGCATGGCCCCTGCACAAATCTAGAAGCAGAGAAACAGGAATCTTACTTTAAACAATAACATTAATTTATCATGTCTCCTTCTGTTATACATTCACATATTAATGTAGCAGATCTTTATAGAGAATCTGGAATGTGACACTTATTAAGGTAGCTTGCAATCTAGTGTTAATAAGAGACATGGAAGTTAAGGCAGGAAGTGCAGTAAGACAGCATGCACATAGCACAATGAGGAGCCATCAGATACTTGCGTTCAGGGAGCTAATTGAAGGCTTCCTGGGCTGACAGCAAGTTTTATTTAAGAAAATTCAGAAAAGATACAAGAGTCTTGCAAAATAAGTGAGAGTTGTTATTACTATTCTCATTTTAAAGAAGAGGAATTAACACTTGGAGGTTTAGGTGACTTGTTTGCTATAACAGGACTAGTAAGTGACAGAACTGGTCCTAGTGTCCAATTCATATGACAATAGGTACCTGGTATTTATTTAGTGCTTAGTAGGTGCCAGGGACTATGTTAAGTACTCAGTATATGTAACATTAATAGCAACCTAAGAAGTAAACCTTATTTGTGGAGTTAATTGAAGAGCAGAAAAATGATGAACTGGAGAAGTATAATATATTAAGTTTTGATAATAGATAACAAGAAAAGTTGACAAATTAAAGGGAGACATTGTGAGAGTTATAAGAATTGTGAACACAAGAATGTCTTCAAACCAGATAGTATACTGCTGCCTTAATCATATTGTGAAAGGAAAAGAAAGATATTTGTAAATCCATGTTTTTTTACCTGTGTTTTCTGTTGGACATTGCCTCATGGCAGGAGACCCTGGGAGAAAGAGTTCAATTTACAAGTAAGCATAGCCATCCATTGTCCGGAATGCTTTTCCTGGACTTCACTGTGGCCACAGAGAGCTGAGTCCATGAGAATTAGGAGAGCTACAATTGGGACAACACAAATGCTGTATTATTTTGTATTCGATGTAAATCAAGGTTTTAGTGAATTACCTAAAACCTCACAGTTATTTAATTGAACCTTGGTTCTGACTGCAAAACTCATATAGTTTAAGCACTGTCTAGGTTTACCTCAAAGATATTGCAGGTTCTGGTCCAGACCACATCAGTAAAGCAAGTATCGCAATTAAGTGGATCATAATTGTTTTGCTGATAGAGGGTCTTGCCTTTACTTTAAAGAAAAGCAATAGCTGTTCAGCACAATAGAGCAAAGGATATTAAAACAAGATATGCACGTACTTATTTTTTCTCTTAAATACTTATCATGCTACATCTTAACACTTTCTGCTTCTTACAGGTTTCCAAAAGCCAATACATGAAAATTTACTACATCAAATTAATTCTGATAAAATTGATAATCAACCATGACCATCAATATTAATAGCAGGAAGTGAAAATAGTTATCTGTGATCCCTGTCATCATGGAGGGTGCAAATTTATAATTAACTTGATAAACTCCTAGAATGCCAATAGGACTTAAGAATCATTTTAGAAGTGTTTTCCAGTATTCATTCTATGTTTCTAAGCAATAATCTTCATGGGCAAAGAAAAATAATTGAAAGTTAAGTGACTGAGAGTGGGAAATACCTGTGCTGTTTCCTAGTTAACCTTTTTTCTAAAACAGGAAGGCAACCTCCTGTGATATCACATATGTGTGTTTTCATTATGCTTTAACAACAGGAGCACTTTATTTAGTATTTATGCTAGACTTCATTAAACAAACTATGAATTCATATGTAGAGGTCACTAAAATATCAGCAACTAGTCTGTTAATAAACAAGAATAAGTTCATAATAACTCACTGCAGTGGGGGAGAACACCACCCTGACAGAATCTTAGCAGATCTCAAAAGTGAAAATTCGAAGTGGGATCATTGCAGAGCTATGGGGGAGAGGTGAATTTAAACTGATTGAGAGAGTCTTTCAAGTTGGGGAACTGAAAGTGGACAAAAATAGGAACATGATAGTTTAGAATTAGTGGACACAGTTAAGCAAAATTTTCAACCAACTTCTGATAAATACTGTTCTTGATAACTGAGGAATTTTGACCAAATTGGCAGATACATGGTTTTGACAAATTGACCTGTAGAGATGTCCTGAAGCAAGAAGTGAAGTTATTTATTGGTTTATAATCTTACCTTCCCACATAAAGTTTTCTTGATATCAACAACTAAGTTATCAAAACTAGCCTATATAGTCTTCTCTAAATTATGTTGATGTAGGTGGCCCCATGCAATGCAGGACCCATCTGTCTGGTGAGCCACCGGTCTGAAAGAGAGGGTCCCAGAGGTCCTCTGTTATGTTACTAGTGCCCATTTTTGCATTGGTTACATAATCAATAGCTTACTATAATTCAGACATATATCAAAAGGAATTTAGATAATTGTAATGTGAAAAATAGGCACATGGTCTTATACGTACTGCTTACTTTTATTAAAATGTAATCTACATATTATATTTCTGATTTCCTAGTATCTACTTGTGACATTAGGATTTCTGTTGTCTTTGTATCATGAATTATAAAAAAGGTCACATTAGCAAATTTTTTATTCCTTATTGCTTAAGTGTGTCATTTGAGAACCAATTACAACAGACTGACTTATGTATACCAATTACTATTATTAATATTTCTATTTATTCATAGTACGGTACCTACTGATAACAGTATTTTATGTGCTGTGGAATTGGGTAAACATTTCACATTCAAGTATGCCATAAAATAAATATACCACTAAATTTGATAACACTGGGACTTTTATATTTCAATCCTAATCCCTGAAACTACATAAAGTTATAAGATAAATATACCTAGAATTTAATTAAAGTATGGTTGCATCTTTCTTTCATTTTAGAAAATTTTAATTTTCGTCTAGATTGTCTTTAGCCTACAATTATGGGTAGACTAATAAAATATATATTTGATAGCTAATACCATCATGATTTTCTTTCATTGAAATAAATAGTAAGAAAAATCAATGCTCAAAAGTAGGTATTTCTTTGGGGAGGAAAGAAATGGCGATGTGGGGAGCAATTCTTTAAAACTCTTCTGGAGGTTACAACAATTCAAACAAGTATAATTCAACCAAGGGTCCTCTACACCATGCATAAACACAGCTAAGAGACCCCTGCATCACATGGAAGCACCTATAGGTGGGCAAAGAACGGCAAACTGAGGAGGAAGCAAGCGGGGAGGGAAGACTCGGTTGTGTGTGGGTCCCAATGCTTGGTTGAGGAGGAGGAAGAAGGTCCCATTTGAGGCCTCCCTTGGTCTATAGGACAGAGAAAAGAGGCCCAGAGGCTGGAACTGTGAGACACCACAACCGGACCTCGCTTTAACCCCATGGGGTCAGGCATGGGTGCTGGTGTGGAGAGATGCAGCGATCTGACCTCACTCCAGTTAGCAAAGGAGGGGCAGTGACCAGGAGCAGTAAAAAGCCCTGACCTGACCTCTCTCTGCCTGGGAAGGAGAAGGAGAGGAAAAGATCTGGGGACATTTCTCTGCCCACAACCAATCCAGTCTAAGGGGTCTGCATGCAGGACAGCTGATCCCAAGGGCCAGGGCAGAAACGTTGGGCCAAACTGAGAACAGAAAGGAGTTAGCTGGCACTTCTTGAGTGGCCTGCAGCTCTAGACAGGAAACAAAGGCATGGACCCTGGTCACCCTCCCCCACCCACCCACTCTTTCAGACCGCTGCCCGACCACCTCCTCCTAGCATTGGCAGTGAACCCGGAAGGAACTCTGGCAATAAGTGTTGGTTAAGGAACAGAATATCTACACACAGAGAGGCTGCCAGAATGAGAAACCAGAGCAAAGGAGCTCAAAATAAATTCAAACAGCAAAAATCAAAGTAAACAAGATGAGGACAAACAACCTATCAGAGACAGAAGTCAAAACGATGATTATAAAAATGCTCAGGGAACTTAATGATAATTTCAACAGAGAGATAATAAGCATAAAGGAAACCATATAAACCATTAAAAATGACCAAGCAGAGATAAAGATTACAATAACTGAAATGAAGAATGGAATAAAATGAGTCACCAGACTAGGTGAAGTAGAACTGCAAAGCAGTGATTTGCCAGAAAGCCATCAGAAAATAGAACAAATAGAACAACAAATAGAAAAAAAAAATCCCCAAATGCAAGAACGGTTTGAGATTCCTCTGGGACAACATTAAGCATAATAACATTCGCGTCATAGGATTACCAGAAGGGGAAGAGACAAACCAAGGGATCCAGAATTTACTTGAATAAATAATGACTGAAAGTTTTCCTAATCTGATGAAGGAATTGGACATACAAGGTCAGTAAACACAGAGAGTCCCAAACACACCAAGACACATCATAACTAAAATGGCAATAGTTAAAGAAAAAGAGAAAATTCTAAAAGCAGCAAGAGAATGCAAGTAGTAACTTAGAAGGGGACACTCATTTGACTCTCAGATGATTTCTTATCAGAAACTTTGCAGGCCAGAGGTACTGGCAGAAAATATTCAATGTGATGAAAACCAAGGACCTACCACCAAGATTAATGTATCCAGCAAGGCTAGCATTCAAAATTGCAGGACAGATAAAGAGCTCCTCAGACAAGAAAAGATAAAGTTCATCACCACCAAACCAGTATTATAAAGAATGTTAGAAGGACTTCTTTAAGATGGGAAGAAGGATGGGAGAGTTTAGTTTGGTTGTTACAAGGCTATAAGCATGGGGATATAGAGTATAACATGGGAATATAGTCAAGAAGTTTGCAGTAACTTCATGTGATGTCAGATGGGTACTAGATTTGTTGAGGTGATGGGAGGAGAGCTGGAGGGGTGGGTAAAAGCAAGAAATAAAGAAGTAACAAATTTATAGTCATAGAATAATCACAGGGATGTAAAGCGTAGCGTAGGGCATACAGTCAATAACATTGTAATAATCATGTATGGTGTCAGAGAGGAACTAGACATGTCAGAATGAGGATTTAGTAAGTTATATAAATGACACACCTGAAACCCATGTAATATTGCATGTCAAATGTAATTGAAAAAATTTTTAAAGTATTTCTTGTGGCAAAATTGTGGACTAAATACTACAATTTTAATTCAAGTTAATACATAAAAATATACCCTTTCATCCTGCATGAGATATCAAAGTGTTTTTAGTTGAATTCCTTCACAAAAGCATGAGAGTTAAATCAAGCTTTACAACTAAGGGATAGTATGTGCGTAATTTCAGGATGTCATTATGACACATTAGACTTGGATGGTCCAATGATGAAAAAATTACTGCAGTGAAATTACAGTGAGTTTTAGCTATTTCTCTAACTCCTTGTGTTATGTCTCATTTAAACTCACTGAAGTACTATTTGTTTAAAATAGGTGTCATTGTGTAAATTAATATTTTAGAAGTATTTTCTCTGTTTATGATGTGTCTATATCATATTTAAATGTTCCTAATTCAGTTAATATATCTTTCTTACTTAATTTTTGTAGATGAAATATCTACATGGTATACCAAAATCTCCATTAAATTGACCAGTATATAGACTTAAATTTATACTTGGCAGTTACTAGAACTAAGAAAAATTCAGTATGATGTGTTCTGACGATGGCTAAACATGCTCCTTTAAAGTCAAGGTGAAGGGAAAATAGTTGGTTTTATAAACATCCTAAATTTATTGAACCAAATATAAATCTGTGTGTTTTTCTGATAACTTTCCTTCTCATCACTACGCATTCCCCATGTTGACTTATGAAATAGATTAATCTGTAATGGGCCAAGTCAAGATGAGTCAGATAATTGCAGCTCCTCACTTCTTTCAAACAGAATCATAATTGTGCTTGGCCTCTATTTCAAGAATCACGAGAAGTGAAGGCTTGTGGGCTCCTAGATGCTTGTCTGCAGCTGTATCTGACTCATATTTTTATTCGGTCTTTCTATGTCCTTCTATAGTGAATTCTGGTATCCTAAGTCAACATAATTCCAGAATATACTACAAAAGGCACAGTCAGAGAAAACAAAGGAAGCCATTGAAGATTTCATTAAGGAGAAGAAACAATTTCTTTTCCAAATGATAAAAGCTTGTCTTTGAAGAGAAATATTAAAATAATAATTGGGTGAAACAATTCTTAACTCATAGTACTCAGTCTGTCACAGCTGAACAATTGAATGGAATAATGAATGTAGTGAATTTACTCTAGCAAACTGAGTTAAAAATCTCTATTTCTAGTAAATTGGGGAAGGATTCTCTAATTCTCCTGTTTCGAATTGCTTCTTTTGGAGACTAAAGAAAGAAGCAACAGCTTTTAATTTCATTTACTAATTTCTCCAGGCAGGAAGGGAAAAGATATTATTTCAGTGAAGGGAGAAAGAGCCCTTGTCTAGGGGGAAGCGCTGTGTTGCAATAGAAGTAAGGACTTCATGTTCCCTTCTAAGATTCTCTGTATTCACAGGAGCTGTAGGAAGTGCTAAGAGGATGAAGATGGGACCAATTATATGAGAAACTTTTCATCTCTGTTTAAGAAAAGGAGCAATGCATTCATTATGTACATGATGTTAATCAATTTTAGGATTGAGTTTTTGAAAATTTTTAAAGTCAATAGGCAAACTTTAATATATGAGTTCTATTAATTTTGTTATTTGCAGTGGTTACCTATTTTTAGGAAAATTTCAAAAGGAAAATATGGCTGTGGAGAGGACTGGATGGAGGATATGCTAGGGAGAAAAAAACTGGGAAAACTAAATAGCTGAGAGATTTCATGTAAGAGGTCATGAGTGAAAAGTTGGATGTTATAGACCGAAGGAACTAGTGGAAGATCTACCCCGAATTGGCACTTGTTCATTCCAAGACCAGAGCTCTGCTTCTCAAAATAGATACCAAGATATCTAGGGCTTACATCACTGAGATATCTGACAGAGGTAAAGAAGAGTCCTCTTTATGTGCCATTTAAAATTGAGACATTTTCTTAGAGTGGAATTGTACAGAGAAATCCAGAGTCACTCAGGTTATGAACTGGAAGCTAGCCTAGCCACCATCCCATTCCCAAATACTGCTTTAGTTTTTATACTGTTTTTATTACATAGTGAATAAATACAGTAAAAACTTATACCCTGCATAAATAAGGAATGACAAATAGAAAAAAGAACTGTGCCTATCATCCACACAACTTAAGAACAACATTGTTAGTGACTTTTCAACATCCATATCCATGACTTTCTTTTTAGTTTCATTCTTTAGCTCTTCTTTATAATCATATGCCATCAAACAATATTACATTTTATAATATAACATAATGAAATATAATATGAAATTATAATAATGTATATTATGTGTTGCATTTTTGTTTTTGACTGACTGCATATCATAATTACTGAGTCAAAAAGGTAATACCCTGATGTATTCACAGGGTACTTTATGTAGAATAAGAGATGAACTCAAAAGATGAATAGAAGAAAGATGAAAGTAAGAGCAGGACCTGCTATGAAGGAAACGCTACTAAGTGCCAAGCCTTGAACAAAGTGTTCTATGAACAGATGTGGGTGACTTGTGCATCCCAGAGGATGCAAAGAGTTTTCCAACCTACTGTATGGCCTTTAATTATAAAATATGTAATATATAGTTTACAATTTAAATTATTATTTATAACATATATTGCAAAAATGTAATATATGTAATATAATATATATAATAATCAACCCTAAACCATTGTTTTATTGGATATTTAGAAATTTACATAAATTTTAAAATATTAATGCATTCGTTATACCTTACTCTTTTTAATATATTTTATTTTTCATTACAGTTGACATAACAATATTTATATGAGTTTTAGAGTACAGCATATTAATATTTGTATAATTTAGGATTACCCAATAAACCTAGCATCCATCTGACCTTATACAGTTATTACAATATTATTGACTATATTCCTTAAGCTGTACTTTATATCCCCATGACTATTTTGTTAACTATCAATTTGTAACTCTTAATCCCTTCCTCCTTTTCACCCCCCCACCCCAACACCTCTCCCATCTGGCAAACATCAAAATATTCTCTGTATCTATGAGTTTGGTTCAGTTTTGTTTGTTTGTATATTTTGTACTTCAGATCCTATCTATCATATGGCATTTGTCTTTCTTTGCCTGATGTACTCCACTCAGGACAGAACCCTCTAGGTCCATTTATGTTGCCATAGATGGCAAGATTTATTCTTTCATATGACTGAATAATATTCCATTGTAAATATATACCACCAATTCTTTATATATTCATATGATAATTGACACCTATGTTGCCTCTGTATCTTGACTACTGTAAATAATGTTGCCATGAATATATGGATGCACTTGTCCCTTTGAAGAACATTAATAATTTTTTAACCATATCTAACACTGAATTTTTATTTCACATATTTTATATTTTATTTCTACACATTTTATTGAATTCTTTTTCAAGTCTTCCTGGTCATATATGAGTATAATAGTCTCTTGTTCTTTAAATTTTGAATTCTGTCTCTTATTTTTTAAACATATTGGTCAAACTATTTTATATCCTTCAACAGATTATTTCACTGAAGTGTGAAGTCTACGTTTCTCATATGGTGCTTTTTGGGGGGGATTTTTTCACAATTATTTGAAAGCACCTTGCTTTGGAGTTTTATTTTTAGGAATTCTTGGAACTCTGATCTTAAAATGCATTTTTCTACTTAGGTATTGTGATTTTTTTTTTTACTCTATAAAATGCCTGAGTACTACAAACTGACACAACTTCAAAATAAATTCTAGGTTTGAGTTTTTTTCTGAATATACATACATATAGATATTAAATTAATACATGCAGAATTCACTGTATGCACTAAACTCAGTCATCAAACAGACAGGAGGCTGGATTTTGGTTATAAATTCTCCATCCTTTTTTCTTTTTTCTCAGCACTATGGAAACAATAATTTCTTTGCCAACTTCTATAGGGCAGGTTTATGTATATTTCCCATTTGGAGTTCAATTTATGTGAGGAAATTTTTTTTATTCCCATTCTTGAATGGAACCTAAACTTGGTTTTGTATCTTCTGCACCATTTTACCATCAAAACAAAAGTTCCACAGAGAAGGTCAGCCTTCAGGAAGATACGTCTTTATTGTACTTATATTCGTAAGGATCCTAACTTCTATATCAAGGTTGGCCTCTCAAGATCCTTTTTCAGCTCAACAATGAATTTAAAGCATTTATTAAAATATTTTAGCCAACATGTTTGTTTTTTCAGAAGTAGGGTCTGTTAGGCATATGTAGCCCCACATTATCCCATAATATTTCAAGGAAATAAACTTTGTTTATGCAATTCAGACATTTTCTTGTTAAAATTAGTAATATCCTCATAATTCTTTATCTTATTTCATGCTACATCCATAGGGATACTGCTTTTACAGTGAACGCACTGCTTTTACAATGAACCAATTTGTATTTTTATATTTTAAGCCAAATTAGGCTTCTAATTGCATAATTCCTACCTTTCTATTACTTCCAAAATTTGAAAACCTCAAATTAGCAAGTATAGTCAAGGTCTCCAACTAGCTTTATAATATTATAATATATGAAGCTTTGTATTAAAATATATTACTCCAAGGCAGCAGATTCTAGAATGTAAGGATCAACCTATAGGCAGCAATAACTGAAGTATTACTTGTAGGTGTAGATAGAAAGTAATAAAAATGTGTCATGATGTAGAATCTTCCCTATAAGGAGGGCAGATTCTACAAACCTAGAATCTATTGATAAACTATAATTTCAACAAACCAAACATTATAACTGTAATATAATCCAGAAAGGGTGAAGCCGAGTCCACACATACAATGGCTGTCCAGAAAGTATCTAGCCTTGTAATATGAAAAATAGAGACATTTATGGCTGGATTTTTTTCCAGACAACCTTCATATTTTGGATGTACCTTTAAGATGAATACTTAGAAATAATTATACTTAGAAGAAATTCTGTAGGTATGTAAAAAGAACTCTGTCACCTTTCTAACTAAAAGATTGAGGTTACAAAAATTAACATTCCAGTTAAAGATGATGAATTAATCACATAAATTTACCTGCACTTCCTCCTGAAATTCCACAAATCATGGACCAAATATTTTTTAAGTAGAAATTCACTCGGACAAAGATAATGGTAGAGGTGAAGACAGACATAAAAAATTAAAAGCTGAAAACAATTGGACGAGTGAAAACACACAAAACAGACCTGAGAATTTGGAAACTATATTTGGCAGTGTGGAAACTAGAGAAGCATGGTGATCGATAGCACAGAATCCACAAAAGCCTCAAGAAGTGGCAACACTAGATAGCTGGAATTGTGAGTAAAAGTGAAGTAAAATTTTCACTCATTTAATATTTTGGAATTTATACATTTTTCACCAAACCATCTATTTGTTGACATACCCAGCAGTCCTTGAATGAAATCTAATTTTTAACCTTAATATGTTAGGATATCCTACATAGCCCACTGAGCCCACTGAGATGTACAAGGACATCCAAATGGCCAGAAGTTTTAAATATTTACAAGACATTTTCCCAAGGAAATGCATATCTTTTATTCCCACTGTTACTTTAATTTATTCTCTAAACTTTATATCACTTACACTAAATTAAATTAAATTAAATTAAATTAATACATCTGCATCTTTAACAACTTTGGAATTCAAAGGATGTATTTTAAGTTACAGTATATAATTCCTCAAAATTGTGAAGTAGAAATTTACTTGTTTCTTAATACTGGGAAAAATAGAAAAATTAAGTGATTGCTACAGTTTTGAGACATGCTAATAATTGACTCATTTTAATGCTTACTATATGCAAATAATTACTTTATAAATGTTTGATTATCCATCTATACACTTAATGGTATAGTATAGATAAATGACATAAAATATAATTGCTTTTCTGTAATGAAAATTTGTTTTGCCTAATAAGGGTAAAGACAACTTAATTTCTTTATTCAATAGTATGAGTTCCAGATCATTTCTTCAAAATCAAAAGAGAGTCAACTTTCAAAATATATACCCTGAAAAAAACTAAAAAATGCCAAAGATGTTATGTTGTACCCCAAATTTACACAACAGTGAAATAATGAAATCCCACTGAAGTCTTCTGCATCCAAATTCAACATTCCTACAATTAGAATTACTGTTCTTAACCAGGTTATCTTTCAGTGATATAAATGTTTTTTTTTAGACCACTGGAATTTCTATAGTCCCTGGAATATAAAGAAAATAAGGCGAAACATTTTCAAAATGAATCTAAGGAAATGAACTCTATTTCATGTGCTTATTCCTTTTACAATTCCTACCACTCTTCTTTCCTAATTTTGACCTCCCTGACAAGTCACTTCCACACTGGGAATGTCCCTATTTTTGGCTTGTAAACCTTTCCCCCTGCAACCTCACAAAGAAAAGTATGTTATCTTTTTTTCTCCTTACTTTATTCCTAAATAAATAAGTAAATAAAAGACTAGAAGAAGCTTAAAAATGATACATACTTACTTGTAAATAAGTGAGTAACATGACATACATAGATGATTTATGACTTGACTTTTTAAAATTATGAACTTCCACATCAATGGAAGGCATGCTGAAATGGTAGTGGCCAGTAGGCCTTCTTAGAGTTTCCTAAAAGTACCTAGTCTCAAATTAAATCTTCTAATCTGTTACAGCTGAGGAAAATATTCTCATGCAAGAACCACTCCCATCAGTGGACAAATTAAAGACTATTCTGTGTGTGTATGTATATGTGTATACTCGTGTGTGTGTGTGTGTGTGTGTGTATGTTGTCAACCTAAATCATCTAGATGCAATAACCAATCAATTTTGAAAGATCGGGTGAAGAATTAAAGATTACATTTAATTAAAAACTGATTGGTAGGAATAAGGTGAGATATGGATAATCACTATTAACACCTCTATTTTTCTTCTTACTTATCAATAAAAACTGAACATTGAAAAGAATTAAAGCTCATATTGCCAAGATAGCTTAGAGTGACAATTAGGCTTTAATTATTATTGAAGTAACACGATAGATTGTAAAATAAAGTATATAAAAAAAAAAGAATATTAGGTGACTAAATATAAAGTATTTATGATTCTATTTAATATGAATAAGGAATTAAATACTCAATTTTTAAACATGAAATAAAAATTATTTTACTTTTGAAAATGCTGCTTTAAATAAGCAGCAGTGTATCTGAAATATTAGAAAAGGGGTTTTCAAATTCTATTATAAGTTATTTATACACATCATTTAGTTATGTTGCATAAAGGGTTGTACTGGTGGCATTTGTATTTTATTTTATTTGAATTTAATAAATACTACACAATAACAGTTAGTTTTAATACTTAAGTTGCTACTTTATTCCCATATATATTATGGGCAACCATTATAACCTAAATCTGATGGTCTCTGATGATATACAATATGACATGACTATTTAATTTTTATCAATATTGTGTCCCTTAGAGTTTATTATAATGATATGCATTGACAGATTAAGTAATTCATTCAATATAAATTTTTACATATCTTATTCTTACTAATCTTATAAATAGGAAATGTAATTTGTCGGTATCATAAGAAAAAATAAATACAAAGACTATTCATTGTTGAAACAATAAATCCATCCTAAATTTGCATGACAGCCTTTCAGGAGATTTCTGGAATACTGGATCCACAACAACAAAAAAATCCTGAGTCACTGTTTTCTCTGTAAACTAATTGGTCAAGCAGATAAAAAGTTTAAGAAGGTAACAAAGGTTTCCCCAATGTTGCCACATTCTCATTTATCTGTGGAAATGCATTTGACTCATCAAATTATATTTTAAGTAGTGGGTAGATTTCTAGCCTACCCACAAGAGGCCATATGGCCTATAGTATTCTTTAAATATTAAACAGCATTAGAAGGAGAAGGAAAAATTATACAAGTCATCTCAAAAATTAAGCATAATTTAATTTTAAAGTAGCTTTATTAATTAAATATTTATTGTAAACTAGTTCAGAGTTTAATAATTGTTTATAAATTATTTTAAGAAAGAAGCAATTTTTTAAAACAAGATTATAATCACTTCAGGGCCCATTAGAAAGTTGGGCATTATCATATGTTCAGTGATTCTTATTATTACACTACTCTGTTACATTACAGAGAATGTAAAAATTCAATATGAACATCCATACTGACCTTCTGAAAACTGAATATTTCTTAAAACTAACTGCAAAGACTCTGTTTAAAATAATTGATAAGCATCCTTTTCATTCAGAATAAAAGTGATGTTAAAGAACGTGTGCTTTGATGAAAGAAGCCCACTTCTAAGATCTTTAACTTTGATCAAATTATATTCCCTAAGCCCCAGTTTCTTAGATAAAGATATAGAACGTTGACTTTACACACTTCCCAGATTGAGGTGAGAATCAAGTTAGATGATGCATGAACTGTGCTATGCAGGGAGTAAAGGACAACAAAATATGCGTTATTACTAGCAAAATGTGCTGCTGTAATTTTGTTTTATTTATATAATTTCCTTCTGTAAACAAGTAAAATAGGTAAAAATGTGAGCTGCTCTTATGAAATGGGAACAGAGGGCACTTCTGCACCTGAGGGTGGTGCCATTACACACTACTTTGGAATCCTTAGGGTTCTTTCCAGGTCTGCTTAATGTGGCAATACCATGTGCTTCAGACTTTTCTAAATATATGCCTCAGAAAAATGTGGAGCATATGCACATAAAAATTATTTTTAAACTAAATTTTGGTTGCAAAATTTTTTCAGTTTCATTGTAGGAGGTTCCTTTCAAAAATACAGACTGGATCAAATTCTTTATCCAGAAGTTTCACTTGTATAACAAGACAGCCTTGTTATAGCCATTGTATTGATGAAGAAACTGAGAGACTCAAGGAGGTTAAAAGATTTATCTAAGACCCTGCAGTTTTAAGTGATAAAGTGCATAATGAAAGTCAGGAGTTCTAACTAAAATCAGATCTCTTGTAATTATAAGTTCATAATTGGAAACATTTAATTTTATGGATAAAAATGGGGAAGTAGAGGACAGAAATGATTCTCTAAGGCAACACGGAGTAAGTGACCAATTTTCGACTAAATCTCCCTGGAGGTCACTACTTTGTCCACCATAACATTCTGATTCCTAATCAGTACATTAAAGGAAACTTTTTGTAGTTATTTTAGGATGTTATACAATTCACAGTTTTATAGTTTGATACAGAATTAGGATGGTAAGTAAACAAAAACACTCCCATACATCCAGACATTAGATATAGAAATTTATGTTGCCCAATTTATTTAGTGAAGCTAAGTAACACTTTAGTATACAAATCAGATAGGGCACCATGAAAAATGAAAATTGAAAGGCAATCTCAATCATCAGCATAGGTGCAAATATCCTAAAAATGAATTTATGCAAACTCACAAAATTATATATATCATAAGCAAAAGTATTTTATTTGTGGGATAACATAAAGGTTTATTATTGGAATGTCAAAGTTATAAATGTATCAATGAGTGAAAACTGATAAAATTCAATATAAAGTTCTACTAAAAATTTCAACAAAACACAAAATAGAGGGAAATTTATTATTTTTTAATCCTTTTTTCTTTATAATTTTTGGTATATTTTCTCTATGTCCCTACTAGCTTTCCATCATTCTTTAGAGTTAACATGTTGTTGTTGTTGTTTTATTGAGGTATAATTGACTTATTATATTTGATTCAGACGTACAACATAATGATTTGATATTTGTATACTAATCTGCTAAGTGATCACTACAGTAGGTTTAGTTACCACCTGTCCCCATACATAAAATTATTTTTCTTTCTCATGATGAGGACATTTAAGATTTAATCTCTTACCAACTTTCAAATATGCAATACAGTATCAACTATAGTCACCATGCTGTACATTACATTCCCATGACTTACTTGTTTTATAACTGGAAGTTTGTACGTTTTGTTCCTTTCACCCACCCTGTTCCCTGTCCCCTCTGGCAACCACCAGCATGGTCCTGTACCAAGGAGCTTCTTTAATGAGTTAAAATGTGTCACTTATAAAAGAAGAACAAGCCCCAGCAACACATCATTGTGAGGAAAGTAGACTACTATAGTAAAAACAATAATAATAATAAATAAAAGAAGAGCAAACCATTATGCTCAAAGGTGAAAATGTAAAAGCCTTCCCTGCAAAACCAAAACAAGAAAAAGAATCATATTATGATTATTTCAGTTCAATGTTTTTTCTGATGGCCCAAGGTGATGTAATAAGCTAATAAGAGAGTTTAAGAATTAGAAACAAAAATAGAAAAATCTTATTACTCACAGATGACAGTATTATTAAAAATGAGAGAGTTCAACCAAGTTGCTTAATATAAAACAGTCAATTACATTTCAATATACCAACATAAGGCATTAAATATATGTTACAAAATCTAATTAAAATAGCAACAAATCCCTAAAGTTTCTAGATGTTAACCTAAGAAATTATGCACAAAACTTTTATAAAGAAAAGTTATAAAACTGTATTAAAAATGTTTTAAAAGGCCTAGTGAAATGGAGACACAGACCATGTTCACGTGTAGGAAGATAAAGTATCACAAAGATTTCAATTGCTTACCAATTTTTCTATAAAATCAGTGGAATTCAAATCAATTTTAGTAAGAGTTTTTATGTAACTTAAATAGGGTTTTGCACATGTAACTAATTCCAATATTTATATCAAAAGGCACAGGGCAAATACTAAGCAACACCATCATGAAACAAGAATATGCAGAATTGTCCTATCCAATTTCAGAACTTATCATAAAGCTATACACTATTTAAGTCAGTGTTCGATTTTTGGGGATTGACAGTCTGTGCAGCCCAACAGGATAATGATCCCAGAAACAGACCCCATGTACAGGAAGTGTGATGTGTAGCAGGACTGGTAATGCAAATGAGTATATGAGGGATGACTGCTCTCTAAGGTATTCTATCATAATTGGTACTCCACAGTAAAAGACAAAAGGAGAATGAAAGGGTTGGAAGATTCTACACAGAGTAAATAATAAATTCTGTCATAGGCAACTGGTAGCAACAAATGTTGTTAGGCAAGAGAGTGGCATGATTTGATTTGTGTTTTAAGAGTTACTTCCTTTTCTTATGGTTGGCTATTAAAGGTATTTTTCCAGATAATCTATTTTCATTTGCTGGTAAAAGAAAAATACTGTGATCATAGATGCTATGTTTCCTTTCAAAGAGTGTTAATTGCTTTCAGGGAAAAAAAATTATTCAAGTATTTGACTAGTTCTTTCTCAGCTTTCTTTGCAATCATCTATTATATTTCCTTAAAATCTGCCTCTGTAGCTCCTATTTATTATAGATTTCTCTGCCAATCTTAAACTGCATACTCTGGATTTTCAGCTTTGTTTATTTGGTAAACATTTCTGTGCATTATACCATTAATACTTGCTCTGTGAATTGTCATTGACATATAGTCCATGGACTAATCAATCTGGGAAAAATCTATGAAAGAAACAAATATTTCATGATTTATTTTGAAATATGCTTAGTTCCTACAAAGACATTTTCAAGTACCATAAATCTTTAAATTGCCAGGAACAAAATTAGCATTTTAAGAACCATAAATAGAGTATTTAACAAAACTTAGCACTTAGTAAACAGTGGGTAAATGTTAATTATCTTTCTTTCTCCTGCTTTATTAGTAAATATTAAGCTAATTGACATGAATTTAAATGGATTATGTAAAGTTGTATTTTAAGGTGAATTAAATATAATTTGTAAAACATGGAAGTATAAAAATTAAACATGGAGAATATTTTGTGATAATAAAATTCAAACTCTTTTCTAGGAATAACACATATTAAGAGAACCAAGTCACAGAAGTTTATTCATCTAATACATTATTGTTGATTTGCATACTGATAGAATCAAGAATCAAGACTCACTATAGGTTTCTTAATAAACAGTCTAGTAAACTTTCTATATGAATTATATTTGTGTTATATATATGTATAGTCTTTTCTCATATTAATACTTCATTTAACAGAAAACTGTGCATACATACACATATCACAAATGTTCACTGTTATTCCTAGATATCGCATCTAAAATATGTTAAAGAAATAAAGGGCCATTTTGTACTTTAGTTGTGAATTATTTCTTCATATTTACCTAGTGATCATACTTGAAAATCAATATATAATTACTCATCTTTCAATGATTATTCATGGGCTATACTAATATTGGCAATAACCTTAAATGATATATGTCCCTTATTTAAACTATTCAGTCATTGCAGAGTCATCATCAAACTATCAATGTAGAAAAGCTTATTATTTAAATAATATCTCATAAGATTTCAGCTTTCACATTTAATCTTATACATAGAATACTATTAATATAAAAAGGATTCTGCTCTTTAAAATTCATTTAGTATTTTCTGATCTGCTAACCAAGAAACAAACAACAAAATAGATGGTTTAAGACTTATCATAAGCTAAGAATCTTTTACCTTTTCTATGTGTTTGTTTTGTTTAAAAAAGTGTGCTTTTGGAATAATTGTTCATAACTTATCAAATTATTGAATATTCACATTAGTTTAATTTTCTAATTTAAATATTTATTTATACTTAATCTGCATTATTAATTTTTTCTAAAATATAGATAGTCCCTTATTTTTCTAATCTATCTAAAACCCTTTTTTTGTGCATTAGAGAAGAGCAGGTTTGTTGACACCTGATTTTTCACTAAAACAAAATTGAACTTTCCTATTTTGTTGTTTTTATCCTCATGCAATGGGAGTGGCTATGGATTAGCATGTACTGTAAATTCAAACAATTCTGTGTCAGAAAATTTGGCAACTGACCACCTAGCAACAACAACCAAATTTGAAATAAATTTTTTAGTGATTAGACGTATCCTTATGTGCAATGCATGCAGGCAGAAATGAAGGCAAGAGCTACCTCTCAGAAGGAGAAGCAGAGGCAGGAAGCTGGAGATGACAGTTAAAGTCTCTAGTTTGGATGTGTAATTGAGCACTTTGAGTCTTTGAATCTGACAGTTGGGCCCTAACTAGGAAATAAGTTATCAATCTAGAGATACACTGGGAATTGTATGTGAAGTGTTCTTCCCAACAAGAGCACTAATTCTGTCCACTATTAACCCATCCTCAAAAGTCTCAGTTGGAATTGACCCCATCCTCATCTTTAGTAGAGGGCTTCATTGGTGACTCATTTCTAGCCACTTAACTGTTTCTACACTTAAAGTTTTTCCTTCCTCTTTTGAAAGTACAGAAAACTGAATGAATGGACACAAATGATGAAGGATGTTACTTAAAATGCCACTGGTTACCATGTTAAATCAGGAGAGAAGCAAGTCTCAGATTAAAGCTCACTATGTGAATAACAAAATGGAGAAACAGAGGAAGGCCAGGTGTTTTATGAGGAGACTTGATCTTTTGAATACACAAACATCCATTTGGAAGCCTGCTGTATCCTTGAACATCTTTTTACACCATTAAGTTTCTTTATTGCTAAAGCTACTTGGAATTGGGTTTACCAGTTATTTGTATCAAAGGCATACAAACTCCTTCAAAGTAAAAATTATAATATGAGGTCAAACAATTCAGAAAGATTCTTCTATTTGGAAAAATAAAAACAGAATGATGGAAACTTATGATTTAATTTTCCATGATCAAAAATATAGGGAATTATTATTTTACTCTACCGCATCATTACTGGAAATACTCTACACTTACCCTTTCACAGAGCTATTCTGTCCTTTCCATCATCATTCTTATTATTGGATCAAGATTTGCTCAGGGAGATATAAAATAGAATCTATATTTATACATATAAAAAGTGAACACTTTAAATATGATGTAATACTCTATACAAAATATTTTTTGATTTTTTAATCCAACATAACAGAATACAATTTTCCAGCACATTTAAACAAAAGCAATTATACTTCCCATAGAGACAGTAAGTGGTTTCACATGCTTAAGAAAATCAGACACTGGGATACAATGATGAACCAAACATACATAGCTCTTGACCTCATATAGATTACAACTGAGTGTATGTGTGAGTATTTATAGAGAGCACTAGTCACATGATGACAAAGCCACTTAATTTGTAAATATTTAGTCCATAAAAATGTGTATCTTAAATAGTGAAATTAATAGTGTTTTTGAATTAGCTATTGTCGATGGATAATGTTTCTTTCTATTATAGACCATATAAAAATATATAGTAGTTTCTTTATTTCACCAGTGTTGGGTATATTCATGTTGTAATGTTAGTCTTTGAAAGTATTTTATGCTTTCTTACATTTTGAGTTTTAAGTCAAATAGATATTTAATTTCATTCTCAATTCTTTCAACTAAATGGCTGAAACCTTTTCAAATTATTTAATGTGTGAATTTCTTTTGTGCTATGTCTTTAACATCATCATTAGAACTTTACAAGGAAGAAATATTTGTCTATATTACAGATATAATAACTAAAACAATTAGAATGTCAAAATTGAAAGTGCACTGTTAATATTTTCCATCTTTGTGGCACCTGCACTAATAAAGAACTTGACTTATTTTAAAAAATATACATGCATTTTTGTCTACATAGCAAAACTAATTTCTGCTAGTATTTTGATCCATTTTATTTCAAGTTCAAAGGAAAACTTTTTTGAGGCTTAGATGATTATTTGTTTTTTTACAAGTTTGATCATTTCTACAGCTTTATTGAAATTTTAAAATAAGAAAAACACTCTACAGAATATAACCTCTGTAGAAGTTTTAAAGATCTTTTTAAAGTGTTAACCTATGATAGACAGCAAACTCAAACTCAAAGTTTCATGATTAATCTCTTGTATTAATTGTAAAAGAATAAACAGCTTGCAAGTTTAGAAAGAGAGAGCAAATTGGTGTGAGGATATGTGTATCACAGAAATAGGAGCAAGAAGGAAGAAAGTGAATGGAGATATTCAAATTCATTTGTACAGAAATATCATTAACCAAAAATTAATCACATATTTATCAAACAAAGTTAACTTTTTATAATAATATAAAATAATTGGCAACTTAATCAGAGAAATAAGCTAACTAGGTTTCATTAAATCATATATTTATAAATTTAAGAAATTAAATTTTCAAAGTATTTTGCTCAAAATATCAATATTTTACTTGAAAGATTAAAGCTAATTAAAATATAATCATTCAGAAGGCAAAAGAAAAAAATGGGAATGAGAGGGTAGAGATGTTTTTTAAGAAGCCCATAATACAATTACTTCTACACATGTGTGACAATTTCTTTACTTCCCAATAATCTCCATCAGCCCTCAGAAGCCACCCAATCAAATTAACAATAATGGCATTAATCATAATTTTATACCAACATCTTTTATATATATATATATATACAGTGAATGACATCTTGAGAAAATGTTCCTATTAATATTTCTGTTGAAATATTAAAATCTAAGTAAAAGCACCCAGGCTTGTAACAGGCAGAAAACAGTCAGGTATGAGTCATTTCAGAAAACCTTATGCTAATGTGAAAAATGAGACAATTCAACAATCTATTACAACCTACATTGTATTTTTTTTTCTGATTCTACAGATTTCACTTGTGTTTGTTATTATGGAGAATCCGATCTAGAATTTCAGAATGTGTTTTCAAATGAACAAAATAACATCTCCCTAGAATTTCAGAACTCCAGCCCCAACGGACTCCTGCTCTATATCAAGCAAAACTCAAATTCAGTAGACGAATTTTTTTATCCAATTATTTATTGAAAATGGTACTTTAAAGGTAAGTCATTAAATTAATTTAAAGTAAATTTTAGGAATTTGTTCTGATTCTTTTCTTTAAATATTCATCTTTTTTAAGCAACATAATTTGTGTGTGTGTGTGTGTGTGTGTGTATTTTAGTGCAATGCCTGATACCATAAATAAATGTCAAACAGATTTGGCAGGTTAATAGTAGTTGCAGTATTTTTTTTTTTTTTTTTTTTTTTTTTTTTTTTTTTTTTTTTTTTTTTTTTTTTTTTT
>PVJL010000355.1:0-135147 GCA_004026885.1 Lyroderma lyra | reverse complement strand
TTTACTAAGACAAGAAATTTGTTAGTCTTATAATAAACAGAGAAACTATAGAGACCAAATGTAAGAAATTATAAAGCACACATAATATTGAGCATTGTTCATGTTTAGAACGCATCCTCTCAGAACTTTTTTCTGCTGCTAACTCAACTGCCATAACTAAATGTCTAATTCAGCTAGTTCCTCAGACCACTGTGCGTATCTCCAATCAGAGACAAGAGGAATGACCAGAGACACGTCAGAATTATGGGTGAAGATATTTTATGAAAAATGGATTAGGAGACTCATTTCACTTTCAAAAGGATAAAAATGAATTCATGATATGAACCAAGACATTTGGGAATTATAAAAGTATAGTAAGTGAAGAGCCTTGTAGGATTTCTTTCTTTTATGTTTTATGACACAGAAAAGATATGTATTGACATGTCTGTAATAATAAGTACTATCGTTTATTGAATTGCGATTATGTGTCAGGCTCCAGCTTCAGAAAATGTATTAAGATCACGTATGCTGGCTAGACTATCAGAGTTTAAATCCCAGTTCTGCCACTTGGGAGATTTGAGACCTTGCAAAGCACTTTGTGCTTCAATTAACTCACTTATAAAATGAGGTTTAAAATAGTAAATTAATAAATATTGTGAAGTAAATGCAATACAGTGAGTCAGTCAGTCATATAAACACATAGAAGAATGGCTGTGACATTAATCAAATGCGTGAGTTAGGTATTTTTTCTTTGCATCTCACAAAGATCCTGTGGACAAACTGAGGCTTTCAGAGAGGTTTGTATTACACATGCTTTTGGTCCTATTTTATGGGCGATAGATCCAATATTTTATCTTAAGATAGCAATATTGTATTGAGAATTTTTACTCTGTTGTGTCAGTCCAAAATCCATATTCTTTCTACTCACATCACTGCTTCCTTGTAATGATTTAAAGAAAATTTCAGCATTTGTTCTATCTTTATGATTTTAAGATTTTTTTTCTTGTTCCCCTATGATTTGAGAGACAATGCTCCAAATCATCTCAATCTATTTTAAAAGTGTAATCATATGGTGCTCACTTTGGCAGCGCATATACTAAAATTGGAACGATACAGAGAAAATGAGCATGGCCCCTGGGCAAAGATGACTTGTAAATGTATGAAGCATTCCATATTAAAAAAAAAGTTTAATCATACTAGGAATGTATTTACATTACAATTTTAACAAAAAGACATATTTGTGGTTAAACGTTTACAATGATCATAATTTAAGATCTATTCAAATTACAAAAAGGCAGAAATGTTAGTTTTATTTTAAGAAAATTTAAGTTTTAACGTTTCATATATCAAACTTATTTTTTAAAATATTTTATTGGCTCTTTCTCATGACAAGGAGGTAAGTAAACAAATCCACAGGTGGGACTCAAATATGAGCTCCCTCACTTATGAGCTGTGTCACCATTCACTTTGCCTCTCTGGGGTAAATCACTTTACTTTAGTGTCCACCTCTGTAAGCTGGAGATAATCAAAGGATAGTTTCTACCTCATAGACTTTTATTTGTTGGGTTTTTGTTTTGTAATAAAATAATCAGCTGACACTTGTCAAATGCTTTAACAATCTATGGTACAAAGTATCCCATCAATTACAATAGATGTTGTTTTTATACATATCCTAAAGAAGCTATTTATCATACAACAAAAATTCACATAAAATTAATAGGATTATCCATTAAATATTTTATATAGATTTAACTTTGACATCCCTGAGGATAATAGAAATTAAGAAGACTTAGTAGTACCTAAAAAATAATTTTCTTGTATATTTTAACAAATTAAGAGGACTGTCCTGACCACACACATACACATTTTGGTCAGTTCATTATCACTTAAGTTAAATAACTATCTTAACTAACCAAATAGATTTCTGATTGTTATACACAAGAAACGCCTAAATTATTATCTGTGGTATCAAAAAATGTTAAACATAGTCTTTAGTCACCTTGGTTGTATACTGGACAGAGTGTAAAAAATCAGTAAACAAACACTGTCTTTTACTTAGTTACATGTGGCTTGAGAAAAATGTATAGCTGTAAGTCATGCAACTGATTTTTCTGCAAAGCGTATGTAGGTGTATTTGTTTTTGAAAGTCTCAATAATGTTTAAAATAATTTTAAAGTGAACCTGAGCAGATAATTTTATAAAGGAAAGAAACCTCTTGCAATGCCCAACTATCATAAAAAATAAAATACATAACATTTATTTACCTTTGGCCTATGTGTGGGAAGATTTAAATATATCAATTTAAGATAGATGGATACATACATATTATGATGCATTATGCAACTTATAAGTTTTCCTTTAACTTATGTGTGGGTTACACGTCTCCTATAGAGATGATAATGACTATGAAGCCTTTTTCTGAAATGGAATAGCCACAATATAATCAATATACATTCAAGGACATGCTGTTAAGAAGATAAATAAGCCAGTGCAGCCCACTCCTGAAATTCCCAGGGGTACTTGGTCAAGCATACCTACTATAAACATGATCTGCCTCTTTTAAACCATAACTCAGTTCAATTAGCAGTAATACCGCAAATGGCCATAGGCCCACTCAAGCCTGAGAAAGCTTAGGATAAATGGTTTATTTTCATAATCTTTAAGTTTCCTGTGATGTTAATATAGCTATCTAGATTGTATTCATTGTTCTTTGCATTGCTCAGTTGCTAGTATCTTAAGATGACTGCCAAAAATACCTGCTCCCCTCTAGCAGAAGCTGCCCTTCTCAACTAGGTTCCCCAGAATACTGGAAAAGAAAACAAGTTATGTGTGTGTGTGTGTATGTGTGGCAGGGGCGTGTGTGTGTGTGTGTGGGGGGGAGTGTTTACTCATGTAAGGTGTCTACTTGTATATAAATGTATACATGTATGTGTTTTAATTCTAGCACTTACTAGTTGTATACTTCAAACTATCACTTTAAGTTTTAGACTTCTGAAGTCCAATCAAATATGTTAATTTCATTCACACTGAAAAACTGAGGAAAACTCCTTTTTTTTTTCCTTTAGTACAACTTTTTCTGTGCTGGTGAAGCAAAATTGAAAAGCATTAACACTACTATTAAAGTGGATGATGGACAAATGTATTCATTGCTTGTCTGGTAAGATATACTTATTTTCTTTTCCACTTAATCCTGTAAGTAGTAAAGAGTATCCCTCTGGATATTATTCTTGCCAATTAAAAGTAGAGGTTATCCTGATTAGTATTCACATGGACTTGTATGTGAATTAATGTTTATCAAACCATTCTATCTTTTCTGTGTATACTGAAAATAGCAGTGGGAAAACAATGTTATAACAGTTACATTATCAAGACACTTACATAAGCAGATTTACAAAAAAGCCATGAAAGCCTTACATTACTTTTCACTTAGAGGAGTCATTAAAAAAATATAATAATAACTGGTATTTCTTTTTATAAGCAAAGTAAAATGTATTTACTACAGATAATTTGGAACTTCCAGAAAAACCGTAAAGAAGACAATTAAAATGATCCAATTTACCACAATTAAGTTAGAATAATTAACACATATTATTATATTCCCAAAAGCTATGTTTGAACTTGACTCTATCCCCAAGCCCTTAGTAACATCAGGTTTAATTTGCCAGTCTGGACAGTGAAAATGATATTTTCCCTTAATTTGTCTACTTTGACTTTTAGTAGGTTTAAGTTTTAATATATAAGGGCTGTCGGGAAAAAGTCGAGCCATGATGCTTCTGTTTTTCCTATTACATGGCTGGATACTTTCTGGGCCGCCCTCACACATTTAGTGCCTTTATGTTACGTGTTTTGCTTCCACCTTTTTTTTTTTTTAAATTAAGTGATGCTTTAAAATACATGCCACTATCCTTATCCAATATGTAGACTAAGTAAATTATTTGCTTATGGCAAGAGATTATTATTTAGTAAAAATCATTATCTACTTAAAGGCAATAAAGAAGAAACGAAAGAGGCCAATACAGAGATGGGGAAAGGAGTTAAAGGAGAGGTTTTAAGGAAGTTTTATCCTCTTTATGTCAGAACTACCTAAATTCTGTTGTATAGAATATAGATTCTTACCAAAAATTGACCAAACAATGCTCCATTATCAACTATAGTGAGGGAAGGCTATAGCACATATACCTTGACTACTCACAATGCACATGAGCATTTTAAGGCCTCTGAGATCCTTTTTATTAAAATCTCACTCTCTTTGCTTAATTCACAACATGGGCACAGAACCTGTTAACACTTTTCTTCAGCATTTAAAACTCTTGAATAACCAATGTCTAGGACAATGCACTTTGGGAAATGCCACTCTAATGTCAAGGTAACAGTTTCCCTGGGCAGAGACTCCCATCGTCTGGAGGGAACAAGTGTGAGAACACTGAGGTAGCAGTAAGAATCATATCAAAAAAGACATATTTTGGCCCCTCTGGCAAACGAGAAGACAAGAGGTGTTAAGAGAGACAGAGGGGTTCACCAGAAGCTGTTCTGCCTCAGGTGTTTTGAAAAAGGATTATAAGAATAAATAAGGGGGGTTCCCTGGTGGTGTAGTGGCTAGGCTTCGGCGCCCTCACCGCGGCAGCCTGGGTTCAATCCCTGCTCAGGCAACCAACCAAAAAACAAAACAAAACAAAACAAAACAAAGCAACAACAACAACAAAAAATAAGAATACAGCAATCATAGTTTTAGTTTATTAACCACCAATTATTTTATCAAGTAGTAATTCTATTGTATATATGGGTTTTCTGTTGCTAAGAACTATTTTAATTATAATACTCACATTTCCCAGATGCATAACTGAAAGATAAAGAGAATAAATACAGAAAACAGCACAGTTAGAAAATGGCACAGTTCTAAGGCTATTCTTTCTCCAAAATCTGTAAGTTTTAAGTCAGGGACCCTGTGACCCATCCTATAGAAAATATAATTTGACCTCTTATTTTCTTTTACCAAAAAAGAACTGTTGTGTGTTCAACATAAGTTAAATGTAAGAATTATAAATTACCTGCCAGTAAAAAAAATTATAGTAGCAAGAACAATATTAATTAGTACACATTAAGTAACTACCATGTGCCAGATGTTTCCAAACACATAACTATATCAAATCATTGTAAAACTCATAATGCCCATTGTATTGGAAACAAACTACTAGAAACTAGGTGGCTTAAATGACAAAAATGCATTTTCTCACCATTCTGGAGGCTGTAAATCTAAGATCAAGGTATTTGCAGGGTTGGTTTCTTTCGAGGCCTCTCTCCTTGGCTTGTAGATGCCTGTCTTCTCCGTCTCTTTACATTGTATACCTTTGTGAGTATCTGTGTCTTAATCTCTTCTTATAAGACATTAGTCATGTTGGGTTAGAATCCACCTAATGATCTCATTTTAACTTAGTATTGCTTTGAACACACTGTCTTCAAATGCAGTCACATTATGAAGTACTGAGGGTTTGGACTTGAACATAAAAATTTTGAGGGAACATAATTCAGTTCATAACACTCATTTTACACATTCGAAAGCTGAGGCTCAGAGAAGGTAGGCATCTGTCTCGAGATCACATTGTTAGTCGTGGGAGGGCAAGATTACAACCCAGATCTCCTGCCTCGTGACCTGATAATTTTTCTGCTATAACATGTCTAATTTGTATTTTTAAATGACAACATGCCATTTAAAGTATTCTTAAAAGAAACATTAAATATAAAACAATTACAATCCCAAGAATATATATTTTTCACTCTCATCACGTGTGACTTTTAAAGATACTTAACAACAAAAAAATCACTTTCCTTCACATTGTGTGATTTATTTTTTCAATTTATATGCCCTGTTACTTTTTATTTTTACCAAAAAGCGGTCAATAACCTCTCTGTATCTGGTCTAAATTATCGCAATTCAGAAATATTTCTTCAAAGGTTTTTGCTTTCTCTTTTGAAGTAGTGGAAATTTTCTAGAAATATGTTTTTTTTTATGTTTATCATCTATAAAGAACCAGAGTAAAAGTGGGGCTCCATTAATTTTAGACTTCTACACTTTTAAAATATACTTCTAGAAGTAAAAAGAAAAAAACTTCAATTATAAGTGTAACTAAATTCAAGAACACAGTGGCTATAATTTTTTTAACCAATAACATATTCTTTAAAGTAAAGGTAAATTGTCCACACACACTTCACTCCCAACTCTATGCTCTTTCATATTGTTTTTATTGAGTGATGACATTCCCCTTGAATATGAATATAGGATAATCATCCTTCCTCACATGCTTTTAGGAAGTTGTGATAGAAGAGAACAGCAAAGATGTGCTTGACCCATGACGAAGGGCTCTCTTTAAAGAGTGAAACAAATATCCTTTGTGAAAAACTAACTTGAGCTCTTTATTTTTTAGAACAACAAAAGACAAGATGTCCTGCCATGTAGCATGGCCCTTTTAAAAAAGGAGACAGGTGATTGCTTAGGCTAACAAAAGCAGGAAGGAAGATAGGGAGTGCTTAAATCAGGTGAAATATTCAGTGGCAATTAAAGATACTAAAAACACACATACTAAAAACTATTTTAGTGAGAAATCAGTTATAGCTATTGCTCATCTTTTAATGACAAGCAAAGTGCAAATGGGACCAAGCAGCAGTATTAGGATGCTGAACAACAGCATTTAGTACGTCAAGAGAAAAAACAAACACTGATAGGTATACATTTGTCACCTCACTCTTGAACACCGTAAATGTATTTACTAGTCAGGGGCATCACTTCTTAAATTATATAAATGTCTAACCACTAAACTGTACACCTAAAATTAATATAAAACAGTATTTAGTGTCAGTTATAATTGAAAAATTTATAAAGAAGGACAAAAGATAAAGGGAAATAAGAGATTAAAACCTCCACACATAAAATAAATAAGTCATGGGGATGTAATATACAGCATAGGGAAAATAGTCAATAATATTGTGATAATATGGTACAATTTCAGATGGTTGCTGGACTTATCACATTGATTATCACTTCTTTAGGTATATAAATGTTGAATAACATCTGAAACTAAGATAATATTGAATATTAGTTATATTTTAATAAAAATCTTAAAAAATAGAAATAAATTAGGCTCTTTTGACCTCCTTAATTATGGAACTTTAAAGTTTTTCTAAGTGCCTACCAATTAAAAATACATCCATGCATTTTTTTTTTTAAAAAAAAGCCTACATTAGCTGTCTTAATCTTAAGCTGGTGATCTATATCCTGATTTGTACATAAGTTATATAAACTCTATGAGTCCTCCTAGAGCTGCCTCATGGAGATTTTGTTGGTTTGGCACTTTGATTGGGAATAGGCAGCTCCTGCTCTAGGAGCTGTACAGAGCCAATTAAACTCGAACAAATGAGAATATCTTCAGTTACTCTTGAGAAAATAATTTACTAGTTACTTTTTATGTATAGTCCTGTAGACATACAATAAAGTATGGTGAGTTTTGAAAAAGAACGTAGTGGTTATATGAACAGTGAATAGGGCTTAAGAAGACTGACATGTACCAATGAATCCCACACATCAATAAATATCATCTCAAGTGATACAGAACTGGACACAAAGCCTGCACTACACATTATTTCTGATAAATTATGATAAGAGGGTGTTCCTTAAGTAAGTAATAGTATCAAAGAAGGAGAAGAAGGAAATAATATATATTTGAGAGCAATTAGGTAAGAAAGAGTAAGGATAAAGTTTGTAAAATGCAATGGCAGTCAGGTTGTATAGGTCATGGAATGACAAAGTAAGAATTGCGAACTACATCATATGTAATAGAGAGCTACTAATTAATTTTTAAGTAAGGGAGGAGATAATATGATCAAATAAGTATTCGCATGCCTTAACAGGTTATGCAAAACTATAATATACAATATACTAATTTCTGCACCTCTCCAGATCCACTCTACAATCCTGTGCTCTCTGTTCTGGTCCTTTGAAATCAATATGTTTATATTACATTAATGGTCTCTGTTATGGGTTGAATTGTGTCTCCACAAAAATTATGCTTTGAAATCCTAACCCCTAATCTCAGAATGTTACCTTGTTTGGAGATACAGTCTTTAAAGAATAATTAAGTTAAACTGAGGTCATTATTGTGGGCCTTAATCCAGTATGGCCACTATCCTTATAAAAAGGGAAAATGAAGACACAGGACAAGACATGCACAGAGGGGAGGCAATGTAAATACATAAGAAGGTCGCCTTTTATAAGCCAAGGAGAGAGACTGGAATAGATCTTTTCCTCACAGTCTTCAGAAGGAACCAATTCTGCCAACGCCTTCATCTTGAAATTCTAACCTGCAAAAATGTGAAGCAAAACATTACATTGATTTAAGCCACCTAATCTGCAGGACTTCATTGAGGCAGCCCTAACAAACTAATATAAACTTCTTTGTACTCTGGCTTCCTGTGGGGTTTAGTCAATGGGGAACACCAAGCAGGAAATTCAAGGGTAGAGCAACTGATGTCCAGATAATATTCCCTTGGCCTTATGTAGTGTCTTAGGGGCTGGTCAGTCCTAGTGAAGGCATTGGCTCCTGGCAGATGGCCCTCTCCTCCAAGTTCTGGTAACTCTTTTCTTCCCAATAGCCTTTAGATAGAGATATGGTATCAGAGTAACTATGTGGTGGTCCTAGAATACTGTACTCTCCTATGTGGTTTTCCTACCTTCTGACCAAATGTTTGTAAAGAATCCATTTATTTAACCTTACTCAAATTGTGTTAGTTTAAATGTGCCATGTGTTTTCCACTGAAAACGAGCCTCCTCCAGTCAATATGGCAGAGAATGGGTAGATAGTTTAATGGGGGCAGGCCTAGAAGTGGCACCTCTCACTTCTGTTGGCATTCTGTTGGATAGAACTTGTCATGTGGACACACCTAATGGCAAAAGGAGCTGGAAATGGTTTTTTAGCTTTCACTTAGGAAGAAGAGGAATCGGCTAAAATGGTGTAGAACAGACAAGATGAGAAATATTTTTACAAGGAAAAATAAAATAACTGTCTTTAGAGATACACACAAAAAAACAATCAGTAACTAAAGTTTATAACAGTAGTTTAATTTAAACAACAGTATTTATATTTCTTTTAATCTTGGCTTTGAGTGGGTTAGTGGATTCCTTCTATGAAGACAATAGAAATTTATTTTTATATATACACACACACACACACACAGACACACACACACACACACATACTGTTTACTTATTAAGTATTTTTAACTTGCTCAAAAATGCATATTAGTATCATATTATGCCTTATAAGTAATTACTTCATTCACTGTCTTTCTATGATTTAAATTATCCCTAACACTGTCTTACCTACAGTATGGGTGCACAATGCTTGGGAATGATAAATTATTTCATTCTTACACTGTAAACCTTGAACTTGTTATCTCTTTGAGTGGTAGTGAATATTATTAAAACACAAAAGATTATACATTCAAACACAGAGCAGTCTAAAAGAAACAACATTTTTATTATATATATGCATGCACATATACACAAAAACATTGTATGTATATAGATATATTTTTCTAATTATTCTAATTGTCTCTGTTCATAATAGAAACAATTATAACATTGTTGCCACAGTAAACATCAAAGTTTTGCGCTTCTTCTGAAGATATTAATAATAAAGGCAAGGACTTGACATGTGTCAACCAGATAAATAGTGTTTTGGCTCAGAGTGGTGGAAAATCAGTGAGGTGGAACAGGAAAGAAATAAACTATTTAACCACTTTCCAAAATATAAAGATTATTTTCTCTAGTGAAATGTGTACATTATTTCATTAATCTTTTCATTAACTACTACCAGTAATGTCAGGAAAAACATGTCAATGGAGTAATGATTTGCTTCAACTTGAATAAAATAAAGAATGAACAATTGATTTTGATTCTAAAATTATATTTATAGGCCCAGCAAAATGTCCCTCTAACATAAACCTATTTTTCTTTTTATTTTTCCCAATGGTTATATGTGCATTCAACACAAAACAGTGAATAGGAATGAAATTTTGTTATTTAACTTTGGAAAAGAGAATTTTAAAGTGTAATCTACATAGACCAGTTAATCCAATTAGGAATTCAGCATTTTTAAAGTTATAATTTTATAATTTTAAACCTAATCAATACAAAGACTCCAATAAATTGATTACCAATTACCGTTTACAAATGTTTTTGAAAAAACAAGTTAAAATGATTATACATTTAAAAATGGGGTATTTCCCATCATTTTACTTGAACATCTGGAAACATTACCTATTACCACATTACTGCAATTTTCTCAGGAAAGGTTACTCTAATAGTCACACTGTTAGTCAAATCAGAAGAACACAGAGCTAGTTATACTTAACATGTGCATTAAACATCAGAATTTTGTTTATTTTTCCCTTAAACAAGGCATTAGTCACTCACTACTCTATATTAAGGCTAAAATACTGCAACTAATGCTCACCCTGAAGGTCAGCTGAACTTCCAGAGTTTTGGGGGATATTTTAGGTGGGATCATCAGCAGAAGACATTACGACAGACACATTTAGCAGCTATATGCACATGCATTTATAGGGAAGCGTTTACATCCGGGTATTTTACCACACATCCAGGTTATAAAAACAAAGTGCACAAAAGATAAAAGCCTGAGTCCTTCACTTTCAAGAAAAGTAATAATTTTAATATGTATTTTCTGAGTACTTTTTCAAACAAGATAATACTGTAGTCTAGAAATAGGCAAAATTATAGAGTTGGTTTCTCTTCCAAATGCATGCTATTAGTAAGTGATGAATAAATCATGACAACTCAGTGACAACTGTTAAACCATCCAAATACATGTCTTCCAGATCCAAATACATGTCTTTCAGAGGCTCAACTACCTGTGGAAACAAAGACCATCACAACATAAATGTAGATTTAACAAGTAACCATTAGTTTCCCATGTTCTTTAATTATTAATTTGACCTGAAGTCTACCTTGTTTTAGGTACTAATTTGTGCTCTCCCCTGATAAGAGAGAAAGTGTCATAAATGACTTAGAGTTAAAAATCCTGATTATTTGAATCTTTCTGCTAAATATACAGCTTGACTCTGCCTGTCTTTCTGATTTGCCTCATTTTCCTCTTAATTTTGCAGAGGTGAACTATGTCTTCTATGCTAATATAAACATACTGACATCAAACTGAAAATAGACAGTTCATAATTTTAATATTACGTATAAGAAAACAGAGACTAAAGAAAGATCATAATAAAATACACAAAACAGTTAGCCACAATTTTGTAAAACTTTTCTGTTAAATATTTAAATGTATATATAAAAGTTAACCAAGGTTAGTATCATTTTAGTTAGAGAAAATTGGAATATTGAAGACAATTGTTGAATGATAAATTTTAATTCTCATGAACATGAAATACTAAGATTCATTTGGATGCATTTTGAAATGTTAGATACATGATACTCTGAATTTAAATTTTTATAACATTTCTTACTTTTTTTGAAGTTGACCACCACAGTATTTTTAACTTACCAAATGAATAAATGTCAGAAAAGTCAAATGTTGGGAATCAGTGGTAAGAAGTGAACTCACTTTTTGAGAAATATTTAAAATAATCATCATTGGTATTTCTGGAAATTAACACAATTTAACTCCTCACATATTTTTGTGTTCCTTTCATAAGTTGAAAATGACTTATATTTCACTTAGTATTATTTTTTTCTATTAATGGAAAGTAATTTTGTGGAAAGGCATTTAAAAGCATAACTAATGTATTATTGCTTTAATATGGATTCTCAATTTATGTTCATTGGAATGAATTCAGAATCAAAAGCCAAGTCTATATTTGCTTTTCTTACTTGCATGTTATCAGTTTTAAAATATGTAACAGCTTTCTGTTGACATCAAACTTTTGCAAAAAAGCTAGCCAAATATCTTTTTCTAGTATGGTCTTTTTTATAACCAAAGTTTATTAAACATAGTATGCTTCAAATTAAGTCAATATAACAATAGTGAAATTAAGTTTTAAAGCATTCTAAGTGTGAAGTGTGGCATACCTCTGAAAGGGTCTTCACAGTTCATTTACTATAGACCACATGGCATAATGTGGCACGTATGTCATTTAGATTGTAGTCATTTAGATTGTACACAGGAATCTCTCCCCAAGTCAACATTGTCTAAATTTGTCAGTCATCTGCTGCTTTGGCTTACTCTCTACATGACCTTGTAGGTTGCTTTAATTGTTAAAACCTCATTGATCACCACATGTCATTAGAAATGAATACATTGAGCCTTTATCCATAGATTCAGTAGCAGAAAAGTTCTAGGAACCACTGAAATGTTAATTCTTTGATAATCCTGTCCACAGTGTTTATTTCTATGGGAATAAATTATTAATGTTTAATCATCTTGCTTCTGTTGACAAACACTATACTAATGAATTTTTCCAAATTTAAGGTAAAAAATACTTTTTTTGAAAAAGATTAAGCTTTTTCAAGCTTTTAATAAATGATGTTTGAGGGAGTTCCCTGATGGTATAGTGGCTTAAGGCTTCGGCGTTGGCGCTGTCAGTGCTGCGGCCTGGGTTCGTTCGATTCCCAGTCAGGAAGCTACCCACATACCAAAAAGCAAAAAAAAAAAAAAAAAGATATTTGAAACAGTATGATGATACTGTGTAAAATGGTTCTTTTACATAATTGAACAAATTAGGAAATAATGGTTCTCTGATTGTTGGTAACAAAATAACTAAATCCTAGAAAGTGCAAAGATTTAAGCACCGCTGGAGACTCCCATTATGTTAATTTTGGGTATCCATGGCACGGTAAGTTGCACATAGTGCAGGCAGGGTAAGTTTATTAGACAATGCCCTAAAATAAAAGAAAAGGGTTCAAGAGAAAGAGAGTATCCCCCTTGCTGCTTAGAGGGATCACCTCTGTTTAAAGCCAACTCCTCTATTTGTACCTTTCTCTCCCTCACCTTTTTTTCTTGCATTATCCATATTTGCTGGGTCATCCCCATCCTGCCCCGCCTCGCAAATAAAAACAGGCTTTAGGACACTCCGCTGCAAAACAACACCATTCCAGATCTTGTATTACGCTTAGTCGGCTCTTCTTCAGAGCCAAACATCTCACAAGTTTGTTGCACCTGCAGATTTCAATTTTGTTACCTAGTATTTACTCTTCAATCCAATCCGATCTGGCTTCCATGGTCCCACACCCACACAGCTTTTGTTAACATCATGTGTATCTAGGGAGTTGTATCACGCAAACTGAAAATCGTTTTAGAATGAAAAAGGGTACTGTTAATTATAACTTGAGGACAACCCATATAAACAGGTACTATTCACGCAAAACAAGATAGTGGTCATCCTGGATGACCTTCATGTTGAGGAAGTCAATAGATATTTTTCTGTCTTCATTGTACTAAGCATTTCAGTGAAAGCGCTCTGTGTTCTTGAAATCATTTTATGCTTCAGAAAGAGTAAATTTTTGGCATTCCTAATATTTCAGTAGCTAATTTTTCTTTCTGTTCTTAGACATGTTCCACTTTAGAACTTTATTCTGAATTCCAGACTCATATATCCAAATCTCATTTATCCTAATATCTTTTCTGGAAAGCCTCACCTGTATCTTAAATGTAACATGTTCAAAATAAAATTCCTGGTCTCCTACTCCTACAAGTTAACCTCACTTCTCCATGCCCCTCCCCCATATACATCTTCCCATGGTTTCCTGTTTCAGCAGATAACTTCCAAGTTATCTTTGATTCCTCTCATCACTTCATTCTTTATCTCCAAGCCCTATTATCAAGTTTCTTCCAAAATTTCATTTTATATGTGCTCATTTTTCTCTTTCTCTTCTAAAACTATCCTAAGTTTCCATCATTTTTTGTCTGCACTAGAGCGGCTCTCCATTGCCTGGTTCTAAACATCCTTTACATTTTCGCCCATGTAGTTGAAGCTACCCTCCATTAAAATCACTTCTCTGAAGTTTCTCCAATCACTTACCTTTCCTCTCCTTGCTGCTGCTAACAGGAGCTGCACAATTGGGCTCTTGTGTTTTCCTCTCCCTCACCTAACTCTGGTCTTCTTCCCCTATCACTGCTCCGTACACTTTGACATCCTGTCATTCCTGAAAAGCTTTTCCACTTTGTGGCCTTTAATCTTACTGTTCCTTCTACCTGGAATAGTGAGTCTTCTCCTTTAAGTCTTTTCTTTCACCCCTGTCATCATGGTGCTGCTCTCATAAGTCCTTCTCATTACTCAAGTTTCAGATTAAAAGTCATCTAAACTGTCTAAAGATTTTCTACCTAAATCCTATCTGTCATAGCACCCATTTTTATTGTATGGTTACTTGTTTTACTCACTGATTTTCTCTATTTCTAAATAGACTATAAGCTTCATCGGTTCAGGAATTATCTGTCTTGTTCCATGGTGAATACATCTCTAGCATCTATTAAGTAATCAATTAATAAATAAATATTAGATAATGAATGAAAAGCAGGAATTAAACTTTATTTCACATCTCAGAGGTTGGCAGGTGTTGAGGAGCAGAGAAAATTACCAAGTGAAGGAAGGAAACCATACAGTGACCCATGTCTTATCTTAGGAAGAAACAGTTTACAGTGAGGTAAAGCAGAAGTAGTTTGGAGCTGCTATAGAAATCAGAAGTCATAGTTGGTAGGGTCTCTAGGCTTTTCAACCACCTCAACTCAGTCCCATGACATTGTTTAAATGTTTACACTAATCTGGATAACAATCTGATGCGTTATAAACATTTAATAAAACATCAATAATTATATAACCATTTAAAATGAGTCCCATTTTTTCCCAAATGTCATAAAATATATCCCATTTTTAAACTTTGTTAACAGATGCCTGTGATGTTTACTGGATGCTCTTGTATCTGTGTGCATACTTGATTTAGGCTGTACCCTGCCAGCAATATGAAAACAAAGTTGATTTAGCTGAGTTATCATTACTGTCGTTATTTTAAATAGATGAAGTCATTAACTTGTCTTAACTTCAAGTCAAAATTTATCCTGTAATATTTTACCATTGAAGTGTATGTTAATTATTGAAGAACTCTCTCACTAAAATAGAAACTTAATTTTATTCAAATGATTGAAAACTTTTAGAATAGCATTGAAAAGGAATTCAGAATGGAAGGCAAAGTACTAAAATACATGTTTTCTTCCATAAAATTATAGCACTTAAACAAAAGTGATTATATTCATGTTAAATGTATTTGAAAATAACTTAAGTAACATAACCTTTTCAGAACTATACAAAGCTTATCATTAGTGATCTCACTAGTGACTCTAGGGAATTTGGTTTCTTAGCGTGTTCATTAAAGACAGGCAGTTCCTCTGTTGGGATTATCATATCATCCCAAGAGGCATAACAGTTCCACTATATGAGGAAATACTACCTCCCACAGTTTTTTCAGTACTTAAAACTAATTGGAAATATTGTGATGTGTGTATATGTGTGTGTTTGTGTGTATGAGGGCTGTCCAGAAAAAAATTCTGCCATAAATACCTCTGTGTTTCATATTACATGGTTGGATACTTTCTGGATAATCTCTCTCTCTCTCTTATATATATATACATATATATGTGTGTGTGTGTGTGTGTGTGTGTGTGTGTATCATACATATATATGTAGCATACATACATATATATGCAGTATACATATATATATATAGCATACATATAAATATGTAGCATAAACTTACAGTTAAAATGTTTAGCTCTCTGAATTTGGAATGGACATTGATTTTATAATTAGGGAATGATGTTACTTAATGTTCTGGATTTGATAGCTACAAATTGATATGTATAGCATATAACAATCTACTTGAGATAAAAGTGGTTATACAATTGGATTGGCTTTCTTTTCAATCAGCTTTCATATCAATAATGATTAATTCATGCAGAGAAAATATTCTAAAATTAAAAGCTCAGCACTTTGACAGTAGGAACTTTGCTTATCAACTTTTATATCCTCAGGACCTAACAAATGGCTTTGCAGAAGAATTAATAAATGTTTATTGACTGATGGATTAAATGAATGAATGAATTAAATATTTTCAAAATAGGCATTTGACATTGTCAGAACCAAAGTATTAAAAAAAAGAATGAAAGAAAAGAAAGCACTTTTTGTGCCTATAGTTCTAGTAGTAAAGTATTACTTTTTAGAAGAGAATTGTAAAATGTTATCTAGTATAATGTAAAATGAATTGTTTATTATGCACATTACTATTCTGGAGGAAAAATCTACACTACTCTCAGATCCACTTGTGAGGTGACGGGAATATTAAACCAAGTAGTAATGCAAGGTGAACGTAGATATTATGTTCATAATAATTAACCTCTTGCTCCTTCATTGTTAAGAACAAATTTATTAATAAGTTTTCATTGCACTAATGTGATGATAATCATCATGTGTGGATTAGCTTCTGAGACAATTTTTTTTTAAAAAAGTGAAGCAGGAATCAAGGAGACCACTAAGAAAATACTTTGCACTCCATCAACCCAGTGAGCCTTTAAAAGCAGGAAGTGCAGTATTTCCTTCCCTAGTTTTCCCCCAGTCTCCTGTCGATCAATTACCCTGAGGTGATAAGGTATAAAGTGGTCTGCTTCTTCAGCAGATTGGAGAACAGCAGTGTGATCCCCACACCACTGCCATTACTTCTTGATACCAAACGAAGAATAGATGTTTATCCACTCTCTGAGAGAAGAGGCCCTTGGCTTGTCCAAACTCCTCTCAGCACTGTGTAAATACCCAACTCTGTCTAACTGAATGAACCTATTTGAGTGCCTGTTTCCAGAACAAGAAAGTTGGCTTCCGGTAACATGAAGTGTTTTTTTCAATGGGTGCTCAATTTAATCTCTTTATTGGAAAAATATGTTTCTAATATACACCTGATCCTGTTGACATTTTGAGCTCTGTAATTCTACATTGTGAGGTGCTGTCCTATGCATTGTAAGATGTTCAGCGGTATCCTCGGCCTCTATTGCTCCCCTCAGTTGTGAGGATGAAAACTATTTCCAGATGTTCTCAATTGTTTCTATGGGGCAGAGAGGACAAAATCACACACCTTCATGGAGAACCACTTATCTACACACACACACACACTCCCTGAACTATTTCAAAACTCTTATCTACAGTTTCCAAATGACGATAACAAAGAATTTTTATTTTTAATTTTTTGTTTCTGGTTTTGTAGAAGAAAAGAAAGCAAACTATTAGCCTGTGTATTTTAAATTGTTGTGAAGAGTAAATAGCACAGTGATTATGTTTAGGATTTAGAAAATGAATTATTATTAAATGCCTCATGAATCAAAGATAGTTTTACTTGTCAACATGACCTGACTAGAATAATGATCTTAATTAAAAAAATTTTTCGTAGATAAGGCAAAATAACATCTACATACTTCTTCTTAAGTCTTTAAAATAATTAAATTAATGATAGATAATAACATCCCCAATTGTCCTTCCCCTCAACCATAGCCACTGATGATATGATAGACAAGAACTTGTGAAGAACTAGTTAGGATGAAATTTTTAAGAACTGGGATGGAAACAATAGAGAAGGTTCAAATTGTAGTCACAGACTAGGGTGTTCTGATTGATCTTGCATTTTTCCAGTTCAACTGACACATGGAACTCCCACACTATTTCTCCAGTGATTTCTGAAACAGGAATGCTGGTGGCCATTAAATTGAACCATGATCCATGTATCACTCCTAACACCACCGCATTCCTCACCTCTCTCAGGGACCACATAATCAAACCCACAAAGTGAATCTAACTTGGGATCAGAGATGGGAGCATACAATGGGGGAATGTGAATTTGGTGAAATTGTTTTCTTTTTCCATAATAAAGACCCCTCCATCAGGTATCTTTTCCAAAAGGAGCATATAGAAATCTCAGCCAATAACATATATCCAAAACATAAATTTTATTTTCTGCAACTTCATTTCCATTTTTATTCTCCATTTGAATGAAAGAGCAAGAAATCAATTTTAGTCAATGAGGGTTCTTCCTCTGTCCCTGTGATTTTATCACAATGCCAAGGCACATGTGCTATAGGTGATTGTGTACACTGATGTTATTGTATCAACAGGTCTCTTGTAAGACGGTCCTGTTGAATCTGGTTTTGCTTATTAGATTACACACAGAGTGGAATCAAACTCTAAAGAATCAAAGGCAGGAAGAAACTCATTTGTGCTTCTTGTCCATAAAAAAGAGATAACATAGAGTGATTATTAGAAAACGAAAAAGCTTATGATTTCCAAAACATTAACGTGAGGCTTCTTAAGGAACACACCTTAATATGTACTCAATTTTACTATATACTCTATTTAAAGAACCAGAATAGCTATTCTGTAACTCAGTAGAGATATGTTTATAAGTAGGGTCTTCTGTGAGTAGCTATGGTATGAAATAATGTAAGGTTGAGACCTGTATTGTTAGCAATGGGAAGGTCTGGGTAAGGGGCTACTATTGCCAGCCCTGTAGTTTTCCTGTCTCCTCTGGAACTGGTCCTAAGTCACCACTCTGGAATGCAAATAATCACAGGAAAACATTTTGAAAAACATGTTTTTTCAAAATGCTTTAATTGGAATAGTATCAATAGCAACATAGTTAAAAGTAGAATATGCATTTTTTTCCTAGAGTTAAAAACTAGAATTATGTTTTTATCTTCCTAAAATAATGGTTAAGCTATAACTAAATCCTTAAAAAGCCAATTTTTAATAAGCTCAGCTGTATTTTAATTATGTGAATAATGTCATTACTCAATGCAATTTCATTCAACAACAACAAAAGTGAATAGCCTGTTTGATAAGGCATGGATAGTTTTACTTTTCTTGGCATTCAAAAAGTATAATGCTATACCAATTATAGCATATTTCTGGAAATAACTTAAAAGCAAATCCTAACACTGTCATTGATTTTAAGACCATATATTTGTTACTATACAACTCAGAAATTTACCTCCCTCATGTGTCAAATGTAAGAAATTATAGTACTCACTACAGAGGGTTATTGTGTACACCTTTTCACAATAATGAATCAAGTTCATCTACTGTGTCCAGGAACATGAAGTAGCAAAGACTATTCTGTCAGCACTATGCCATTATTATTATGACCACATACAAGAACGTGAGTTCTTGAATTGGACAGCCAGAGCTCTACCACTGTCATCATCACTGTATGTGCCATCCGGGGCAAGAGCCAGGACTTCTAAGCTTTACTGGGTGTGTTGAGCATTAAAAAAGCTGAAATAGGTAAAATCGTTTAGTAATTACTTAATCAATGTTATTTTTTCCTCTTCTTTTTGTTCGGATGATGATTATCATCATTTTCTTTTACATACCATTATCTTTTATTTAATAGCAACCATTTGGGGCAGATTAAGATTTGGAAAATATACTCATATGCACCTGGATAGGATTTAAAAAATATTACTAAGACATACCATTATTATTGTCTCAAATAAGTTCAACATAAAGAGGCAGAAATAAAGTAGACCTCACATTTCTTATCACTTGTCTATGGTAATTTATACATACTACATACTATATGAAGTTTTGCTGAATGAATGAGTGAAGCGATAGATGTGTGAACAAATGAGTTAGTTTAATAGTTCCTAAATAACTCATTCAGAAATTCATCCACATGCACTAAAATATGAAATAATTTAAATAAGTTTGGAAGTTGAGTGGTTTACTGCTGCTCTTGTTAATGTGGCATGAGTTTGGATGTCATAGATCAAAAGTCCAGAGAATAAAGATTTGATAGCACCCAGATGAAAATTACTTTAGGCATCAGAAGTTTATATCCAAGTTTAGGTTCTAATTCCTTTGATTATCAATGTAGAAAAAAGAATTTCACTTTGAAAGAACTTGCTAAGGACTGATCATACAAGTAAAAACACAAATTCTAGGAACTAAGCCAGGCTCTGATTTCTTCTGTCCCTGGAGTGTTTTATTTAAAGAACCATTGATTTCTACCATTACTCTGAAGAAACTCATGTGTGAAGGTGGCCAAAAATGTGCCTGGAATTCACTTTTCTAGGATCCTTTCCAAAGGGAGATCAACTTCTTTTGGATTAGCACATGAGCAGCTTTGCTGAAGGTAGCCTTTTAAGCATTAACCTCAATTTTTGACAAACACATTGAAAAAGGAAGAAAAAAATATCTGTGATAGTTTCCATAAATCCTGGAAACTTTAGTTTGCTTCATTTCAATGTTTAGAAGAAAGGAAATACTACTGTAATCAAATAAAGGTTTTTGAAATGAATTGTCAATAGCTTACTGTATGCCTGAGGCTTACTTGAGGGCATTTCCTTATGAAATACTGATGTACAATTAAAAACATCTAGCTTTAAGCCTTATGATTGAAGAAAACTGCAAAATCACTAGGAATTTTTATTAATGGATAAGCATACTTTTAATAAAAGGGCTAATAAAAAAGTCCTACACTTTGCAGCTTGAAATAATGGAACATGCGAACTCCTCACAGTAAGTGGAGCATTTTCCTTTAATGCATGTGGACAAACATTGTTTTCTCAGAATTGGCCTCAGTCTCATACATAAAACATCGAGAGCGGGGTGACATGTGGAGAACATGCCCGATATTCTTGCCAAGAGTAATCCTGTATTAAGCAAGAGAAAAAGTAAACTGTGATGACGTTTAGTCTTAATAAACACAGCCGGTGGTGCCATAACTCTGAGAAGTTATAAAGATGCATTTTGACTAGGAGCTTGGTATTTTTAGTAGAATCATGAAAAGCTGAATTGAAAATACAGGAAAGCAATGTGACCTTATGGAAATTGTGCTTCCTGTATTAGAAGACATAAGGCCTAGGTTCTTGTTTAAAATAAATTTACTATAATTTTATTGCCAAACCCATTATGGGTCTTCCGTGTACTCCAGTCACCACTAAGGGCTGCCAGCAAATAGCTTAGATGCCATCGTTATATAGAGTAGTTACTGCTACTCAACATTTAGAATCTTTTCTTCACCAGTGTAGTACCTCTTGTCATGTATACCCTATTCTTATTTTCTTATCCATCCTACTATTGCTTTTATTGCATTTTTGCTTTTTATTCTTTAATACCAAAATAATCAGGACATTAATTAGAAAATTACATAGGAAGAAAATGCTGCTCATCACTGCTTCAAGTTCTCTTTTGTTTTCAGAGGTAATTGCTTTCCAGTCTCTAGAAATTTCTTCTATATTCCTGCCTTTGGACATACAAAGAATAAATACACATTGCTATTTTTTGTATTTATTTCCAAAATTATCACTGACTTTCAGTTATGATGGATGAGGATGAACCTGTCTTACACCAGCCCCACGTTTCCATCCTGCAATTCCTACTGTAAAAAAGAAAGAAATGAAAAAAAAGAGAAAAGCGACAACAAATAAAACCATTATTATAAATGACACATACTGAATTTTACACAGGCAAATATTATACCACAGTTACCTTTCCTCTTTTCCACACCCTCACCACCTTTTCCTCAGTAAATAATTTTCCTGTTTTTAATTTGCATAGTTTTCAGTGTGCCTTTTTCTCCATTTTGTAAACACTTCATCAAATATCCTATAGAACTCTTTAGTGATGAGATTTCCCTTTGCTATTCTCTTTTGTCTGGTCAAATTATTTCTGGGTGTCTCGTTTCCTCTTTCTTGTGTTACTCCATTTTGCTGAAACATCTCATATATTAGCTCTTTTGAATCAAAGGAAAAGTAACAGTTTTGCCACATCTTTATTTAAATATGTTTGTTCTACCCTCAGTCTTAATTTTACACTTAGAATTTTATACACAAAATGTAATGATTTTCCCTCAGAATTCTGAAGGCGTGGCTCACTGATTTCTAGCATCCTTTTTTGCTGTTGAAAATCTAATACCCTTCAGGTATTTATCTCTTTATATATGATGTGTTTTTAGTCCTACCTTTTAGAGACTTCTTTCTAGTTTTAGTGTTCCAAAATTATGCGAAGTTGTACTTAGTGTTTTTCATTTTTCCTTCACTATGTTGGTCACTGCACGGACAGTTGACTCTGTGGCCAGGCACATTAAGTACTGAGGCTCTTTAGTCTCATATTTCCTCTACTTTCTATTTCTATATTTTGTTATAGTTTCTCAGGTAATTTTTGTGCTTTGCATTTCAATACTTACATTGATTTTAAAGTCTTACATGTTTTTTTTATTTCAATCCCTCTTATTTTTCATTTTAGAACTCTGATTATTATTTTTTAAATAACATGTTTTCATTTGGGGGAAGTTTGTAGGATCTTCCTTTTACCAGGAGCCTTCTGCAACATCACAAAAATGGTGTTTTTCTTTTCTCATTCACTTCGCTGCATGCTCCCTAGACCCTTTGCGGCATGGCATTGTAGTATGTTTTCTTAGTCTCTCATATTCTTTCACCACTTTTTCATCTTTTTGTCTTTGGCCCTAATATTTTGGATATTTTCATTACTTTGTGATTTAACATCTCAAGACCTCTTTCTTATTTTCCATAATGCTCTGATTTCCCCCTTGATACTATTGTCGTTTTATGATGAGAATAACCTTTTGTTTTCTCCCTAAGGATATTTAATTACAGATTTTTAAAAGTTTCTTCTATGTCCTGATGCATCAGTCAGGGTCCCAGCAGGAAACAGATGTGTTTAAGCTTGAAGGATTTACATGAAAGGAGTTTAATTGAGAGACTGTTTATAAGTGTTTGGGCAGGAATAAAGGACCCAGAATTTCAATGATGGCTGAGAAGCTATCAATATACACAGGCCTAAGAAGGAAGGAGAGGCACTTTCAGAGTTTTGGAAAACTTGGAGCACTGGGGCTGAGAAGCAGAGTTGCTGTCAATAATGTGGTCAGGTGCAGAGGTTAAGTACCTGATCTTTCTGATGAGGAGGAGTAGGAATACTTGGCTGCACAAGGTAGATGAAGAGAACTGAGTGCCCTGAACATGAACTTCAGCCAGCACCCATGGTTTTAGTCCTGCTCCTTACTCATGGTCTATAGACTATCCCTTTTAGTTCTGGGACACCAACTGGCTCAGCATGAACAGATTCAAGTATCCTCAAGTCTACTAAAATTACCTAGCGATCCTTCATCTGTTTTCTGTTTCCAAAAAAATGTTGAACATTTTCATCTACTGCTATGCGTTCTACATTTTCTGTATCTTTGTGAGTTTATACTTTATTTGTAGTAAAGAAAAAGTGGAGTCTTATTGAGGAGAGAAAATAGAAGATAATCATTAAGGCTGTTCTTTCATTTATAACCAGAACTAGTAATATTTAAAAATTTCCTTTTGCAATGTTATTCACTTGTGATAGAGGGACTACCAGGATAATATAGCACATGATTAACATGTGAGATTCTTCATGAGAGAAAAAAAATGAAATAAGGTTCTTACTAGACATCAACTTCTACCATTTTTGATCATCAACTTCACCATCATCAACCCCTTGGGTTTTCAAACTCTTCTTTTCTCTTACATTCATCCCGCAACATATCTCCACCCACCCCTGCATTTCTCCAACACAATTAGATGGACACAGTATTAGATGGATAAATATTGACAAATACCTTTCAGTGTCTCCTCAGCATAAATCTCTTGAGTCCTTGTTTTTTATCATTTATTTGAGGACAATTACTTAAATATGCTATTTAATTTTTTTCTTTAAAAATTCTAATTTATGCTGGTATGGAGAGAAAGAAATTTTCCTCTATTCTTCTAGCTTCTTCCGGCTAGTCTAATAATTAAATTATGTGAGACAGATTAACAAGAATGAATAACCAAATTTGATTTCATGTGTATGTCCAGGAACCACACACACATGAGAGAGTCAGAGACCACACGTACATGAGGGATTCTGAGACAGAAAGGTGAAATGAGGTATATGACATCCTAATCTGTGGTATGAGGAAGATGCCCTGAGGCTTCAGAGGGAAGAAGGATCGTTTGCAGGCTATTGAGTAGTTAGAATAATGCCCTGCAATACTGATAGGTCATAAAAAGTTATTTCTGGTGATAACTCTTATTATGGGTAAAGCCCCAAGTTTAAATCATTTAAGTGAGAGTTAAAAGTTTATCTTGAGACCACGTGTTTGCAATTGACTTCAGCTCAAAATAATTCACATGTCAAAGTAGCACATTCTGGAAGGCCTATTTTCAACCCCTTAATTAGATCCATTATATTGTCAAACGATACCACTGTGTGCTTTTATGAAAATTTACTGAAATATTCTTGATTGCAAAATATAAAAACAAATATGATATGGTCTGTGGGTATTAGGAAATCAGATATACCCTGTATATAAAGAAACTTTTGTATACATCTTTTAATTATATTTTATTGATCATATTTTTCAAATCTTCTGTATTCTAATTGCCTTCTTCAACTTGTTAGTTCACAATTTAGTAATGATGCACTTAATCTTCATTTCTCCTTGAATTTGACTTTACATACACATTATTTTATACATTTAAACTGTGTTGTGTCTTTTATAAGTACATAACCTAAATAGTCCTATTTTGTGTTTTGAATTTTTATTGTTATCGAATGTTAGTCCCTGACCTAACTTTTTAGTTTTCATTTGTTTGCTCTAACTGTACCAACTCACTTCTGAGTTACTGGATGTCACATATAGCTGTTATTGATAATTCTCCAGAATTAAAATAGTTGAGGGGCTTTAACTTATTTCAATAACTTTTGTTCTTATTACTATACTTCAGTATTTTATGAAATTTTTTAAATTCATTTTTATTGTTAGATTTATTGGGGTGACATCTGTTAGCAAGGATTACATAGGTTTCAGGCATACAATTCTACAGTGCATTGTCAACTTGATGTATAATAAGTTCACCACCTAATGTGACTTCTCTTTCCATCACCTTATATTTAGCTTCCCCCCTCTGAATCTTTCATATTTTCCTTCTCTGTGGTGGCATATTCTGCTTTATTGTTATCACATTCACTGACTTTGAAAATAAGCCACTTCCTTTTAATTTTGCGAATAGTCATATTAATGTTTTTATGAAATTTTAAATCAATCATCCAATAGCTATTATGAACAGAATTATGACTTTTCACTTCCTTTTAGAAAAGATTCAGTGTTCAACATTGCATGGTCCTCCACTAGATTTTCCATTACTTGATTGAAAACCATTTATTGATTTTATGACACAGATTGTCTCTTTAAAATAAATTCATTTTAATTAAATTGTAACTATGTTTAATGCAAGTATTTAGAATTTTGTGTGTATTTTGCTAACTTGAAATTTCATCAGCAGTTCTTTCCCAGCTATAATTTTCTTTCTGTGAATTTCTGTCTGCTGAATTATGTTTTATTCTTTGTGACCAGGTTCTCAAAGAATAGCTTTGTAAATATTCATCCTCTATGTAAAGATTTTCATTATAGTTTTTACTTTATTAGCCATATTATATCATCTCTCTTCAATTTTCCTAATATCATAGTATTTTCTTTCATTGTATACTTGGTCAAGTTTTATACATGGGATATTTTGTAAATTCTGTTGAGAACATTTTTCCAATTACTACTTTCTTCCATTTTTAAATTTATCTTTGCATCTTCAAACACTATGCATTCTAAATTTATATCCACAATTTAAATACAGAACTCTAATCTTTTTCATAAGTACCATAAATATATTTTTGTCCTCTCCTCCTTCTTACAGATGGAGGTTAAAATTTGCCCAATATTTGTTTGTAATCACAGAGAAGTTGCAATTTGGCAGAGAGGAGGGAATAGGAGTGCTGTGGAAGCAGCACAGGACTATCTCTTGCTTTAGTTTGTAATTTCTTTCATGAGGGTGGTTGGGATTGAGAGTCTCCACACCCAGACATAGGATAAATATTAAATAACAAGACACACAACCAGCAGAAATAGCAGGCCTGCACATGATCAGAGCTTTGGTCATCGGTATTCACAGACAAAAATTTATTTTCTGTGCTAGAGGTCTGAATTAACTCCACAAGAGAAGGGTTTCCACTGGGACAAAGTGTGTGGTTAATATGCCTTGTAGCACCAAGGACAGTTTCTCAGTTTAATTGGCTTGTGTTTCAAGAGAGAAAGCTAGTCTATGCTTCTGTAAGACTAATGCTGGGTCCCCATAGTTTGAAGTGCTCGTCTTCATAAGTGAGAGAGAATTTCAAATGGACATGTGGATTCAAAAGCTGTCTAATATTTAGAGGTCAGGAAAATGAGCAGGAACCAGAAACGGGGAGAGATAATGAGCTGCTATTGAGATAGAAACCAAAACAAGAGAAAAATGTGTGCAGAAGAGTGAAGAGTGTTTCCAGAAGGAACGACGTCATCGAACATGTGTTCCAGCTATTAAGTAATACAAGGAATGAGAAAGGGCCATGAATTTTCAATGTAGAGGGAAAAATACAAGCTCAACAAAAGCAAATTCATAAAATCCTGATGGAGAGGGTGAAAACAGATGGGCAGAAAACAATTAGACACACTAATACAACAAAATTCTCAAGGAATTTTCTATAAAGGGTAGCCTCACACTGAAGAAATATATGAAGAGGCAGTATGGTCAAGGAAGAATTTTTTTTTTCTTTGTTAGGATTGATATTCAAGTGTGCTTTTATGCATCCAGGAATCCTATACTAGAAAATAACCAACTTATGAAGTGGAGAAGCTAGGAAATAATGGCAGGTACAATACTTTTGAAAAAGTAAAATGTATCTCTGCATTTTGGGGTGCCATTGGGAAACCATGGGCTCTCACTCAAGCGCTGAATATACTTCCACGTTAAGGAGGATTTTGTGCTTTCACCCTAAAGATTAAATTTGAATTTTCTACTTCGTTAGTATTTCTACTGATTTAATTCTGGCTTGGTGGACATTAATCACCAATTCCATGCCAAGGTTCTTTTTTTTTTTTACCTATTTATACAATTCAGTGCTCTTTGAAATAAAATACTGAAGGGGAGGAGGTGTGAGATAAGTATTTTATGCTCATACTTATTATATGAATTCTCTCAAAATTGAACTTAGTTATATAAGTCTTACTTTTAATAATACCTTTATTGTGTTATCATTTTTCTCTAAGATGACCTTTAAGAAATATTTAAAATAAATTGAATTTCTTTTTCTCTCCTATTTATTCCCACTAAATGCACTAATGTGTAGAATCATTAATATTTTACATCCTAAACACTTAAAACAGTCTCATCTCACATTTTTCTTAAAGTTCATTAGTCTTCACGCTGATAGTTAAGCCAAAATTAAAATAAAAATTAGTACCCAACTAAAATTTTAAGCATCTAAACATTTAATTTTTTTTTACTTAACATAAAAGTTATTGATTTTTATCTGAGGAAATAAGATTTTTATTATTAAATAATAAGATTATTATTACCACTGTAGCTAGGAGAATGTAGACAAGAAAAAACCATATACACACATCAAAGTAATTGTGCAACATTTCAGCCTCATACATACACTAGTGAGTTGCAGTGTGTTTTATTTGCCATACCATTCTAAAAGACAAAGACAAAATTTTCCGTGTTTTATAAAGGTAATATGAACGTCCCCCCCCCCGCCCTCTCTCCCCTACCAACACACACACACACACACACACACACACACACACACACACACAAAGAAAACAGAGGCTTTGGAATATTAGGTTTAAATAATTTTATAAGACTATAAAAGAAAATGGCATTTGGAACCAGACAATATAGAAATTTAGATTTCATCTAAATTCACTAAAATTGTCGTCCCCTCAGAGAGTACTGCACCTCTTGCTTTAAAGTGGAAGGATCACTGGACATAGATTCCAATAGTGTCAATATAGCAATGAGACTCTTTATTTCCAGTTAATAAAGCCTCATGACTAGGTATAGTACAAATCACTTTCAATTTGAGATACATCTTTGAGAATTCACTTTCATTCCATGGAAAGAAAATACAATAAATCCAATTATTTTTAAACACTTAAAATTTTATCAGACGTCAAAGAATGCTCCAGAACATAGATTATGAGTTTGAAAAACAAATAGAAAATGTTAGGCAGCACCACAAAATGTTGTCAATTTACAGACTCCTGGGTCTTATCAGGATAAGTTATACCCCGAATCTCATTTTATCTGGGTTAACACCCTCTTAAGAATGTATGAATGTCCCAGTTTGGTAAATTATAATTGTCCCAAGAGTGACTCACCTGTGGCTCCCTCTGCTGGTAGGGATCACTACTTGACAGTGCTTGATTTTTCACATACCGGGCTATGTAAGCTTACCCCTCAAACACATGAACTTATCCCCAACCCTTTTGTCTTCAAAATAAACTCTCACCAAGAGCACTTGCATATTACTAGTGTTTAAAAAAAAAAAAAAGATCAGGTTCATAAAAATCTGCATAAACGCACTTAAGACCCTGTGGACCCATCAATTCAAAAGTACACTGGCCAGTTATCAGCTGCCCTCAGCAAGGACCATGTATCTCTAACCTTTACTAAGACTTCATCTTGTTTTCTTCTTCCTATAACAAGCCAATACAGCCACAAATAGCAAGAGCATTTTCAGATCCCCATTGTCAAAATATGGCATTGGTGAAGTTTGTTCCACCAAGTTTTGATAACTAGTGACCTAGTCTATTTGTGATCAATTTTTTTCACAATCCTGTTGTTCGCCCGAACTCCTACAGTCTGACTCCTAGCAGAGCTGGTTCTGTATTGTGTTAGATTAATCTTCTAGATCTGTTCTGGGAGGTGGTGGTGGGGGAGGAGGGGCGATGAAGGTGAAAAAGAGAAAGTTTCTGTGTCATGGTCTTAAAAATGAGCAAACTAAAGTTTCCAAATTTCCCAATCCTGTGTGCCCCACAGGTAGCAGATAAGTGTATTTATTCTGTTATATGTTCTATCTACTCTGACAGCCCCTGTGCTATATGGGGCTTTCTGGAAGGGGCTTACTTAGCATTGCCATAACACCCGAGCTTGGAATTCATACTATCTCTTCACCCAAGATCAGGCTCCGTCTTGGAATCCTTGCAACACCAGACATACTGAGAATGACCACCCATCATTGCAGCATTCAGTTTATAGAAGTTATAAAAGCATATTCACTGATCTGGCTAAAGATACTTAGCCACAGAATCGTCCTTTGAATTGTTTTAGGGTTTCTCCCTCACTTCCTAAGTGACTCAATTTATATATAAGGAAGACTAAGCCACATGGTTGTGGCATTCCATGTATCTTTTCTCTTACAGACCAGTCACAATCATATTTATATTATGAATCTTAAGGTCCTATAGGTCTTGAACTATAAATCATTATGTTTCAAATTCTAATAATGATAAAAGGTTTTAATTAATTGGCTATTTATTTTCCATTTGACCTTCCATAAAACTTTTTCTAATCCAAAGGATTAGAACAGAAATTATATTTCAAAGATAATTTCTGGTAAAATTCTGTATGTATTACTTTAAAAAAAGTAATGTGGTGTGTGTGTGCATATATACATACATATATTAATGCTAGTAACATATAGTTTTATTTCAAATTGGTTTTTTATCTAATTCTAAAAACAGTATATAAAAGAAATACCTTGAAGACAATTTATATTTGTATAGCACTGAAACTGGCATAATGTCTCAGATTAGAAATTAGAATCCATACTTCTTCAGTAGCACAAAATATATCATGACATTCCAACACCTCCATTGTCCCATTTAAAATAGTATTTTCTTCCATGACAATTGATGAAGCCTTTCTCTAAGAGTCAATTTCACTTTAAAGAACACTTTAAGAATGAACCAGAGTTTGTGAGTTTGGCCATATGCAACCAATAAAACTGAAAGCTAAAATTTTATGGTTCAAAACATCAATTTTCATTTCAATTTTATTGCCCATCTTCAGGTTATCTGAAAGAATGGTCATAGTGTGATTTCTGAGTCTGAAGTTGCAGCAATTTGAGACCCTATAAGTATAGATGTCATAGTGATGATGGATTTAATGCTATACAGGTTTTGCTTTAAAAATTCTTCCCAAAGCAGCTTTTGATTGACTGTAAGTGATGATGAATGATGAAGCCCAATTGCTCATGAAACCTTATTGTTCTGTATGTGTGTGAGTGTGCATGCGTGCGTGCGTGCATGTGCACATGCATGTGTTTGTAATAGAGGTGAACATTCATCAGCAGTTCTCAAAAATATTATTCTTTGTTTTCCATTAATCTCCTAAAACTCTATGTAACTACAGTATCTTGGGCACATGTACTCATTGCAGAAGTTCACCCTCACTACTTAACATCTGTGTCATGGCTTTTCTGTTTTCCCCCTTGGTCTATCAGAGAAAATTAAAGGAAGCAACAGGCTTTTGGAATCAAGGATCAAGAAACCCCAGCTTAGGAACTCTCAGAAGGAGCTTTGATGCATTGTTTGGTCTGGCATGCCTCTGAATTTTCTCAGATGTACACTGGAGATGATAACATTTACAATAAACAAGATAATGCAGTATAGGAAACCTAACATAACATTTTCTATGTGTAAATGAGGAAAGGATTAATAAGCTTCACCCAGAATATACGGTGATGTTAAATGTCTGGGTGAGCTAGCTTTTATGTTTCAACAGACTTCAATTGAATAGTGTGTTTTCCATAGTTCAATGAACATTCTTTTTCTCAATTTAGTGGTATTCAAACAGTTTTTGCTTTGCCTCAATAGTTTCCTGATTGTTAATAATAATATAACTTGTGTGTAATAGCTAGTCAATTATTCTGTCATTCTCTTATTCTATCATTGTTATCCTTAGTGCTTGTGATCCGTATTCAGTAAATATACCTCTTTTTTCACAACTATGTATAGTTTAATTCTAATTTTAGTCTAAAAATACAAAAATTATTTTGTATACATGGTATAATAAATATGATTATGGGGTTACCTATTTTATGACCCAGAGTTTAACAGTAATTTCAGAGTAACCAGTATACTGACACTTTGAAGGCAGGACTACACATAACTGTGCATATAGCAAAAATGGGGGTAAAGCAAGAGAGTAATAGATAAAAAACACTTCCTGAGAAAAGAGTGAGTTCCAGAAGATTTTCTAGTCTGGTGTGAAAGGGAGAAACAGACTTGTAATGTAACAACTTCTAAACAAACCAAATGTCATGGACTGAATTGTGTTTTTATAAAATTCATATGTTGAAGTCCTAATCCCCAATACCTTAAGATATGACTACCTGCAGACAGAGTCTTTAAAAAGGTACTGTGTTTTTCTGTGTATACGATGACCCCTATTTTTCTAACTCAGCATTAAGAAACTCTCTCATCTGGTTACTCCCATGTATAAGACGATCCACAATTTTCGGTCTAACAATTTTAGACAAAAGTATTGCCTTATATGCAAAAAAAAAAAAAACAAAAAAACAAAAAAAAAACAGTAATTAAGTATAAATGAGGTCGTATGGGTGGGCATTACTCCATTATGAGTGATGTCCTCACTAGAAGGGGAAGAGACACCAGAAATGTGGGTACATAGAGAAAAGGCCACCTGAGGACACAGGGGAAAAACATTCAAAGCAAACGAAGGAGGGAGGCCATTGGATAGACTGAACATGTTGACACTTCGATCTTGGATTCACAGCCTCCAGAAATGTGAGAAAATTAATTTCTATTGTTTAAGCCACCAAGCCTGTGGTATTTAATTATGGAAATCCTAGCAGACTAAGACACCAAATAAAACCAACCAAACTAAGCAAACAAAAAAACTAGCATCTGTAAAGCATCCAACTTTATTCTAATTGCTCAAGCCTCATGTTCAACAATTTAAGGGTGAGTGGATTAAGATACATTTTCTTCTACCACTGATTTATTTATATATTTTGTTTTATGGATATGGAAACTGAGTATCAAAAAAGTTAAGTAGCCTTGACTACTCTTTCTCTAACCCCATTTTTCCCACCAACATTGCCACACACGACATAGTTGTGCTCCAGCCGCTTTCCATCAGGCTTTCTTTCAATTCACCCAACTCCTAACCATCTGCCCCCCAGGGGCTTTTGGATATACTGTTCCCTCTGCCTAGCACACTCTTACCTAATTCTACTGGTCCACCAATTCCTATTTATTTTTCAGATTCAATCTCAAATCTTACTTCTGTGGGAATGTGTTTCCTAACCTCTCAGATTAAATCAGTCCCCAACCCCTTTTAGCAGTTTGATGGTTGGTATATGTCATCCTCTTGAGATTTGAATTATAAAAGATGGGTAGTAACGCTGCTTTGTCAATCTTGTATCCCAGTGTGGACTGTCTTGCTTGACACATAGCTGTATTGGAAACTACCTTCTTGACAAAGAGTAAAGATCTAGGTAATAAGTAATGAAGTTTTGGAGTCAGAAAGGAATTCTTTCTGACTCCAAAGTTCATCCTTTCCCTCCTTCCTCTCAAAAGCAATTTAGGAAAGAACCAAGGAACTGAAATAATTTAGGTGTTTCTAAAATGAAATTCAGGTGAGCAAACAGGAATATATAGGTAGGTATGATTCGTCATCCTCTCTTCCTACCTCTACCACCAAAAAATGTGTGATACAGCGGAGTAACCTAGAATCCCCGGTGACGTTTTCTAAGGCAACTAGTCTTTATAAGGCAACTAGATGGAACTAAAAGTGCCCACCAAATAAGCTTTGTGGAACTTAATTCTGTGACTCATCTGACTAGGGATTTACTCTCTAAATTCTCATAATGAAACAGGCATCATTCTTTGAAAGTGTGATGTGATGACCACCCCCAACAGTGGATGTGAGGTATACACTAGCAGTGTAAGACCTATATACACTAACTCTGAATGTATCAGTAACTGAAAGGGCAGTTTTAGATTCAGGCATGAAAAGAGGTGAATCAAGGTTCTCTGAGGATAATTTCATCACCACATCACTTTGTAGTTTCTATGTGCTTTTTTGATCCTCCTCTTATTTCTATGAATAAACAGACTTCCTCTGTCTCTTTCACTTACACTGTTTTTGTGAATTGTTTTGAGATAGTCTCAGTATAACTCAAGACTCTCTTAGGAATTGCCTGTAGTAGAAATTCAAGTACCAATGTGTAAATGCTCTTTAAAACTAATAAATTGTATTTCAAAATTAGCCTGCTGGTTTATTAATATCATTTTTTAAAAAGTACTTCATTTGAATAATTTTGCCACATAATATAAGGTATAAATGTGTGCTAAATTAGTCTAATTTATGAAATTTTCTTAGTGTTCCTTTTCTAAAGTAGATATTTCATATCAAGGAAAAATTACTAGAAATGGTTTAATTGCTTATAATGATATAGATATTAATTGCATATATTGTTCTTGATTAAATTTAATCATTGATGTTAGTATTTAATAATCTAATATCAATTATTTTAGTACTGAGTATTGTTTTACAGATCCTGAAATATAATTTAATTAGAGCTACTGTAATTAATGTGGGATATTAACCATATCACTGATATTTAATCTCAATCACAAAGGCAAAATGTATTTAGAAATTTATTTACCGAGTGGAAGGGTCTGAAATTTTAGAAAGGAACAGTCTTGCAGAAAAATCATGACATGATGTAGAAAAACTTTAGTTCCATGTAAGAACACAGAGGAAAAAAATGTCTGTTCTCATGGTTTTTAAGAGTATGCACCTGCGAGAAAAGATCAACTAGAATAATACGTAGTTTAATATTAATATTAGCCAGAAAACAACTCAATTGCATGGTATTTACAATACTGAATTCAAAGCTTTTAGCTGCTCTTCGTTCACCTGCCCATAATTGTTAGAAATTTTACTACAGCTCATTGAATGCAAACAGCTTCATTGCCAATTGAAAGCCCCACGGGCAGAGGGATAATCCTACCCTAACATGGAGAGCAGGGACAATCTAGTCACAGTGGAGGTGGCAGCTAAGCACCTGGCGGCTTTGGGCTTTCTGTCCATGATAAGGCTGCTGCCTTAGAATCACACTTATTAAGGATAGAAGAATAGTTGCTGTACTCCTAGGAACACAGCTGATTCCATAAATGAAAATGTGGAATTAATTTTTCTAAGGTCAGTTGGTCAGTGTCTAAGGTTTATTAATAAATGAAAGATGGACAAAATTAAGTCTGGCAAATGAGAGGTTATTTATTCCCCAGAGAGACAAAGACAAAACATGGAAATATCAATCACATAATGAGAAAACAGTACATAATTGAATGTAAAAGTGAATGACACATTAGGGTGTTATTAGATTATAAAGAGATCATTAAGACTGCAAGTATTAATAACATTTTAAGTAATAAGTGAATCTCAAATAAATCCTTAATTATAAGTAGCATTTAAATAGATAGAAAATAAATCTTGGTAGTTGAGGCAATGAGGAGACTGATAGAAGTGTACCAGAAATTTCCTGGTATTGAAATATCAGAGTTACAGATAATTAAATAAGGGCCCCAACTGGAGGGGTGGGTGCTTGAATTCCACATGCAGACTTTTCGACTTAATGCTTTTGGCAATCACCAGACATTTGAAGTTTTAAATTAGAGAGTTTAACTTATTTTACTTTTTAGAAAAGTATCATGGGGGAGTGGAAACTGAGAGCTGTTAGTTTCATACCATCAGTGGGAACTACCTGAATAAATATTATAGAAATTGAACAGAAATAGCCCTCATATCTGTTTAATTCTCTTTAAAAATAAATTTTCAGATGAAAATAAAAATTTTCTAAGCAGAATACATATACAGTATCCTTAGATATCTGGGGTAATTTGATCTGATTAAAAAAAATAGTATACTGGTATCAAATATCTTTTCATTGTGATTATGTGAACAGAGAGCTTATGGGTCTCAATCCTCTCTGAAAAAATACAATTTTTATTTTTATTTTATAATAATATCTTTATATTTTTATGGCTTATTAAAGTTTTAATGTTTTAAATGTAAATATAATAGATAATCAACAAGAGAGTACAACATTCAGGTTCCATGAACAGGTTTATCAATGTCAATTCAAAACATTTCTTAAACATAAGATGAAAGCCAGAGTAATTTTTAAAAGATGACTTTTATAATAAGAACAATGAGATGAGAGTGTTGATACCCAAAATGATAAAATTTTGATATTTGCTTGTTTATTATTTACAGAAGGGGAATATTCCATGTACCCCCTCTACTTTTTGCTAACACATGTGAAAACTTAGATCTTGCTGGTATATAATGATATGGCAACCATGCAAATAATAAAACAGTGGGTCACCCACATTGCTGTTGTGTTCAGGATAGTTATTTGACCTTTCTTGACATCCACCCCAAATGCCTGAATATAATAGATGGAATTTATGGCACACTAAACTTTTCTTTCAGGTTCTAATTAGTGGAGAGTTATTAATGAATACTATTATGTGAATACAAATGACAAATATCAATAGTCACTGCAAGTTTGGGAGAAGCACAATTAAAAATAGTTCAAACACCAGGAGTCTTCAAGAGAGTTCTATGTGTATTTGTTATTACACAAAATAAATGTCTACTCACTTTACCTTTACAGCACCCTGTGTGCTGCTTTTAGAAAAAGCATTAAAAAGCCTTGATGGAAAAATTTTACACTGCATGGTGGGCTAGGCAAACTGTATCAGCAAATGCTAAACAATCATGTTGTAAGACTGTTTTTCTATGTTCAGTCAATTCCTGTTAGATTCAACTGGGCACAATCAGAACAGCATTGCCTCCACTGTAATGAGCCTAAGGGGAAGATATGATTACTGTTAAAAAGTGTGTCTCTTGAATAAAATAACAATTCTGCTAGATGAATTATTAGAATTGCATTTTCAGCAAAGAAAACCTAATAGTTTACATAGATATAATGGAGGCGTATTTACCTTTCATTTTCCTTCAGCTTAGCTGCCAGCTCTCTGGAATATGTGTATAAGAAAAAATGATATAGTATTCTTGTATTCATTTACAGTGGGTAATTTATTTCAGAAATAATAATAGCTTTGAAAACAAGAATAACCAATGCAGAAATTTAAGTATGAAAAAGTATTCCCATACTTATTCAAAGGTGAAAGCCTGCAGAATTAGTATATGGTAATAATGTTCTTGATAGTGAAGCAGTCTACCCTCTATAACAATGAATAGAATTTGTACTAAATAAACGTCAAGGAAAAGCCTCAACTATGATATCTATAAATAATTAATTCCTCTACATAATATGTGACTCTTTCCCCAATACTCACAGTCCTTTTACTCATTTTTGCAGATCAAAAGTCATTATAAGTCTATAGCTTGGAGTTGATAATCAAAGGCCAATTACCTGATCCACTGCTATCCATGAAGAAAACCTCCAAAGGAATTAAATTTAATGTGGTTAATGTTAATTAAAAGACACACACCTTGAGATTTTAACAAAAACTATTATTATGTCCAGATATAGTTAAAGAACCAAATTCCATACTCAACATTAATACTGATTCACCAATGTAATTACAAAATGAAAGATCTTCCAAAGCATTGGGTCAAATAATCAACTCAGTATCTCAGTACTCTATTTACCAAAATATTAGAGAAACAGACACAGCGGAAGATATACATTAAGACATTTATTTCAAATAATTGGCATATGCAATTTTGGGGGCTGGCTGGATAAGTTCAAAGTTTGAAGGACAGGCCCACAGACTGGAAATTTTTGAGTGGGCAAGAAGCGATGTTGCAATCTGCAGTAGAATTTCTTCTTCCTCAGGGAAATTTCAGTTTTGCTCTTAAAGCTTTTCAATTGATTGGATGAGGTCCACCCTTATTATAAAGGGCAATATTCTTTAGTTAAAGTCAACTGACTGTAGGCGTAGATGTTAACTACATCTGCAAAATGCCTTTATAGCAACACCTAGATTAGTGTTCCACTGAATGACAGGGAACAGAAACATATTTAGAAATCAAACATATTTATTTTCCCTTTGGTTATAAAAATAACATATATCTATTTTTATTTTCTGACTACAGAAGCAACATAAACTCATTACAAAAAATTAGGAAAAAAATAAATTTATCCAGCATCTAAAGGTTAAAGACAAGTCCCAAATTAAGTCACTTAAGCTAAGCCCCCACATCACCAAATGATGATTTAACTTAATCACAGTTTTGATACTCCCAGAAATGGAATCTTAAACTAGTCAATCAAGAATCACCTGATCAAACATATCTCAATTTAATAAAGGCTATATATGATAAACCCACAACTAACATCATACTCAATGGGGAAAAGCTAAAAGCATTCCCCTTAAATCAGGAACAAGACAAGAATGTCACCACTCTTATTCAACATAGTACTGCAAGTTCTAGCCATAGCAATCAGACAAAAAACAAAACAAAACAAACAACAACAACAACAACAAAAAATAGGAGTCATTCGAATAGGAAAAAAGTAAAACTATCAGTATTTGCTGATGACATGATACTGTAGATCACTCCTGTCAGAATGGCTCTCATCCATAAATCAAACAAAAACAAATGTTGGCAAGGATGTGGAGAAAAGGAACCCTTCTGCACTGCTGGTGGGACTGCAAATTCATCCAACCACTATGAAAAACAGTATGGAGTCACCTCAAAAAATTAAAAATGAAGCTACCCTATGGTCCCGCAATTCCACTCTTGGATATTTATCCAAAGAAATCCAAAACACTAATTCAAAAAAATATAAGCACCCCTATGTTTATTGCAGTATTATTCACAGTATCCAAGATCTGGAAACAACCTAAATACCCATCAACAAATGATTAGATAAAGAAGCTGTGGTACATTTACACAATGAAGTATTACTTGGTCATAAAGAAGAATAAAATCTTTCCTTTTCCGATAACATGGATGGAACTAGAAGATACCATGCTAAGTGAAATTAGTCTGACTAAGAAAGACAAATACCATATGATCTTACTTATATGTGGAACCAAAAAAAAAAAAAAACCAAAAACAGAATAAATGAACCATCAAAATAGGAAAAATTAAATTAAAAAATGGGCAGATCATCATGCTAAGTGAAATAAGCCAGACAGAAAAAAAACCAGGAACTACGTGATTACACTCATATGTGGAACATAAAATTGAAAGTAACAAAGAAACAAAACTCACGGACACAATCAATAATTTAGTAGTTACCTGAGGGTAAGGGAGGAGGGGAGTGGGGGAGAAGGGAAAGGGACACAAATACATGGTGATAGAAGGAGAACTGAGTCTGGGTGATGAACACATAATGTAGCACATAGAAGATGTAATGTAGAATTGTACACCTGAAACCTATGTAATTTTTACTAATCAATGTCACCCCAATAAATTTAACAATAAAAAAAAGAAAAAAAGAATTGCTTATCAATAGTAGTTAGGTCATCTGTCTTGCCTGTGTGTTCTGATATGTCCGCCTTTAGATGTACCAATGTGTGGATTTCTCAGGCATGCAAGTATGTTGAGCAGAGGAAACTTTTTTGAGTTAAAGATGTCCCAACAGTTGTGGATTTAAGGGGAATGAAAAGGGGTCTGCTCACTCTACCATAATGCTCTGCTTGTTATCTTTATCAGTGAATGAATAATTTCCTGGAAGTTATATCCTCCCTCAGATATTTTTAACAACTTAACTGTAAGAAGTAATTAATCCAGTAAGCTTCTGGTTTGCTTTCAAATGCAGATTTCAAAAATATCAAATGGGTTCTAAAAATGTTCAACACAGTTTTCTCCCATATTCTTAATATAGGAAATACCATTGATCTTTTCAAAAAAATTTTTAACTTTCTTTATAAGAGCCTCAACATTAGCTGCATGGCCACATCTGGTCTTAACTGTATATATTATATCATGATGTAGCTAGAAGAAGGATGCAAAAAATCACTATAAATATAATTTTAGAAAAAATTGCATGTATCATAGACAGGATTCAATTTTTTAATTGTTTACATTCTATATTCACTACAGAAGTGACTATGCATATAATTTGTGTGTCTGCATGTGTGTGTAAAACCTGAACATATTCACATATATAGAATACTGCATTTATCTAAGATTCTCTAGGATCATGAAAACATTACTAAAATTGGCCATATGCTGGGCTGTGCAGCCTAAGACAATATATTTCAAATAAAAGCAAATAGAGAACATTATTTGGACAAGCTGGATTTGAGCTTTTATAATATTTTATAATACACCCCTCAAATGCCGTTTTATTTGTAAATAGATGATGCATTTCTGAATAATTATTGGACCAAAAGAAGGAAAATCACAAAAGAAATTAGAACATATTTTAAATAGATGACAATAAAAAATAGTACTTGTTAAACATAGATAAATTAATTATTAGAGGGAAATTACCATCTTGAGAGCATATTTTAGATTAAAAACCTTGGAAATAGAGGAGTAAATTAAACTCAAAGAAAGAAAAATCATAAAGATAAGAGTAGCAGTTAATGGAATAAACAAATAGAGAATTATGACTATCAACAGTGGCAAAATTGTGTTCTTTGAAATTTACTACTCCCTTCCAAGGTTTATCTACAAAACAAAAAAAAATGAGTTAAAATACAAATAGTCAATGTTACAAGAAAGAGAAACATTATTAGATTTTCAACACCAATAAAAATATGAAGGCATTATGAAATATTTTATGCCAATATTTTTGAAAATATAGATTAAATGAAAAAAATCTAGAAAAAATACAGTTTAACAAAATAGACATGATAATACATGAATATATTATATTAAACAGATTGAACCTATATTTAATTATATTATATAAATTAGATTGAACCCATATTAATAACTTTCTCAAAGGAAACTCCTAGCCGAGGTGGCTGGACAAGCAAATTCTACCATATATAAAAGATAGATACAACATTAGTATTACATAAATTTTCTTAAAGAATATAACAGCAGACTAAATCTTAACACTACAAAACAGTGAACATAATTCATCACAATTAAGAGAAAAAAATTATATTCAATAATCTCAACCAGAAAACTGAACAAAGTAAGAGGATAAGCTCTACACATATCTGGACTTTTTTTATAAATTATAAGTATTTCAATGTGGTATTTGTGCAAGGGTGGAAGTGTGTACAAAATAAGTGAAAAAAGAGCTTAGAAATAGACACACACATACACACACATAAAGAAACACACACACCTATAGCCAAAATAATATTTAGGCAGAAAGAAACAAGTAGGAGAACTTTACTTAGGTATCAAATACTGTGTTTTTAGAGTAAGTTTTAAGACAGTTATGTATTTATATGAAGATAGAAACATTGACCAATGGAACAAAATAGAGAGCCTAGAAACAGACCCACATGTATACAGACATGATTTATGATGGAAGTGACATTCCAAAATAGTGAATTATGGACACTTCTTTGTCACTTAGTCAATTGGATTTTCATAAGGAAAAACATGCATACATAACTAGGTCTGTGTAAGGAAAACCAATCCTAGGTGGATTACGGAGCTAAATGCCAGTAGGAAAATAGTATTTTCAAAAATAGTGTAGAAAAAGAACAATAACAAAATATGAATTATTAAGTAAGAGACCAGTTGCTGTATATTAAAATTAAGAACCTATGGTTATTAAAAGACATTATTAACAATTAAAAATGTGGAGTATTTGAGATCTTGCTCTCCAGCATATGTTATCAGTTTAGATTAACTCATAAAAATTCTCAAAAAATATTGTAAAAATGTAAAACCCTGAAAGGAAAAAATAAAATGTTTGCATCAGATTTAACCAACAGAACATATATCCCAAATATTGATAACTCTAAATTTTTGTTAAATTCCCGACAGAAATGGATATGTAAACACCAAAAATATGTGCAAGCATTTTATAACAGCAATATTCATAATAGCACAAAATATACATCTAGTCTGGAATAAATAATTTGTAAAATATTAATATAATAAAGTATCCTAAAAATGAACAAACCACTCTTAAGTTCAATAACAAAGACAAATACTGAAAACATGATGTTGAATTAAGATGGAGAAGGGTATGAAAGTGCACATTTGGTACTAGTATTTCTATAGTCCTTGCTAGTAACCTTTTGACCTAAGTTGTGGTTACTTGAGTATGTTCACACTATAATGTTTCATAATGATTTATCCTTTACCTTTTTCATCAAGCATGCTATAATTCAATTAAAGGTTAATGTAAATATTTAGAAGGAAGAATATCACATATTCATGATATAGAATAACATTGAAAGGTGACTGTTATGTTTTTATTTTTAACATGCTTTACATCTCAGTATGATTTATATTACCACAACTAATTACTCATTGAAATATTACTGTTTTCAACCTAAAGATGTATTGTGCAGGAAATAGAGTAGTCCCAACTTACTCCAGGGGATATGTTTCAAGATCACTTTTGGACGACTAAAACCATAGATGATATCAAATCCTATATATACTATGTTTTTTTTTCTCCTACACATACATGCCTATGATAAAGTTTAATTTATAAATTAATTGCAATAAGAGATTAACAGTAGTGAATAATAATAAAATAGAACAATTATAGCAATATACTGTAATAAAAGTTAGGTGAATATGGTCTCAAAATATCTTATTGTACTTGTGATGACATGAGAAGGTACAGTGCCTATGAGATGAGATGAAGTGAGGTGAACCATACAGGCATTGTCACTTAGCATTAGGATACTATGTAGGTTACTTGAACACAAGAAGCAAGCTGGGGTGGTATAGTGGCTTAAGGCTTCCTTGCTGGTGCTGTCATTGCTGCGGCCTGGGTTCTATTCCCGGCCAGGGAACTATCCACATACAAAATAAATAAATAAATATTTGACAAGAACCAATCTGGGACAGTTGATCTGATAACCAAGATGGCTACTAAGTGACTAATGGTCAGGTAGCATATGAAGTATGGATACAATAGACAAAGGGATGATTCACGTCCCAGGCAGGATGGAACATAACAATGCAAGATTTCATCAAGCTACTCAGAATGGTGTACAATTTAAAACTTATGCATGGATTTCTGGAATTTTCCATTTAATACTTTGGGACCATATTTGACCTCAGCAAACTAAAACTATTGAGAGTGAAACTGCTGATAAGGAGACAGTCCTGTAACCATATTTAAGCAATTTCACTATTTTTCACTTACACAGAAAATTTAACAATGTAAAAAACTAAAATAGAATATTATACTCTAATGTCGTTTTAGTCACAGTTGAAAGATCCATTTATTTTCGGGATTTAATTTATTAAGTGATTGCCGCAGTTTGTTATTTGCCAAAAGTTTATTTTGTATTTATGTACTTAAAGCATTAAGGGTTTCTAATTTAGAACAGATTAATCTACTTCAGGCTTTGTTGGTTTTATGGTGAGATAATCTATTTACTTAAATCTTTCTTCTTTTGTTAATAGCTTAATTAATTGGTCAGACAAATGTTTACACAACACATACTAAAACCATAAATTTCCTTTTTAAATGGCTGCAGGCAAGAATTGGACCCATGTAAAGCTGAACTGACTATTCTAGGGAGGACTATAAAATCAAGTGAATCTATCAATCACCCATCTGGAAAAAGCCTGCCAGAATCAGAGTCTGTCTTTATTGGTGGATTTCCAGATCTTCACAGAGCAAACCAGGTATTTATGTTCATGTTTTAAAATATATTTATTATGTCATTTTATGAACAAGAGAGGAAAACTTCAGAAAGTTTTCCTAGTTAATGGGGCCATCTTCGTGGTTTCAAAAAGAAATTCTGAGCAATTCTACTAACATTAATTTATCCTACCAAAGTATTAATGTATTAAACCTTTACTGTTCCCATTATATGGAATTGCTCCAGTATAAAGCTGTTTTTCCATCTTACGGCTATTATTTACCTATATGTTAGAAAAAGAGTGTGCATGCTGACTTAACTGTTATTATTTGGCTCCATTTTATCTTATTAACAGAGAATTACTTTAAAATTTTAAAGTTGCTTGTTAAGTGTACTAATGCTTTAATACATTTGTGAATCTTTTACTGTATTTTCCATTGTACTTTACACATTTAAACATGTTGTTTTTATTAATATGTTATTGGTGATATAAAATACTATTATATCAAAGTCCTACAGTAATATAAATTGAGTATAAATCTACTCATTATATTATAAATACTAAGTGAACTAAAAATTTTCAAAACATATATACATAAAGACCAAAAGTCACTTGCATAGTGGATATAACACATATGCTTTTAATGAGGTAAGAAAACTCTGTATCTGTCAGCATGCACAGATTATTTTAGATTCAGCTTTACTCCATTAGCATTCTATTTACTAATCATTAAACAGACTTTTGTGATTCTTTTTAGAATATTAATGTACTGACATTTTTAAGTTAAACCAGCCTATATGAGCTCTATATGAATAGAAAATGTCTGTTTTGTTTGCTTTTTTGTTCCCCCAAGGCAAAGACAGTTTCTGTCAAATATTAGGTATTCAATAAACATCTTGTAAGTGAATGTTCAATTGAAGAATGAATGAAAAGATTTCAAAAACTTACATAAATTGATCTTTAGTTATTTATATTTGGATTATTCTCCTATAGCATAACTATTTATATATTTCCCAAGTACAAGTTGTGTTTTTTATATATAATTTAATTTTTGTGAACATACACTAATTAAATGCAAGTTCTCAAAACTCAAGGAGTTAATATTCTTTTGAGGAGACAAATATTTATCTGTAATACAATTAGTTATTTACTCTAATAGAAATATGAACAATATGGAGAAGCAATGTAGAAAAATAGAAAAGGAAGCCTCTGGTATCCCTGGGAGAGTAAGGGAGTTCGTAGGTAGGCATAGATCGGAGGGATGATCATGTGTCTACCAGGTAAATAATGTGTAGACTGTCATTTCAAGCAGTCAAAACATCATACACAGAGTCCTAGGTCATGGAAAGTTTTGTGAGAGCAGGAGTGGGAGCTTGGTGTGACTTGAGCAGGAGTAAAACTTGATATTGAGAAATAAGTGCCTGAGCATAAGGGATCCTGTATAACATACAAAAGAGTATAGATTTATCTGTTGGTGCCTGGAGGAGCCATTTTAGATGTTTACACAAGGAGTGATATTGTGTATTTTTCACTTTAATAACAGCTTAAGTGTAGGATTGGAGGAGTTTAGTCTACAGGTGAAGAATTAGCAAAGTTAGGTAATAGGAATAATTAAATATGAAATACGTTGTGGCAATAAAAGTGAGAGGATGAATATGAAAGATACCAATCTTGTAAATAATTACAGGTAAGAAAATAGAAGAATTTGGAATTTGAATGACCAGGTTGGCTTATGCAAGTAGAGAACTTATGCTGTCTTACTTAAAATGGACATCACAAGATTATTAACAGGGAAATATGGCAGATTCATTTTTGCATTTGAGTTACCTTTGAACATGGATAATTTTCAAATATTTAACAACTGGCTTTCTATCACCACTTATACATCAGTCCATTATATCAGTATATTTCTGCTGCATACCATTCCTATCAATGGGGATATTGTGATATAGAGTAAGTCTTTTGAAATATGGGTCTTGAGTTCACAAGAGATCTTGACTATGTGGCTATAGGATCTTTATACAGGTGATAGTGGAAGCCACAATCATTAATTGGATTGACTTTGTGGGAAGAGAGAAGGAACCAAGGATTGGGGATCAGCAATCAAGGAATGAATTTAAAAAGAGGTGCCTGGGGAGTTCCCTGATGGTGTAGTGGCTTGGGGCTTCGGCGCTGGCGCTGTCAGCGCTGCGGCCTGGGTTCGATTCCTGGTCGGGGAGCTAACCACATACCAAAAAGGAAAAAAAAAAAAAAAAAGAGGTGCCTACAAAGTGGTCAAGGACTAGAGAGACAGAACAAGGAAAAAATTGTCACAAAACACAAAAATGGAGAAAATTCCCCCAAAAAGTGTATATTCAAAGCCAAATCTACACAAGCTCAGCCAGCAGTTTCAGGAGAACAATAAGAACAGAAAATAAATTGTAATATTTTGGGTAAGAATAAATGGAAGGAAGAAGTAACAGAGTGATTTTAGGTTATTTTACTAGAAGCTTGTTAAAAACAGATAGATGTTATCTAGAACAGACAGTGTTAGAGTTGCAGAGATATAAGAATATAATACTATATATTGACTGTATTCGAAGGACTTTTTCTCCCAAAATCTGTTTGAAAGGATTGGCATTTAATAATGGATTATTTCACTAAGAACTTGATATTCATCCTGTGATTTAGAGCAACTGGACATGTGTTGCAATCAGATGTAGAGTAAATTCAGTGTGCAGACGAGTGAAGTTACCTTGAAATCAAAAGGTCAGCCAACGAAGTAGTTTTCCCCTCCTCGTTAAATATGCTGTGTTTAAAACCTTTTATATTAGCCCCTTATTGATTTCTTATTCTTTCCTTATGCTGTTACTATGTCATAATAGCTGTCTGTGCAAATGTGTGTTTGTCTGTGTGGCATATATTGATGTGTACTAAATGATTGATACAAGCAAATTATAACATATATCCATATGATAATACTTAAAGAGAAATTATATAATAAGTCAGAAAAAAGGAAAGAATAAAACAACTTTGTGAACTTGTTTCTGTACAGTGCAGCCCCTCTGAATATCTAAATACCATGCAGGCTCTAACTATCTAATTATTGTATTCTGATTAAGAGTTGCTGTTTAAGCACAGTGGGTTGTCAGTGCTCAGAAAATTAAAACAACAGATTTGCAGTATAAAACACACTAAGGAAGAGAACTATAATTGATTCCTTGAGCCAACATAAACGCTAAGTTACAATTATTCTCTTGACTCTAAGTTTCCAACGTCTTTCTGTACTGGCCAGAGCCCCTCCACATGATAAGAGTCCCAGATTTAATGCGTATGTGCTGACAGGTTGTTTAATGCTTCTTTCACAAAAACACACAGAGCTCAGTATGTGAGGAGAGAAGGAAACAGTTAGACACTTTCAATTTTGTGCCTGAAGTGTGAAAAGCTCTGCATCCCCTGATGACCATATGATGATAACTTCCAAGGTCTGAGAGTAAATGCCCTCTCTCTAATGGTAGGAAAACACTTTCCTTGGTAGTATTTAATTGCTTACAGTTTTCAGTGCATGGACTCTCGGTTTTGGGTCCAAGTCACTTAAGTACAACAAACCTTAATTTCTAATAAATGCAAACTAAGTTACAATGGACCAAGTATTCTCTTTTCTTTATAAAAGGAAATAAAATAATTATGCAAATAAAATAATATTATCATTAATCCATTACTGGACTTTCTTTTTTCTACATAAGTTTATAACATAAAATGTATTCTAGAAAGATGCTAGCTTTATCACATTCAAGTCAATCATGAATATTCAGAACAATGTATGATGGCATCTGTTTTATATAAAATTGGAATTTTTGAAGAATCAGGATGGACTTAATCCATTTGGGCTGCAATAACTAAAATACTATAGACTGGGTGCCTTAACAAACATTTACTTTTCACATTTATGGAGGCTACAAAGTCCAAGATCAAGGTACCAGTAGATTGGAATCTGGCGAGGGTCCCTTTCCTGGCTCATAAATAGCTATCTTTTAGCTGTGTCTTCACATTTGAAGAAGGATCAAAAGAGTTCTTTGGGGTCTTTGTTCAAAGGGTACAATCCCACCCATTATGGCTCTACCTTCATGAACTAATTGCCTTCCAAAGGCCCCACCTGCAAATACCAGCTCATTGAAGGTTAGAATTTCAACACATGAATTTTAAGGAGACCCATATATATTCAAACCATAGTATGATAGTAGTTTAGGTACTTATTAGGCTAGGAAATGAAGTCAGAAAGTAAAAAAAATTTTATGATAAATTTGTATAATGGACAAACCTTCAATATTTGACAGTAAAGTAGGCCTTAGAGGAAGAGTACAACCAGTAAAATGTGATCTTATAGAAGACAAAAGAAAGGAAAGTTTCAAGGAAGAGGAACAGTTCAGCAATGCTCAAGTCAGATCTAGTATTAATAACAATAGGGACTGAAAAGCATCCCTTAATTTTTCTGACATAGAAATCGTTGATAAACTATACAGGAATGACTGCCTATCTATTTAAGCTCATGATGGTGAGTGAAGGGATACCATCGGCGTTCTGTCAAGAACCAATGTTTTCACTTCGCAAAAGGGGATAAACATGTAACACAACACATAGGCGATGCACTGTAGAATTGTGCACCTGGAACCTATGTAATTTTTACTAACCAATGTCACCCCAATAAATTTAACAATAAAAAGGAGGGGTAGAATCTAGCTGCACACTTGCTTCTTAAAACAACCATGAAAATTGCCAACTGTAGAGTGACAGTGTAGTTTTTTTTTAATTTATATTGAAAATTTGTTTAATATCACCTATAAAGTTGAAGATGTGCATATGCTAAACAACAAAACTTTCCTATTTAGGGATGTACGGTAGTGAAATTCTTATACTTGAATACCAGGAGACACATACTAGAAGGTTAATAGCAAAAGTATAAAAGGAAAACATAACATAAAGGTTTAATACATAAAAGTAGCATGCATAGCCTATATATTGTAAATACAAGGGCTCTCTGGAAAATTTCCAGCCCTAAATGCCTCTATTCTTCATACCATATGGCTGGATACTTTCTGGACAGCCCTTGTTTTTACAGTGTGCAAATCAGTGATATTTCACTGCAAATGTCAACAAGAATAAATCTCAAAAAACTTAATGCAGAAAGGAAAAAGGAAGTCATGAATGAATATCCCCATTATATAAATTTCTAATAAGGGAGAACCTATACAATATATAATCTTTCATACCTCCATGTTTGGTAAAATGGTAAAGAAAGGAAGGAACAATAAACTGAGAAATCAGTATTCAGATTATCAGATGAGGATGGAAAAAAGATCAAGGAGGAATGCTTAGGGTTCAAGGCAGGTATCAAAACTGGTGATGTCACTCCCATGATTTTAATGTGTAAAGTAGTAACATTTTGCTAAAATTGTTTTTAAGTTAATATTGAGGAGTCCTGAAACTTTCTTTTCTTTGAAATATATCTCTTTGCACTCAGCTTTGAGCAATATTGGTATTGAGTTTGAAAAGAGGTAAGGCCGTAAATGAGAAGAGACCAGGTCGAAGGCCATATAGTTTCCTAAGTCAATTATAATACATATGAGGTGATCACTCACTCACTGAAATCACAATCACAAATCAACATCAACATATGCATTTTCCAAGTTTATGTCCTAGGCACGTATATTAAGCATACTCTGTACCTCTTTAGTACTCAAACCAGAAAACTTTTGATCTCAAAGATCATGATATGTATAATATAATGCACTCTGACCCTCTCCTGGTATAAGAAAAAAGTTGCAGATTGACAAATATTCCTACATGAAGATAAATTTATTTTATATACATATATATGCTCTTTCAAGAAACAACTTGGATTGGTGGAAAAAATATCATACTTGAAGGGAGGACAATTGATTTTTTTATCATGTCTCCACTGAAAAGTAATGTTTATTTAGATGTTGACCATCACTTGAAATCTCTATGGGTCAAATCTCTTCTATAAATGATGAACTTGAACTACATTATTTTTTAAAGTCTATTCTAGTTCAAAATTTTGTGGTTCTATTCTAATATACAATCATATAAACAATTAATATAATAGATATACAATATTAAATAGTATCTATTTAATCAGAGTATTAATACACAGATATTCTTTATATTAAGATACTATCTCAGCCACAAATTATATTCTATTTACCTAGGATCACCTATTTATTTAATATGTCTGAGGACACCTCTTGAGAAATTCCCATCTGGTGTTCCTTCTGTTCCTGTCTAAATTTCCCTTTATTTGTAAAAGATCTCAAAGAGTTTTCATCTTTAAACAAACAAATACCACAATAACATAACTCATGTCCATAGCTTAAACTATGAAAAAAAAAATACAGATGAAAATTGAGACAAATGAATATATGTATTCACCTTTTTTCTATGTTAATAGATTTATTAAAATCAAAGTGTTTCAATATTTCTTTGTATTGGTTAGGGAACAGTGGCTAAATAAAGCAAGAAGTAATTTAGTTTATATTAGTTAGGTAATTCTAGTAATACAGATTGTAATTTTAAACCCTATTTAATTTTGCAGTGTAATCTATGTAACTTAACAGTAAGTATAATAAAATCAATTTTTGGTTTAAGTGCTTTGGCAATATTAATTTGGGAGGTATTTTCTAGTGAAATTTAAGGACTTAAGACTATTTTAGCCAAAACCTAGAGAACAGAGCGCCCAGGTGAATGATCTCACATGTGAAATCATAATGTAAAATTAAGGATGCTGAGACGTGGGAAAATAAATGAAGCATGAATTCAGAGAATTTGCAATATAATCCATAAAGATGAAAATGAAGTACTTTATAATGTCAATTGTAAATGTTACATAACCCAGAATTACTAAAACTGACTTTATCAGTAACTACATTGCCTTCTTCAAAGACTGTGAGCTGTGTCTCTGACATGACATGATAAGACCAAAACCAGTTTTCTGATCATTGAGAATCAACCCTCTTAATGATAACACTTTGTCAACTCATTCTTCTTGAGACATGCACCATTTTCTTCAAGATAGTGCTTACTTAAAGACTCAGTGACATCACTACAAAGAGTAATTTAGAAGAGCCAGTACTGCCCCAGGATTAAAATTTAGAGTTCTGGAATTGGAATGAATTCTAGCTCCCTCAGTTATTAGCCATGGGACTTGGTTAAGCCACCTATCCTTTCCTGGCTTCTTTTTCTTTCATCTGAAAAACGGGGATGCCACTATTTTAACACTGTAGTAAGAAAGATTGAGATATTGTAGAGTGTACACTTAATAACTATTACTCTTAACCATTTTTAATTTTGATTTCTTTTCTAACACTAAAAGTTTAGTCTTCCTTGTGCTAAATAAACAAAAAAGAAAAGTGTTTTTAAAGTAATTTCTAGTCCCATGTATTCCAGAAATAAAAATTTTTAAAATAGATGCTCATGCTAAGAAAAATTTGATCCTAGTTCATAATGCTAAATAATTTCTTAAAATAGTGTAAACATAATTACCATTTTGTTTTCCTAAAGTGTTTACATGTTTTATTTTTGCAACTCTTAGTTTTAAAAGTGGATTAAGAAATATGTAATTTCCTGCCATTTAAAGCAATGTAACTTAAATACCTTTCTAGAATAAGAAAGCAGAAGTTCTTTTCTGTATTTCCATGAAATCCTGTTCTTCACTGTCACTCTTATCTGCTGACTGTCCCTCAGCATTACTTATCCATTACTCTTCATCACTGATGTGAGGACTCTCATCAGACACACAACTAAAAGGAGCATTTATCTGCTCATTTATTCAGCAAGTAAGCAAGTGTTCAGGAGCAAGTGTTGCTTTTCTTGCCAGTATCTGCACTGTTCATTGCACATATTAGCTCATTTAATCCTTATAACATTTAATCATATAAATAGGCACTGATGCATATTTTACAGCTAAGAAACTAAAGCAGACTGAGGTGAAGCAGCTTGCTCAAGGTCATACAACTAGTGAGTGGTAGAGTTAGTATTTGAACCCAGGCGGCACATCTCTACCATCAACTATATTGTATAATCTACTGTGGTTTGGGGGCTCCAACAGAGAAACCTGGTTTGATATTTCTTATTTCCACATACGAATGTATAGAAATAAGATCATTTTGGGAACTCTCTTATACAAAATATCCTTCTTTATAAAATCATTGTCCTTATAATAGCAGTTTGTAGTTACTGAGCACTTTCTCTTTGAACGTTGCTCTCACGTCATACTTTTAGCAGCTCTTTGAGTAGGTAATGTTATAATCTTCATTTCACAGCAGAAGGAATTGAGGCACAGTGGTTGGATGGCCTGATTTTGGCTACACAGCTATTGAGTGGTAAGGCCAAAAATTCGACCTGCACTTTTAAAACATGTTATTAATATTCTGCTTCACTGCAAGTAACCATCTCAGACACCTTTTACAAATCTATCTTGTTCTTGGTTTGTTTTAATGCCTGACTTTTATCCGATTGCCATTTCAAAGAAAATTCAAAGCACAGTGAATATTATTACTAAATGAAACCTGAAATAATATATTTTTTAGATTCAACTATCTTATGGAATCTCCTTTTAAGTTAATTTATATTCTGAAAATTATCGTAATTCATCAGTATATTTTTAAATGAGATAATAGCTAACAAATACAAAACAAAAATTAATTTAGCGGGTGGGAGAGGAGGGAGGGGGAGTCAAATATAAGTTGATGGAAAGAGAACTCACACTGGGAGGTGAACATACAATGCTACAAGTAGACGATGCACTGTAGAATTCTACACCTGGAGGTTATATAATTCTTGCTAACCAATGTCACCCCAATAAGCCTAATAATAAAAAAATTAATTCATTTATTTATAAAAACCTCTACCATCTATCTATGTATCTGTCTATCATCTTCTATGCACCTATCCACCATCCATGTAGATAGTACCTACTGTGTGTCAGGCATTGTTCTGTGCTGGTGATTCACTGTTCAATAATCAGATAAAGCTCCATCTTCATGTATCTTACATAGTAATGAAAATATTCACAAAACCTGCCTCTACCTTTCTGTGAGTCAGTGCTTTCTTTACTTGGTAACAAAAACGGATCACTGTTTTTGGGTAAGGCTATGGTTTATTACTAAATAAACATAGAAAGGGATCATTCAAGAAAAATAAATTATTACCTGACTATTGATTAGATGTTTCTCTTTAAGAACCGATAAAACTGTTTTTGAATGATTTTTAAGATCTTGCCAATCAACTAGTTGGAAAAGTTTGAAACACTGAGCTAATATTATACATGCTATTTTGTTTTGCTTTTCCTGTGAAAAACTACTCATTCTGTATCATGCTACTGTTCATTGTAATCTCTAAGCAGAAGGATACAGAATGTAGCATTTATGAAAATTATTTCACTATATCTTATATTTTTAGGAATGTCAGTTAATAATATCACCAAGTGATAATAATATTATGGAAATATTAAATTTTAAACTAAAAAATATATTTCAAAATCTTCAAATAGCTTATCCCATATGGAATTTGCAAAACCCATATGTTTATAAGCAGTCATCCTGCCCTTATTATACCTAACAAAGGGCATTCATTCATCTATCAGTCATTTCTGGAACACATATTACATGCAAAAACCCTTCGCTAGAGACTTGGTAAATGAAATGCTAAAGCATGGTCCTTGCTATAAATGATTACATCAATGAAAACCATATCAACACATATCTTACAAAAACCGAACCAAGCAACCAAAATATCCTCTCAGTTTTAAGGTTCATGGGCACCAGCTAAGATTCTCTGTAAGCATTATCAAAGCAAACTGTTTGGTTAGTATGAAATAATATGTTCAGGCTGAATGTAAAAAATCCATGAAGTAATATTTCAGATAGTCTATGTATAACTCTGTCCAATTTTAAATTTATAATTTTAAACTTCCCAGTAGCCTCATTAAAGGAATAAAAAGAAGCAAGCCAAGTTAATTCTAATAATCCATTTTATTTCACCCAGTATGTCCAAAATATTCTCATTCCACATATAATTATCATGACTACATTAAATGCTTTTGCTTCATAAGAAGCCATTGAAATCTAGTGTGTTTCTTATACTTACAGTTCATCTCAATTCGGACTAGCCACATTTCAAGTGTTCAATCACCACATGTAGTGATAGCCATGAATTGGGTAGAGCTGCTCTTCAAAAGAACTGCTCAGCATTATGATAGGCTACTTTACACTGAATTTATCTGGCCTTCGGATGTGGTATCATTTGTTCATTCATTCTTTAGCAAAATGTTTATTGTGTTCTTACTGATTGTAAAATGTTGTGCAAACATTGAGAGCATGACAATGAGTACAAAGGCCCAGCTCTTTTGGAGTTTAGACAACTGAATGAGAGATATAATTTTAATAAACCTTTCCAAGAGCAGTGTGTCCTGAGGAGTTGATGATACAAAATGGATGGGGCATGTGACTCAGCTGAGTCATAACAGGTCATACGAGTCTAAAAAGATGGCAGTGACATCCTGGAACAGAGAGAATAGATGAGTGTATGTTAACAGAAAAACCAGTGTGCTTAAAGACAAGGGGGAAAAAAATCAGGGTGTGAAATAGGAAGTGTTCCCAAAGTATACAATCGGTTAGGCAGGAGAGAGTGAATGATGAGGCTAGAACAGGAGGCAGGGCCTAGATCTTAGAACACCTTCTATGTCATTTTAAGGAGTTAGAATTTATCCAGTAGGATTCATCTTTGTTTTAAATAAATTACATTAGCAGCTATATGGTAGTATATTGGGGAGAGAAAGAGAGGTAGAGATTATGTACAAGAGGGCTGAATACTTCAGCCAAGAGAAAATAAGAGTCAATTTGAACAGGGAAATGAGAGTTAGAGAGGAGGAAACAATTTATAAATGGATCAAAATTAGTAAGACATGCATCAATTGGACTTAAGTTGAAGAGCAGATAAAGTCAAGGACAACAGACAGGTTTCTATTCTGGGCTTTTTAGGTAGCTGACAGAACCAATCTGAGGTAGAAAATGTTGGAAGGGAAGCAAGTCATTGGGGAAAGATGATAAATTCACTTTTGTACCTCTGAGTCTGAAGTGCCTCTGGGAGTATCAGGTTGAGATTTCCTTGAAACTGTGGTGAAGCTCAGAGATGAGATCTGACTGGTTTTGTGCTATAGTTGAAGCAATGAGAAGGAATGTGATTACCCGAGAAGAATGTAAGGTTATAAAACCACCTTTCAGAAAACAGAACAGTGCAATCGCCCACCCCCATGTTCTTCCAGAAATCATTGGCATTCTCAGTTAGTGTTTCTCCACAGGCCTGTCAGAGGAGTGTTTCTAAGATATCATATCACTGACTTCTTTCAAATTCTTCAGCCTCCTTTCTTTGCTGATTTGTAAACACTAACTTTATCCCTAGACCTTCATTTTCCTGGTTTCCTATTAATCTGTATGCTTGGAGTTCCATGTAGTTGCCTCCAGACCCCATTTGCCCTGGGCCTTTGATATATGTCCCTGTCTCTATCAGGAAGACCACCTCTCATCTATACCCAGGAAGCTCTTATTGTCTTGTCCTCTGATTCCTCAAGTCAGCTTTCCCTGACTGTGAGATCTTAGTTAATTTCCTCTTAATAGGATTCCATAGCAACCTGTCTGTATGTTTATTCTGGCAATTCTCATCTTCCTTTTACTGCAATCATCACATTGTCATATGTCTTCTTCCACTCCAGTGCATACTTTATGAACTGATGAGCATATCTCATTTATTTGCTTCTAAATCTCCACTGCTTATATCTGACTCTACAGGGACTCATGTAACTGCACATGAACTTTATTTCTTTAGGGTGCATTCTGCTTTAATCCAAGCTAGCTTTCTTTAGCCCGATAGAACTATAATTCACTCGAATGCTTTCCACCAGATCCCCCTCCCTCTGCATACACTGTATGCCCACTTCTTTAATCATTAAGCCCTTAGGACATTAGGTTTTGGTCAGCATCAAACTTACTTAAGAATAAATCTTCAGGAGTTCCTTGATGGTGTAGTGGCTTAAGGCTTCGGCACTGGCACTGTCAGTGCTGCGGCCTGGGTTCGATTCCCAGTCAGGGAGCTACCCACATACCAAAAAGAAAAGGAAAAAAAAAAAAAAAAAAAGAATAAATCTTCAGTTCTGTCAACCATGAACAAGATACAATAACCAAGCTTCAAACTACAATAAAATTACAGTCAAAAAAGATAACACCTTGGCCTCAGTTTTGTTTCAGCTCCAGACTCATGCAACTCGAATGGCCCCAAGGATCCCATCCCCCGAGAAACAGACCAAACAATCCACGACGGACTCCAGGACCTGAAGCCAGGATCAATTAATTGTTCCTGCCTTAGCCCCAACCAGTTAGGAGAGCTCACGGCCTCATCTGCCATAGCACACACGATTAATTACTTTTCCCTTATATAACCTAACCACTAGAGGCCATAGGAAAGCCAGGTTTTTGAGAGCAATACTATGGGCTTGGCACCGACTCCTTAAATAAATCTTTACTTTCCTTGCTGCAGTATCTTGTCTGTGCCTTGTTTGGCTTGAATGCACTCAGGCAAACAGACCCTTTGAGTGTGGGGTAATACTTACACATGTTTCTTGAGTAGAAAGATATTGAATTTAATTTTATTTTTGGAATTGTACAAAATTCAGTAGAATAGAATTAAATTTGCATGAGGATCACTGGTAAACATGAAGCAGGGTACAGTTGTTGACAATGGGATAGCTTCATGCTGGAAATGCTTTGACTAGTTATTGTTTCTGATATTTGAGATTTTAGATCATGGAGTGTTAGACAAAATATATCATTTTGGGGGGAGTATTTGAGATCTTTTGTCCCAACAGTGTTGTCAGTTTGCCTCAAATAAACTCAGAAAAATTCAAAAAATAATATATATTTTTTGTACTTTTGCATGTATTTTTCAAATATATCTACCCAGAACCTTACCTTTAGGAAATATGTTACAAAGAAAATGAATCTAGGCTAAATTTTATCAAATATATATTGTCCAAGAAGCATAAAAAAGTTGTGCCACAGTCTTCTAGCCTAGAAAAATTCTATACTGTCTTTAGGCCCCTTAATTCATGTTTTGAATGAAAGGTTACTTTTAAGACTAATACATGGCATTCCGATAACAGCAACAGCAAACAGCCTTGTGGTAGTCAAATGACAGCTTCTTCTGTAAATTGAAGAAAAAATGACAAGTGAGGCCACATAGTGAAAGTCATTTATGCTTGCCATATTATTATATGTAATTATGAAATCTTTTTAAATGATCACAGAAAAGCACTCATTCCTTTAATAAAAAAAAAAACTATAGATCTAATATCCCATGAACTGATGAACAAAATATATTTTGTATTTTGCTAACGCTAACTGAAGTGTTAAGCAACCAACTTTGTGTGTTTGTTTTTATTTTAATTTTTATGAGAGTTTATTTGAGCCAAATTGACGACATAGCCTGGGGAGCATGATCTCAAAGCCTCCACAGAATAACAGTTTTGCCGCTTCTTTTATACGTTTAAAAATAAGGAGGCAACTAAGGAAGATTAGAGAAAGCAAAGCAGGGAGTGGAGTATAGGGTAGATAACAAGATTATGTCTTCTCTTGAGGGTTTATACACCCTCCCGGGGAGTATTCTGGCATTTCAAAGTTACATTAACCTAGATGCACAAGAACAATACAAAAGGCTGGTTTAATGCCTTCCACTAAAGCAGTTATACGTTCTCATAAGTGCCTTGCTGATTATATACTAATCTTCCTGTTGTTTTTGTGTCACACAAAAAGTACAGGATGTCACAAATTGCAGGTTTTTTACTTTCCTGTGAATGCCCCCGGCTGCTTTCACAAACTGTCTGATTCCCTTCATGTGGCCTGACCTGCATGGAGTTCAGGGGCATGCCTAGGCCTAGTGGGAGGAATGGGACCTAGCACGCCCATGGTGATGCTCCGTGTGACACCTCTCCTTCCTCAGGGCATCCTCTGTTCTCTGTTGTCACTGCTTCAAATTCTAGAGGTGTGTCGCCCACATGGTACTGTTTCTAATTATTTTTGTGGCCCAACACTCACCTCCCTCCCCCTTTGACTCATTTTGTTTTTGTGTTTGTACATTCCTGCTCTTTTCTCTCATTTTGTTGCCACTAGCTCATTCTTTGTCCTCACTAGCGCTCCTCAGATTATTATAGCTGTTGTCCATTCAAAAGCATCTTTCTTTTGTGTCTTTACTTTTTGTTTGTGTTTTTGTTTCCTTGATTGTTTTCATTGCTTCCTGACTTTGCCATCATGTTTACTTTTATTTGAGAGTCTTCTAAATGGTTGACTTTATGTTTGAACACTTAAATACATTGAATGATACTTAAACAGTAAAAATAACAAAAAGTTATGAGGACAATAAAAAATACCACTTAAAAATCATCATCTTTATTAGTTGTCCAGTTTTTTTAAATGTAAAAATATTTACATTTTCCTTAATAAAAATTGTAAGAGCCACTTAACTTGGATTAATTAGATTGATTTTTCTAATAATCAAATGCACTTTGAATGTAAAAATTTAAAATAAAAAACTTTGAACCATGTTACTTTAACCAGGATAGATTTTTCATTAGTAGGAAAGAGAAAAGGGAATAAAAAATTAGGTTTTTACTTGTTTAGAGCACCATATTTTATCCTGCTATGATAAAGAAATTTTTTGACAAAAGTGATTGGATATTTACTTTTATTTGCCAAGTCCTATATTTTGCCATGTGTAATGTGCACCTTTTGCCCAAATTTGTGAGGGAAAAATAAGGATGTAAATTATTACAATGGTAGTAATATAAATGTTTTTAGTTCTTTTATATATGCTTATGAGTTTAAAATGTAACTATAGAAATCAATAACAATATCTATATGCAAAATAATACCCTGGAATACAATAATCATTTTTTATATATATAAAATCGTTTTATACATAAAATTTCTCATACCTTGTATCTGTTCTTGTGTTTTGTAATTGTTGCATAAAATTTCTTTTACCATAATAGGTTAAAAAATGATGCTAAAATCTTTTTATAATACAAAAAACAAGTACTTAAATAAAAAGAAATAAAAATTTGAATTAAAAAAATTAAAATGAAAGATTTTCTTTCCTGAAAGTTTGGACCAGAAACATGGGTGCACATTATACACAGGGGTGCATTATACACGGCAACATATGGTATTCAATATTTATAATATCCTTAAATTTGCAGTTTATGTAATTAAAAACTTATACAAAGTTTTAGTTGAAAGTCAGCTTAGATATTATAGAGTTCAAATTTCTCATTTTGTATATGAGGAAACTTAGAGGGTAAAATGACTGAACCAAGTTGTATTATAATAGCTACTAAAGACAACTGAGAACAGAACCAGATTCTGCTGTGACCAAGGGAAGTATTGGTTTTTATGTAGTCCTGATTGATTTGCTTAGTCCCTCAATCTTTGTTGGGAAAATATGAAAATTTGATAAAGAAACAGAAAAAAGCCTAGAGGCTAAATTCATGAGTAAGAAAGGAGAAGGTGCCAGTTAGGAAAGAAGAAAAATCTGGAGTGCTAAAGAAAGAGGATGAAGGATGCATGTTGTGAGTCAGAAAACTCAGGAGAGGGGTGGGTAAAGAGCACAGGGCAGCTTTGGATCAGCTATGTGGAATTTATGGTGAAGGAATGTTGTCTAAATATACTTTTTAGAAAATCTTATTGTATGACTACCCTTCTGCCTCGCTTTGGTCTTGTGTAAATTTTCAGTAAAGCCATACCATTTTAATATAATTGTGGAGTTATTTGCGTTTCTTTTGGGTGTGTTGCTATGACAAAATGAAATGTAAGAAGTAAGAAAGGATGCTTAGTTAAATTTGAGTTATATTTAGTCCAAGACATCTTCCATAAACTGCTGCTATTCCTATTCATTGTTTGGTAGAGTGATCATCCACTAGAGTTATGTAGCTTCTAATAAAATAGTAAGAACCAAAATGTATTGAACACATTCTCTGAGCCAGATAGTCTGTTAAGCACTTTATACAGTTCTTGGCAAGGCACAGGAAAGAATTCAAGTATGATACTAACAACAGCAAAGTAAGGATCAGTTTATTCAAACCGAGAAGAAGAAAGAAGCCTAGTCCACAGACAGAGCACTCCGCGCCCCTGCCAACGAGGGATTAAGCCTGCTATAGGTGTTCCTTTAATTAGGGGCTCTACATTCAAATTTGTAGGAGGAATATTCAAGGATTTTCTGGGAAAGGGCAGAGATTTCCTGAAACAGGTTATTCTGTCATTTTGTGTCCTTTTATGGTCATTCCATATCCAACAATGGTGGTGCGGGGTGTGTTTTTAGCATGCTGATCTATTGTAATGAGTGTATGATGAGTCTTAGGATCACTGCTAGGTGAAACCCGTCACCATGTTGATTTTAGATGGTTGTGGCTGCTCTTAGCTAACTCCCTGGTCACCAACCATTCATCCTGCCTTAGGGTCTGGCCTTGGGGTCTGGTGATAAGTTTCAGAAATGTGGAGAATTTTTGTGCCTTTGTCTACCTTAGTAGGAACTATTTTCATCTCCATATGAATAAAAAAGGTAACTAAATTTAGAAATATTATATAATTTGTATGAGTCACAGTTAACACGTTATACAGGGAAGAAAAGTCATCAAAACATGAAAACATTCACTAATCAAGTGACCACCTTCTTCCAATCCTTCCCACTCAAGCAGTCCTCTCAGCTTAACATCGGTGTGTGGTGAAACCTACCACATCAATGTCAGAGGGAATGTCCATTGTCTCTTTACCAGTTGTCAAATGTTAAAATCCAATGTAAATTGTTTATGAAAGAAGGAAAAACTGCATTTTTTGCAAAAGATGGGAGATAGCTTATTATTGATTAAATTGACATTGAAAACAACTTTATCACATGCAGAATCACAGATAAATGAAAATATGGCAGAATTAGTTAAAACTGAAGAAAAGAAAATACAAAAGTATGGTGACAGAATAGGTACTTTAAAAGCAAATGATTTGCATTTTGGCAGATTATTTGAGGCCCCTGGAAAAAGTGATGAAATCTTAGAATAGTTTTATAAAATAACCCTATATATGGATTACTATTAAAATAAAAGTAAAAGATGTTATTTCATATTATTATACCCTCCTACTCCTCTCCCTCCAATAAAAAGAAAATTCAGAGGTGTTCAATTTCTAATCTACTGTTGGTCTGTTCTAATAACTAAAATTATATTTTCTATAATTTTTAATATAAGATAATAAAAATCAGGAATTTAGTTTTCATCTTAAAATAATACTGCAAGGAAATACTTTTCTATATTTATTATGAAATTTTAATACAATTTATAAAGAAATCACTTTTAAGTGATCTTGTCAGTGTACCAGTTATCCTCAGATAATTAATTAGCAATCTCTACTTCTTAGAGTAGAGAGGTCTCCAATGTCAATAGGAAAAATATTTGGTTCTTTCTCATTCAAATAATTATTATGATCATGGAAAATATACTCGTGTTTTAAACATTATTTAATGAATTTATACTAAAAGTAATTTGGGATTACTATATTCACATTTAGTGATTTTCAGTATAGATCTAGCTTATTTTTATATCTCCATTGTTGTCATTCCTAGTTTTATCTGAGAGTTGATGTTGAAGTTGTTGAAGTTTAAACTTTTATGTAAAATTACGAGGGGATGAAAGGCAGCATTGACTCCAGCAAACAAATTGTTGAGAGCTTCTTCCATGTTATGTGATGTAATCATGCAAATTGAGTGTTCAGACAATCCCAAATAAAGATAATTTAAGAATTATCATAGAAAAATCCTAATAAATAACCTAAATCTAACAACTACATAAAATTCAATGTATTCCAAGTTCAAGAAAGCAAAGAAGCTTCTGAAAAAAACACTTGGCGAGACATAACAAAAACATTGGCTGTTTTTAAATGTTATTTCCATGCATGAGTTCATCTTACATTTAAAATTATAGTTGCCATTGAACTAAAAAGGAAAGGAAAAAAGAAAACAAAAAACTCTGGCACTCAAAAGAATGAGTCGTACCATTATACAAATAAGATGTGATGTTAAGTTATAAGCAGCTTTGAAGAAAAAGGGAAAATGCAATTATTGAAGCAATACTTTGTCATTAGATTTTCCTCAAACTCGAGAAGTTTTGTTAGATTTGTGAAAGTTTGTTTTGAGAGACCATTACTGCTATTATAGAATAGAAGAATATCTAAAATATTCAATTGAAATTATAAAAAAATCTTTGAATATAAACTAAAAATTTTAATACTCTTATGTATGTAATATAAAGTACAGTATATTTAATTTCTTCAAATTTAGCCACTTTGTGAATACGTCCTTGAACCTTAAGGAAAATTCATGTTTCCCCTGTGTTCCTAAAGCACTGCTTACATGTTCTTTTCAGTAGTCAGTTCTCTGTCTATGCCCTCCCCTAGATGTTAAAGGTCCTTGAGAACATTCATGACATATTATTTGCATTTCTATCCCCAGGGTCTTGAACAGGAGCTGACACATAGTAGGTACAAAGGACATATTTTCTGACCAAATCAAAATTGATTTCTTAAGATAAAAATTTTTTATGGTTCCTAATGCAAAAGTATGATAGTAGGAATATATTGTAATTCCATGTTCTTTGGAACTACATTTTCCAAAGAGGCTCACTTTTTGTATATTGTGCCTAGAATACTAATGGCATATTTGTTTTTGCCTGAGATTGATTTTTCATTTGAATTACTCCTCTGTTTTCAAGATAAGACATTTTTGAGTCCCTTCTCTGCAGAAGACTAGATGAACTAAGCTGCCTTCTTTTTTCTGGCTGTACATCTGAGAGCCCACAAGCATAGCAGGATAACATATGCATTGAAAATTAACAAGTCCCTTAAAATCTACCCTCTTTTAAGAAATAGTTACTTTCTTTGACATTCACTAAACTAGCTAGTACATTTCATGTAGCAATAGGAATATTGGATTTCTGTTTTGCATTCTGGAAGACCAGTACATAGAGCTGTGACTTTATAATGATGCAGTATGTATTTTGTAATAAAACAAGTAAAAAAAAAAGAAAAATAATTTTCCATCTAGAGTTCCATATTTAGCTGCAAGAAAGTTGGAACTAATGTCTCATAGTTGAACTTGCAAAAACTCTAAGCTGACAAAAAATATATGCATATCTAAAGAAAATAAGAAAGAATACCTCCACCTCTCACATGTTACCGCCACATCAGGAATAATACCTCCAATTCACAATGCACCAAGAAAATCTTACCCTACTAGAGGTGGGTTAAGATCATGGCACCATACAGAAAGAAGTCCATGCTAACTTTTCAGCTAACATAGAATATCTCCAGTAATGGCCTGTCCCCATCTCCAGTTCAGGGGTGTAGTTTGCTCTTCCCAACAACCCAATATGAGGTCAGAGTGTAAAAAAATACGTGAAGTTAGAGTTATTATAGAATGGTCGAAATTATGAAACCAGGTAGTTATATAAGACAAATTGAAAATCTATCTCTTGTAAAGTCTTCACTTACAGTTTTGAGATTATAACACTTACATCACAAGACTGTTATGTGTATATTAACTACTATAATGTGTATAAGGCTTTTATCTGAGTGTTTGGCATATAATAAACACTCAATAAATGATGCTCCTTTTCCTTCTTTGTCATTGTTAAGGTTATTGTTGTTATTACTATCATTATTGTTGTTTGTTGTCATCATCATCAATGCAAATTCCTAAAATTGAGTCAAGGAAACCAATGTAAGGATAAAATTATAGGAGAACATGTCATAAGTCTTTTTTTTAACTCTCATTTAGTTGAAAGAAAGCACAATAAATGTTAATAATATGGTGTAGCTGTGTTGTAGCTAGAAAAACTAATCATATACTAGGTTCTAAGTGATATGTAAGTAAAAACTGGAATTATAAGAATTAAAATTCTTGCTAAGATTAAGTAAATGTGATTACTTTATTGGTTCCGGTTATCCCTTTTAAGAGTGATAAAGCACTTTTGGCCTATATTCAAAGAATGGTCCCAATTGTTGATGAGACTTGAAATCATTTGAGAAAGGTTAGTGGAGCATAACGTTATAAAATGTTTTTCAGATATTGGTATAGTTGGTATGTAGGAAGGATATGAGACTTATTTTACATAATAAAATGAAGCAGAATAAAGACTTCTATAGTCTGATTGTGCCCCCTAAATTTTATATGTTGAAGCCTTACCCCTCAGTGTGACTGCATCTGGAGATAGGGCCTGTGAGGAAGTAAAAAAGGTTAAATGGGGTCATAAGGATGGGACCCTAATCCAATAAGCCTGGTGGCCTTATAAAATCTCAGATATCTCTCTCTTTCTCTCTCTCCGCTCTTCTCTCCCTCTCTCTTCTCCTCCCTTCCTCTCCTACCCCGCCCCCGCCCCCCACCGGTTCTTTCTCTCTCTCTGCCATGTGAGGACACAGTGATAAGGTGTCCTCTGCAAGCTTGAAAGGGCTGTCACTAGGAATTGAATCGACATTGATCTTGGACTTCCTAGCTTCTAGAGCTGTAAGAAAAACACCTTTTTGTTGTTTAAGCCACCCAGTCTATGGTATTTTGTTATGAAAACTCTGCAAGGCTTTTAAGATAAGGACTAATGGTGTGGGCATAGAAAGACAGATTTCCGTGTAAAGTAGAAATCCTCTTTAAAATCTAAGTACAAATGAAACATTTCAAGTGGTACAAAATTTTCCATAACTAAAGAAATGCAGGCATAGGCCAGCAAATAATTTTGCAGGGAGTTTACCAGAGGGATTCAAATATCAGAAAAATATTCAGATTAGGTTAATGGTTTCCAAGCATTGGTTAATAAAAAATGCCAATTTTCATCATTCCTGGGTAAAATAATCTTTTCCTTCAATATGATAAATTTATTTGAAAATAAAAACACTTTCTTAATCTTATATAATATTTTCTACTTTTGAACAATAGAATCTTATTTGAAATTATAATGTAAGTATTAATATGTGATAGTTGTTAAATGCTCTTAGGTTGTTAACTTATATAAAAATAGTAAGTTAACAACCCAACATTAGCCACCTTAATGTATTTGGAAATTTGTATTGTCTGTGATATCTGGAAGTCTAGGAAAAACAACAAGTCTAGAGGTTTTTTATCTTTAAACCCTCAAATTTTGATTCTTCATCTTTATGGCCACTAATATAAAATGACAGGATATTGTATAAAAGGAAGCAATCATACATAAATTCCTTTTTGATGGCAAAATCATGGATGCTCTTTATCCTGAAAGGGACTGGACTTCACCATTTATTTCAATAACCCATCCCATTAGCTAGGATTTGATTCCTCACCCGGTTTGACATGTGCTGTGATCTTCGCTGTTACCACTTTGTCTACTCTCAACTGTTTCTATTTCTTGGCATCAAATTCTTGGCTGGCTTTGTCTAGTGTCTCAGTTCAACATGACCCCAGGTTTTTCCTATCTGGGTGAATACATACTGTATACATGTCACTGGTATGTTTTTGCAATATGTATCCCCTGGAAGGTGAGACAGGTGAGTTCCAATCTTTCTCTAAGGCACTGCAATCAACATGCATGGCTACCATAGAAATAATGGGGAAACTCCCCATCCTGAGATTTGAAAGTACGTTAGTCTGGGAGTGAGACTGAATAATCCTGGACTGGCAGGCCCTACTTCAGGCTATTCAAACCTGACTCTTTGGGAAGGAATTGCATGCCTAATTCTTGGGCCAGTGCATTTCTTCAGTGACTTGTGACAGTTGCTCTCCTCTGATGATACACTTTAACACTAGGTTGTCCACAGAGCTTTGCCACTTGGAGGCAGGTTCAAGCTACCAGGCAGAGCTCTGATGCACCGTAACCAACCGGCACCCTCTGGTGAAAGAGACATTGAGATGCCGTCTTAACGGTCTATAGTCTATATCCAGGAGTTCCCTGGTGGTGTAAGTGGCTAAGGCTTCAGCGTTGTAAATGCTGTGGCCTGGGTTCGATTCCCAGCCAGGGAACTACCCACATTAAAAAAAAAATCTGTATCCAGTTGCAAGTATTAATGCACGAACGTGCATTATAGATGCAGAGTGACAAATCAAACAAGTTTAGCTTTTCTAAAGGTCACAGAAAAAATTCAGTACAGACAGGATATTCAGTAAAGCTAGCAGCATCATTATCCAGTGACAGATGAGATGCATCTATTCTCATCTGTCATCAAAGGTCTAGTAATCCCATCAGGTCTTCCAGAAATTTTCACTGATTCTTTCAGTTACAGCTTTATATACATGAAGTTAAAGCTGTATGGAAGACAGATTTACCTGAAAAACTAATGGAAGATATCCCTCCTTGAACAGGTTCACCTCAACAGTCTTGACATTACACTATATCAGGGGGGCAGCAAACCACAGCCTCCAGGCAAAATCTGACCTGCCACCTGGTTTCAAATTCAAGTGTTATGGGAGCACAGTTATACCAGGTTGTCTATGTATTGCCTAGGGCTGCTTTTACACTACAACTACAGAGATCAAATGTCCCTCAAGGCTTAAAATATTTGCTCTCTGTACCTTCTTGGAAAAAGTTTCCTGCCGTCACTATTATATAACCAGAATCAGGATGCTTATCCCTGAAATTGCACTTGCCTCACCAAGAAGCTCCCAAAATTTGGTTCAAATACATCCTTTTATTCAGTACCATGAAATTAGAAAAAAGGTGAGTTACCCAGTTATGTTTGAGTTTAGGAACATTCTACACATTTATGCCAGTTTTGAAGACATATTTTGAAGAAATTGCCCGATGGCAAAAATAGGCATTTCTTTTGGACCCATTTCAGATGAAAAATAAAATTGTAACTTTTTTCATAGCACTTTAATTTATTTGGCAGTTACTGTTTAAGAGAACTCTTTAAGCTGAAAACCAAAGGCCACCCACATAGGAATGTTTTGTTTTCTTTTTACTTTACTTAGTCATTGTATATGATATTTCCTGAAAAGAAAAAAGATCACGGACAATTGCTTATATAATTCTGTCATAAGACACAGCAACCAGAATTTGAATGCTACTTCCATTCTTGTTTTTTAAATACATATTTCAATTATTTTGTTTTGATTCAGGTTACTTTATGTGATCACCCAAATATTAATTGGCCAAAGAGAACCATTGAATAAATGCAAATTGATTCTGCCCCCAGAAATAGATGTTGACTAATTCAAGTTTAATGAGCCTCAAAATAGCATTTTAAGTACATTCTTATTTTTTATAGGTTTTAATCATATCTGTCTTTAGGGCTTGCATAAAGCTAAAGAACTATTCTGGGCTAATTAAACGCATTCACCTGACAGATTTTCCACAGCACACCAGACTACTCAGGGTCACGGCAGCCTTAGTTACAATAGGAGAGAAAAAAAGGGAGATTGCATTAGAACAGATTTTGACAACATGGAGACAATTTCATCGCCCCCCCAAATCACTGCCTAACAACATCACACACGACTGCAAAAGTGCCTGTCTTTGGCAAACATGGGATAACTATGTCTTCTCTATGCACCAGCACCTGAAGCCCAGGCTTCCCCGAGCCAGTGAGTTTGTCCAGTGGGTGAGGCTGTCCCAAGGACTGACTTTTTTAAGACTGGGGAAATGTGGAATTTCAAATGTGTTATTTAAGCTCATACTAAGAATATTCATTTTGATTGTTTTGAATTATGATTTAAATATTCAGAAATACAATTATTCTACGCTTAATTAAACTCATTCTCCTAAATTATAAGCCGCTTCAGAGGGGAGAGACTAAGTAATGTTGGAAGCTGGCCAGTTCTCATGGGACATTTAATTTTCTAAAGAAATAAATTACTAGAGTAAATAGCGTTCTAATGGCAAGCCAGCAGGTGAGGTAGAACACAACTGAAATAGTTAAGTCCAAGCTCCAACATGTAGCTTATCTTTTTCTTTTTTTATAGTGGATATTTAAATAATATAAATGTAACAGTATGTTGCAATGTTGGACCAGGGACCAAACTTCACTTAACTATTATAGTGAGTTTACACTTCAGTTACTGCTATTGCAAAAAGGGGGAAACTTAGGTAAGTGCTCAGGAGTCAATAAGGCAATGCACATGAAGTGTTTTGCAAAGTCCTGGCACCCTAAAGTTTCTAGATCAAATACCTCCCACATTCCCTAAATCACCTCCCATTTCACAGAACTCCCTGGGGCGGTATCATTGTGTGTGAACCTCCCTTGTGGCTCATGTCACATGATCAATCTGTGAATGTTGTATTTCAGCTCTCCTAAGGAGGAGCTCTGCCTGATTTATCATTGTATCCCCTTAATATCTTCTGTCTTATGCACAGTAGCTACTCAGTAAATATTTAAATTAAAGTTGAATTGATTAATGCATGCTCCAAGCAATAAGTTTGATTCTCTTAGGAAATAAACAGCTCAGGAAAATGATTTTAGACTTATTTAGAAGCTTCAGAAACTCTGTTGGGGCTTGGATTTGAATCAAATAATCTGGGCTTTGGTCTCAATCAAACATCTGATCTTGGGGCAATTTTTGCATGGAAAAATCAATGAATGCATACATCCATGTAATGAATACTTCATATATTAAAAATTAGCATAAAAACAGGTATGCATCATACAGCATATGAAACTACCCTGAATTTTTATGTGTGTTACCTTTAATTCTCACAAGAACCTTATGAGGTAGATAATTTTATTATCTCAGTTTTACCAATGAGTAAACATGACTAGGAAATTCACACAGATAAGCCATAGGGTCAGAATTTAAACCTAGGCAGTAACTTTAAACTCCATGCTCTTAACTAATTCATATGCAATACTGTCTCTATTTGCCCATGTGTGGTATACTTTGTGGCAGTGTGTGGCAAAGTTTTATTTTAGTTGTTTTAATTAAAAAACTATGGTTTTATATAACCTGCATATCAAATTTGTGATTTCATGAGGATTTTTGCTTAGGACAAAGAGTGGGTAGCAGTGTTAGTCATGAGTTGTTTTAAAGAAACATATGAAACAAATAGTAATAGAGGAGGTTTTCAGCTACAGCAACAATCACAAGGCAGTTTGTGAAGGACCAAAGACTAAGAAATATTGTCAAGAAATATTTTGAAAAAGTGCTGCCTATACTTTAACTTATTGGAATGTATTTCTTCCTTCTCTGATACATAAAATAAACAAAATATCAAAGGACTTGATAATTGTGTACATGGTATACACATAATTATAATTAAGCATTGCCTTATACATGGACAGTATTATTTATATAATTGCACTAAATATATTCATAGATATCAATATTTTAATGGAATTGAATGATAAAAATGGTAATGCCTTTTATTGACATACCACACAGACTTTTCAGTTTCACATTTATCTACTTGGTATGTGGGGGCAATTTATTGATTAGGAAATTTGAGAATATCAATTTTGTATTAGTATACCCAAAATTAAGGGAAAAATTAGAATGCTCCATGAAGAGGGGAAACAATGTAGGTGGAACATGAAGATGAAAAATTCATGACTATTTTTACAGGGTACTTCAATCATGCATCACAGGCAATTAAAGCTGAAAGAAAACACCTACTTGGAAGCTCCATTTTGCCTTATAAAGAAATAAACTGTAAAGTTAAGCTCCTGTCTTTGCTTTTACTCACCTACCTACAGAATCAATATGTAGCATATAAGATTAGAACATAGATGCCCTATATAAAAGATCTAAAGTTAAAAACTAAGTTTACAGCAACAAAAATGATGAATAGTGGTGATGGTATTTTTGATAATATACCTTTTGTGACTTTTCACAACTAATCACTATGAAACTTATTTTAAAATAAGGGTCTCTGTTTTCATATAATTGTGATTTAGTGTACGGTGTCCCAGAAAGAGTGTGTGATTTTTCATATTTGACATTGACTGACGCTATCTACTTCCATCCCTGCCAGAGTTCACTCAAAGAAATCAGGAGATTGTTCCCACATATCGAATACTCCATATATTGGACGTTTTGTTTTCAGACATATCAACAAACCTCAGATTATAAATGAAACTGTTATTGTGGTTGTTGATGATAATCATCTTGTGCTTTTAAGCTGGTTTGAATGACTATTTTATTCCACCGATAAAAGCAGCGTTCAGGGAAGCCTTTGCTGGTTTCATTACTGCCACTAATCTCTGGTGGCTCAAAGTGCCAGTTGCTTTTCTCTGTATTTACAAATTCACTCCTAATAAACAAGATTTTCTGCACCTGCGGGAGTCTGGCAGTCCCTGCGCAGATGTTCCCCTCATCCCATCAGGCTGGGAAAGCTAGACTGCAGGCGACGGAAGACACTGGCCAGGGACAGCTTCCCTGCTGACAGTCCTGCACACCTGTCCTCCTTTGCCCTTTCGCCCCAGTAGTGATGCCCTCTGAGCCCGATAGCCCTGTATTTTCACTAGCTTCTTCCCATCAATTCATGCTTTCAGGAAAGAATCCAATCAAAGCAATTATAACCAATTGTTAAATATTTGGTAATTTAGTATGCTTCCTCTCCTGGGGATGTCTGCACTTCAACAAGCCAAAAGCCTTCATCCAAAAGAATAAATCTCACAGGGTGAGATTTCTGGCATCGATACGCCAAAAGGGAAAAGTTTTGTTGGTTTGTTTTGGGGACCTGCCTCACACCCTTGAAAATGCACCAGGTCTGTGTTAGCCATGTGACAGGAAGATCCCTGATATTGATCATGTTGCCTCCTGCGCACAGGAATCCCAAGTGCCTAATCTAGAAGACACACAGGTAATTATGGAGAAAGCAATTTTAAAAAGCCAAAATATTTTTTAAAGTGTAGAACTTACAGGATTTGCGGAAGACTCCGATGAAGTATAAAGTTCAAGTCTTAGGGCATTTGGACTCAAAAACTCATAAAGTTTCCCATTTCCAACCAAGTTTAAGAACTGTTGCTCAGACAGACTTTTGTATACCACTATTAGAATATTATATAACATCTATTCTAAGACTGTGTGCCAGGAATAAAGCAGTGACGAGGCAGACTGAGTCCCTATCTTCAAGAAGCACCTGGTCATTATATCATAACTATTTGTTGGCATGTTTATCCTCTGGCCTACCCTGCAAGCCACTTCAGGGCAGAGATATGTCTTGTCCAGCCATCTGTCTAGAGCCCAAGGCACAGCTTTAGTGAATGTAATATTAAATAAATAATGGCGGAATACATTTTGAAAAAGTATTTTTGCAGGGCCTGAGTAAAAGCCATCAGACTGCACTATGATAGTATATTAGTTTCAGGTGTACCACATAGTGATTAGACATTTATGTAATGATCACCCTGGGAAGTGTAGTACCCATTTGACACCATACACAATTATTACAGAAGTATTACCTCTTCTGTACTTTACCCCCCCTTGACTGTTGTTATAACTGGCAATTCGTCCTTCCTGATCCCTTCAGCTTTTTCATCCACCCTCCCAACCCCACTCCCCTCTGGAAATCATCAGTCAATAATATCTGTTCTTAGAATAGCTATGATTCTATTCCCCTGTCTTGCATCCACATGTAAGAATAAGAGCTTAAAATAATCTGTAAATAGGCACCTTAGTCCATTAAGACTGCTGTAACAAAATGCCACAGACTAGGCAGTTTATAAAGAATAGAAATTTATGCCTCCCAGTTCTGGAGGTTGTTAGTCCAAGACCAAGGTGCCAGCATGGTCAGGTGAGAGCCTTCTTATGAGCCACAGATTTCTTATGTCCTGACATAGTAGGGAACTCTGTGGAGTCTTTTTATATAAGAGCACTACTCCTACTCATTTGGGCTTAACCCTCCCAAAGGAGGAGAGCACCTACCAAAGACCCCACCCCCTAATACCATCACATCAGGCATAAGGATTTCAACAAATGGATTGGGGTCGGGGAGCGGTACACAAACATTTACACCATAGCATTCATTCTACCCCTGCCCCCCATTAATGTCATTCTTACATGTGAAGTACATTTATTCCATCCTAATAGTCCCAAAAGTCTTAAGCTGTTCCTGCATCAACTCGAAAGTCTTAGGCGAAAGTCTCTTCTAGATATCATCCAAATCAGATTGGGTGACACAATTTATCCTGCTGTGAACCTACGAAATCAAACATGTTATGTGCTTTCAAAATATGTTGGTAGAACAGACATAAGATAGACATTCCCATTGCAAAGGGGAGAAATAGAAAACAAAGAGAGTAACGAATTCTGAGCAAGTCCAAAACCTTAATGCTGGGCGTCCCCACCTTTGAACATAGCACATGCAGCAGCTTTGAAAGGTTGGAGTTGCTTGTCTGCAGCTGTCAGGCTGGGATCACAGGCAGGTGGCTCCAGCAGTCTAGGGGATAGACCTGCACTGTCCATCCCCATGGCTTTGGGCCAGAGTCATCTGGTCTGCTGAAACTCAGGTGACACCCTCCCTTTTGAAACTGAGGAGGCAGCCCTGATGATCTGTTAATCCTCTCTGGGGCTTTCCTTCCTTGTCTTAAAGATCATCGCATGTTCACAGCCAGTACCTCTGTGCCCCGTCCTGTAAAATCTACAAAGCCTGACAACCTTTCTTTATTCCTTCCTGTCTCCTTCCCCTTCAGTACAGATAGACTGTTTTCCTGCTGGAGTGACTGATTAAGTTCTTAGGTCATACCCACATTCATCTTTTCATAAAAGGGTTCCTTGATCACACCATTAGTGTTCTTTTCCAAATATGCTTTATTTTTTGGAATAGGGGTGGGCAGAGAATTATCCATAGTTTAAGTTCTGCTTCTCTTTTAATTAACAACTGCATCTTTAAGTCATTTCTCTCTTCTCTCCTTTTAACTGTAAGCATTCAAGAGAAGCCAAGCAATACCTTCAACGCTTTGCCTGGAAAGAATTTCAGCTATGTGAGATATGTTAACTTGCTTGACTGCAATGATTATTTCACTATATATATAATTAAATTATCATGCTGTACACCTCAAATACATGGTTTGTTTAGCAAACAAATAAAAAATAAAGAAAATTATAAAGAAAAAAATAGCTTGAGACAGATACCTAATTTTATCTTTCACAAATTCTACATTCCATGAAACACTAAGACACGAACATAATTCAGCCACATTCTTTACTGCCTTATAACAAGGATGGCCTTTACTCCATTGTCCAATATCACATTCTTCACTTGCATTTGAGACTTCATCAGAATGGCCTTAACCATTCATATTGTTAATGACATTCTATTCACAACCACTGAGGTGTTTTCCAAGAAGACTGAGGCTCTCTCTACAGCTTTCCTCTTCTCCTTCCAAACCCCCACTAGACTTGCTTTTGATGGTCCACTCACGGCAATGTAGGCTTTTCCTGGCATACACCTCAAAACTCTTCTAGCCTCTACACATTACTAATTTCAAAGCTGCTTTTACATTTTTAGGTATTTGTTATAGCAGCACCCCAACTTCTTGGTATCAATTTTCTATCTTAGTCTATTCGGGCTACTATAACAAAATAATACAGACTAAGTAGCTTGTAAATACCAGAAATGTATTGTTCACATTCTGGAGGCTGGAGTCTTAAGGGAAGCATCTTCTTCTGGGTCACAGACTTCTCATCCTATCCTCACATATGACTGAAGAGGCTAGGGAGCTCTGTGGGTCTCATTTCTGAGGGCTTCACCCTCATAACCTATGCATCTCCCAAAGGTTCAACTTAATACCATCACACTGGTCATTAGGATTTCAGCATATGCATTTAGGAGATGGGGCAGGCACAAATATTCAGATCATAGCAACGAGAATGTTTGTATTAATTTTGTTTTTTCCATCCTGGACATTTTAAGTAATTAAATCATGCACTCAATCAGCCAGCCGACATACTTATTAAACTTAGTATGTGCAAACATGAAAAAAGGTACAGGGAGTAAGATAAAAAGACAAGTAACCATTTGAGTTAACAACATTGGTGATTTCCACAGAGTTGCATGGAGTAGTAGGGAGAAAAGCAACATTGGAAAACAATAATGATAGAAAGAGTAGCAGGCTTTCTCAATATTTGCTTTTCAGTGAATGCCAGGTATTGTTTTAAAATATTTTATATTTATCAATTTGAGAATCCCATAATAACCATAGGAAATAACTATTATTATTATCCTTCTCATTTTATAGATAAAGTAACCCAAAGGTCCTCAACCTGTGGGTCGCGACCCCTTTGGGGTTCGAATGACCCTTTCACAGGGGTCAAGCAACCCTTTCACATGGGTTGCCTAAGACCATCGGAAAATGATTCATAACAGTAGCAAAATTACAGTTATGAAGTAGCAACAAAAATAATTTTATGGGGGTCACTACAACATGAGGAACTGTATTAAAGGGTCGTGGCATTAGGAAGGTTCAGGACCACTGGATAAATAGGTTAACAAACTTCTCTATGATTATGCAGAAAGCAAAGGAGCTAGAATTAATATCCATGCTAGAAACCACTGTTACAGTTGCTAAAGAAGCAAGGGCAGTCCAGGAAGAATATTTTTTTATGTTAGACAATATTAAAGCATATTTACATGTAAATTGGGATGGTCCAATAGAGAGGGATGGGACTGAAAAGTATGTTTTTCTATTGAAAACATTTGATACCAGTTCACAGAAGGAAATCATTCAGGGCTTTTTAAATTTCCAAATATCCTCAATCATCTGATAAATTATTTATGGATTTGCTAAATATTTGTTTCAAATGACTCCATAGCCCATTGAAACATATTTTTATCTTTATATATTTAGATACTTTGAGTTAAATAGAAATTATTTTGCCTCAGATTTCCTTGTAAGGAGTAGCAGTAGAGACAAATGATAAAACAGTTAGTATTAATCCAGGTAATTTTAGTGATGGATATAGATATACAAACAATACAAATATAGATATAGATAGATGATAAAAAAGAAAAAAATTAATTCTAGAATCTGTGAATACTACTTTGTTCAGCCTGAGCTCTGTCAGAAGGTATTTTTCTTTATGCCACCTTTAACTATACAGAATAACTGAAAACGTTCTCAGACCAAATTAAAAGTAAAAGAATCACAAAAATTCACTTAGTCATGTTTTCTATTTGTTTACTTGGTTTGTTGATTCACTGGTTATCTTAAAATCCTAGTAGAGTGTCAGAGCACTTGATAAATCTTCATTCAACTCCATTTGCTGCTGTGTAGAAAACTGAATTATTGGGTTTCAATGCTCTAGTTACCCATATGCAGACAGACATCGTGTTTTAGAATATAAATTTTTTTTTCCTCAGAAATAAATGAGTGCTTTAAACTGAATCCCTTTAACTTAAAAACATCCTTCTCCTTTCCTCCATTCCCTCTGTCACTTTGATGAAAGACTTGAAGGGAAGTAGTATATATAGGTGAGAGTGTGACACACCAGAGCACAGTGGGCTTGAGATCAGCCTGTAGTGGGGCTGGTTCCCTAACCTTATTATTATGCTTTGGAAGTCTGGGGGAAATCTATCAAAATTATTTGTAAGAGCTAAACAGTGGGCAACAAGGAATTTCTGTAAGTTCTGGAATATAGAAGAATGTTGGTGAATTATTTCGTGATTTTATGAAGTTTGGGATTTGGTGCAATAAATTTCTGTTAAGCAGGAGCTTGCCATAATGTTACTATTATTCTTACAGCTTCTACATGTTTATTTCAGACTCTAAAATGTTTTATAAAATACTTGTTTTACTAAAATGTGTTCTGCCTACATTCCAACATTAGCAATAGGAATCTGAAGTAATACCATGACCTCAAGAATATTATATGAGACAGAAAAAACAAAAAATGTTATTGGATTCCACAGGAGACAGTTCTACAAAATTGTCAAAATGCCCTATTCTCGAAAACTTAATTCTGAATCTAAAGGCACAGGAATATTACACTTTTAGCAATGTGTAAGTGCTTTATTACTTCAGGAATCCTTCAACTATCAAATATTACAAAGTTACAAAATTAGTTTGAGTATTTTTTGAAGAGTTCACTTCAGAATGTTGAAATAAAAAAATTAAAAAGACTTAAATAATATTTATTTATATTAAAATCAGAAAAGAATCTTGAATTTAAAGGGGAAATATACTTTATTTCTAATGTAAGATTCTAATTATTTATTTTACAGAATCATTAACTCTTATCTGATGGTGAACAATACTATAGATGGAATTGCTATTTCAGTTGTCGTTTTCCTAATTGTTTAGACTGAAAGAAAATGATATCTTATTTTTCAGATCTTAAATTATAATTTAATTTATATATATATTATTTTTATGGTAATTTTAAGTGAGAATTGATATAATTGGTACCTAATTAAAATTTAGCACCTGAAATAGCACTAAATTTGTGGTCCTAAGAAATATATTGGAAGCCTTAAAATTTCTGAGCTTTACAGAATAAGTTAGAAGACTTTCTTTGTTTATTCTTGAACTGATTGACAGGCTAGTAAGTGATTGACACTTTACTTTTACAGCAAACCCAAACATACAGGTTTAGTCGATAAGAAAGGCTCTAATCATCTAAATTTTCTATCAAAACAATATAGTTTAACTCTATGTCCAATTTAAATAAGATTTTACTCAGGATATTTCTTGTACTTATTTTTGTATATAATAAATATTAATAATGTGTAATGACATTTCTTTTCTCTTTAGTTGAAAGTGACATCACACATATACCATTGTAATATAGTGCAATTATTCTTTTCCCAACACTAATAATGAATGTATAGTAAGATTTTTATCTTAATCCATTCAGACTGGTGTAACAGAATACCATAAATTAGGGGGCTTAAACAACAAACATTTATTTCCCACAATTCTGGAGGCCAGGATGTCCAAGATCACGGTGTCAACACAGTCTGTGTCTGGTGAGAGCCCACTTCTTGGTTCATAAATGGCCATCTCTGGCTCTGTCCTCACATGGTAGAAGGGTCAAGGGATGGATCTGTCTAGGGCCTCCTTTATAAAATCACTAATCCCATTCATGAAGTTTCCACCCTTATGGCCTAATCACCTCCCTAAGGCCCCACCTCTGAACATCTATCTCTACAGTGGCGATTAGGTTTCAACATATGATTTTTATTGACTGTGCTGATATATAATAGAATTGTTTTCTAATTTTAGTGTTGTTTTTGTTGTTGTTTTTTGTTATACGATCAAAAGCAAATAAGGAACAGAATATATCACAATATCCTGCGTTCGTATTAAAACATAAAGATCATGTAATGATCCATAATAAATTCAAATTCCTGATAAAAAATATTTGGGTTAAAAGTATACAATGTTAAGAAACCTTCAGTAAACCATCATTTGCAATATTGAAACAACTCAATAATGCCAAATTCATAGTAAGTAAAGAGATAGCAAACAATATTTATTTATTTATTTTTTTACATTCTACAGTATTTATTTCTATACTGCTTGATGTCTTTTTTTCCTTTCTAATTCATTTTTATTGTTAGACTTATTGGGGTGATGTCTGTTAGCAAGGATTACATAGATTTCAGGCATACAATTGTACTACAGTACATTGTCAACTTGCTGTATAATAAGTTCACCACCCAGTGTGACTTCTCTTTCCATCACCTTATATTTAGCTTCCCCTCCCTCCTCTCTCACACCCTGCCCTTTCTCCCCTCCCTGACCCACTTCTCCCCAAATAAACATTAAACTATTTATTGTGTCCATGGGTTATTTGTTTGTTTGTTCATTTCTTTTTTCTTTGTTGCTTTCAGTTTTATATTCCGCATATGAGTGAAGTCATACAGTTCTTTGTTTTTTCTGTCTGGCTTATTTCACTAAGCATGATGATCGCCAGGTCCATCCATTTTCTTGTAAATGGCAATATTTCATCTTTTCTTACAGCTGAGTAATATTCCATTGTGTATATGTACCCAGCTGCTTTATCCAGTCATCTCTCACAAGGCACTTTGGTTGTTTCCATGTTTTGGCCACTGTGAACAGCGCTGCGATGAACATTGGGGTACATAAGTCTTTGCGGACAAAGGTTTTCAAGTTCTTTGGGTAGATCCCCAGAAGGGGGATTGCTGGGTCATATGGTAACTTCATTCCCAATTTTCTGAGGAACCTCCACACTGCCTTCCACAGTGGTTGTACCAGTTTGCACTCCCACCAGCAGTGTACCAGAGTTCCTTTTTCTCCACATCCTCTCCAGCACTTGTTATTCCTTGTCTTATTGATAACAGCCATTCTCACAGGTGTGAGGTGGTATCTCACTGTGGTTTTGATTTGCATTTCCCTGATAGCTAATGAGGATGAGCATTTTTTCATATGTCTGCTGGCCATTTGTATTTCTTCGTGGGAGAAGTGTCTGCAAACAATATTTAGAAACTGTCAGTGTAGGGAAGTGAGAAAGGATATGATCTCAGGTGTCATTGGCCTAAAATCTAGTATAGTTATGCCATGGCATGTTCTAGGCTTATGACTTTGGCACATTACTTAATCTTCCAACACTTAATAGAGGTTGGTGAGATTTAAAAGTACTTTCTTTCCCAAACAAGTTTAGAACACATTGAGTAGCACATTCAAGTCATCAGAGAAATGAAGATAGATTTGTCAGCCTTGTTATTGATAATACCTAAATTAGAGATGTGGATTTAGATCTGACCCAAAAAAGAAGAAAAAATTTCAATGAGTATACTCTCTCAGACTGAAGTAATGCCCAAAGAAAGTTGAGATGTAAAGTCTATCTGCAAGCAGTATCCCTAGTAGTGGGAGAAGGAGGAAATTCTTCACTCCTAAAAGGAGATCTGGGTGGATACCATGGCATTACTCCACAGTAATGTATGGAGATACACTTCCTTTTCATAGTTCATGGTGATACAGCAGTTTACTTGAGTAGGCTTGCGTAAACAACATTTATGTTGTTTCCAATTAAAAGTAATTTTAACCCATTAATTTCCAACATAGCAAATAATCTTCTGTCTGCTATCTATATTCCCAAGATTTATAGTGAAGCAGCTGTAGTAGGAAACAAATAAATCAGAGATACACATATAAATTTCATTAGATTAGACATATACCCAGCAGAAATTAAAACATATGTCCATACAAAAACACATCCGTATTTCTAGTAGTTCCTCTCCAAAAAAAATGGAAACAAATACCCATTAGCTGATGAATAAACAAACAAAACAGGGTATATCCATAGTGTGGCATATTATTCAGCAACAAAAAAGAGAAAATGCTGATACAAAATGGAGGACCCTTAACAACATTATGCTAAATGAAAGAAACCAGTCACAAATGATCACATACTATATGTTACTATTTCCTGAAATGTTCATAATAGGTATATCTATAGAGAAGGAAAGTAAATTAGTGGTTGCTTAGTATTGGAGAAAGAAGGAAGAGTGACTACTAATGGATAGGTGTTTCTTTTTTGAGTAATAAATCTATTCTAAAATAAGTCTTCGGAATGCTTAAAAAGTCTGATATACTAAAACCATGGAATTGTACTCATTAAATGGGTTAATTTTATGATGTGTAAGTTATATTACAATAAAGCTGCCGTAATTTTTTTTTTAATCAATGAGAAATCTCTCAGCATACAAGTAGCTGTATTGAAATGATGTGTGTGAGTGTCTGGGAGTAGGACAAGTGCTGTAGAGATTATAGTGTGTGGGACAGAGCACATCTGGTTTCACTGAGAGAAGGAATAAACTGGAGAAAAACCATTACAGGTGTGTTCATCTTTTCCTAGTAGCCTCACACAGGGACATTGTTAACCACTTTCAGTAGTGAAGAAATAGGAACGAAGAACACCACTGAGGCAAACTTTGATGGGATAAATTCTGAGCAGCTTTAAATCCCTAATGGCTTGAAAGGAATTTAGAAACATAGCTTCAGGTGTTCAATATTCTGAGAATGATTGTTTGCTCCTAAATTTCAATATTTTGCTCTTAGATTTATAGAAGCCCTTGCTCACTGTCTTCAGAGCTCATGTGACATTTGTAAATTCACAAATACTTCAAGAGAAAATGGAACATTGAATGTCAAGATCAACGTTTTGTGTTTCCTTCTCTCTGAGACATTGGCCCCTCAAGTCCTTGCTGCCTTGATAGCTCTCTATTGTCTGCAAAGAGATTTTTAGCTAGATTTTACTCTACTTAGTTGTTTTCCTAAGAGTATAGTCTCCATCCAGTTACTCTCTCATTTTCAAGAATAGAAATCTATCACTCTCTTCCTTGTTTTTTCACTGAGCTTATCTGATTTTCTACTAAAGTTATATTTCAACAGTGCCTAGCCTCACAGATGCTAGCCTATATGTTGACTTTGAATTATAAAAAGGAAAATCTTGGCTAGAACAAATTTTTTAAAGTATACCTTTCTGGGAATATAGCTTGGAGAAAAAAGAAATTGAAATTTCAGGCTCTACTCCACTTTCATCAACTAGCATTTGTAGTCAGTGCACAATTTATATAACTATTCCTGGTGACTGTATGCTTACTACATAGTATGTGCTTTATAAATATTTACTGAGTCAATGTGTGAATTTTATTCTCAACTGGGTAATTAGATTTAACTAACTTTCTGTTTTACTTCTACACATAGACTGTGTCCACAGGAATCTCATAAACATTACAAAGTTTATACAATTTAATGAACCTATCAAATAAAATTGTTTGGGATATTACCAAAATACTAATATACTCCTATTTTTATGTAGGCTTTTTTTGTCATTATGTTACCAAAGTCCCATATTTGTGATATTTATAGACTCATGTATCAGTTGGCATTCTACACAGTACACAGTTGACATCCAGCTTGTTCTTACTCTCTATTATAACTAAGTGTTTGAAACAGTATATGTTAAATGCTAATACGTTCATCTATATGTGCTCAAAAGAGAATCTTAGGAAGAGTTCCATCTTTTGCTTGATTTATTATTTTCCAACTTCCCCAGCCTTGAAATTACTACTGAGAAACTAGTAATATTAAGAATGTAAAAAAAAAATTATGGTATTGTATTTTCTGCTTCTTTATTTTCCTCCTTTCTTCTTTATGTCCCACTTGTAATTAATCAAAGTCATTAATTCCCTCACCACAGTATCACTCACATTCATTGTTTCTACTGTTTTAGTCACTAGCAAGTACGGAACTTAATTACATTAGCACTTACATTAACTCTATAATCAATACAAAAATGAGTCAAGGGAAACAGAGAAATCATAGAGATTATATAATTATCATAAATGTATATTAAAACAGTTATAATAAATTTATCTGAGGACTGAAAGAAAACATGAACTTGAAGAGAAAGAAATAGAAACTATAAAAAATTAAAAATAATCAACAAAAAATTAACTAAAACATGGAGCAAATAGAACTACTAAAGGTAAAAATATAATATCTGAACTGTATTGTCTTATCAATAGATTACAGTCTGCAAAAGAAAAGATTTTTGAACTTGAATACACAGGAATAAAAACTACAGTGGAGAGGGATTTAAAAGATGGGAAAAAATGAACAGAAGCTCAGTGCTGTTACAAGGACAATAACAAGAGGTAATTGAAGTTCCAGAAGATAGAGGAAGAAGGACAGATAGAGAAAATAGTTTTATGAAAAAGTAATTACCTAAATTTTATGAATTTGATTAAAAAAATCAATCCATAAATAAAGTGTCTTAATAAAACCTAATAAAAAATTATCACTAACTTTTCATCAGAAACAATACAAACCCGAAGACAAATGGAACAACACATTTCAAATCCTGAAATAAAAATAAGTTTTAAAATTTCAACATATAAATTTAACAAAGACAAAGTTTAAAATATTATAAATTAATGTTATTTTCTGGTAAAAAAAGAAAAAAGAGGAAATATGCCTCCATCAGACCTACATAAGAAATGTTAAAAGAAGTTTTTCAGGTTGTAGCGAAATGCTACGACGTGGAAACTTGGAATTGCAGAAAGGGAATGATGAGGGCCACAATGGGATTGACACCCAGTGATGAAGAACACTTAGAAAATAAAGCATCATAGCAGCAGCAGAGAGCGCAGTTTAACATGGGTGCTGTTTGTAAGTCAAAGATAAATAAATGATAGCAGATGTATAGATACTATAGATACTATATAGACATTATAGATTGCCTCTACTCACACACATATTTTCAAAAGTTTTCCTTTAAGTTTTTAGTTTAATTCATGATTCAAGTAATATTTTGGCAATAGAAGCTTCATTCAAAGAAAATTTCATGCAGAAAGCCAATACATGAAGTGTGTAGAAGTAAAATTATTCCTTTGTAATGTGAGAGCAGACCATAGTCTTTCTCTTCCTTCTCAACAAAGTTCCCTGAAATTTTTTGAGAAACACTTAAGTTCTTCATATTATGCAGTATGAAACCATTTATTTAATCAATTAGTACTACTATCTTTAAAGAATCTGTTTCATATTTCTCAAAAATTTATCAATCATGTATATAATGTTGGACCTTCAAAAACAAATAATTGATAAAACAATCTATAATAAAGAAAAGTGTTGTTTTTGTAATCCCAATTGGCTGTTTCTTAATTGATTCCAAACTAATTTTATCAGTTTTCAAAGTTCACTGATCTAAAAGGTCACTTGAATTCACCAAAATTCGTTACATTAGATACACAAGTAAACTACTAAAAACATAAAAAATAATAATGTAAGTAGAAAGAACTTATAAACTGCTGATTTAAAAGAATAAGAAACTAGCCTTAGAAATTAATACCTAGTAGCTGGTTACTCAATAATCCATATTCTGTTCAAGTTATTGTGCCTCTACTCTGTCAGATTAAAAATAAACACTTCCCTTACTTTCATAGTATTTCTATATAACATCAGATATTTAGACATATTATTTTCACAAGTTCAGATTATATGCTTTTATTTAAAGTTATTTACTTATTTATAAATTTTAAATATTTTATGTGCTATCTAAACTATAGCACATAAAAGTGAAGACCCTCTGTCTTAACTTTGTGTAACTGGTATTGAATATTAATATGGAAACTTGTTTGCACAATGTGGATAATTAACTGACTTCAATTCTCTTTAGACGAGTGAGAACAAAGGCCATCCATCAAAAGCCATAAATGGAATTAAAATTTCTTCTATTCCTATAGAGGTAGAAAAAAAATGAGATCTATGGTATTGAGGATGTATTTAGAACTTTAAGACAATCCAAGTTTGACATTTAAAAAAATAGGACTCTGTTATTATTGCTGCTCAGACAATGAATCATACTCTTGTTAGTGTGTGAGGTGTCATACTACGTTGTCATTTTACATTGTTTAAAAATAATTGGGAGTCATTATTTCATTATTTGTCTTGAATAAAAACAAGAACTGGAAATTGCAGAAGCATCTATGACTACAATGTATTTCTCATTATGTCACCGTAGCGTCCCTATAATCTAATATAGGAGACTTTTCATGATTTCTTGTCCTTAACAAATTATGTAGTGTTACATTGTACCTTGTTCTAATAATTATGCATGTTATGTTTACCTTTTACTTTTAAGAATCCTGTCCCTGAAACCAACTAACAAATTTACTATACATTAATCAAATTCAGAGACAAATTTTTCTCAGCACTACAAATTATCTAAAAACCATGTGATTGGACTTTAATATTCAGATTTAGTATTTCTGGGTACAAGTTTTTTGTGAAATAAAATTTCCATATTCAAAGTGAAATATTCTTACTAAAAATTTGGAGACCACATAACCCTTTCCTGAACAAGACTGTCTAAAGTTAATGTTTTAGAGAACTGGAGTTAATGTGTTAGAGAACTGTGAGTTAATGAAAATATAGGAAAGAATTTTGAATTCATTCAAATTTAAAGGCTGTGGAAATTTTTTCTCGCCATTTTCAAAGTCAAAGATGAATAAATTATATTTATTTTTAATCCATAATATGTGAATGAAGTTGAATCATACAATTCTAAGTGTCTCAATAGAGTAATCATAAAATTATTTTCTTTTTAGAAGATTTTTCATAGTTCTCTGATGACTTCATATTTATTTAAAAAGCTATAGCTTTCTCTATACTCATCATCCTCATAAATAATAATAAGGATCTTCACACAGAAGATGTCTGCTTAAATATGCACATACATTATGCCATTGCTGAGCTATGTAGCAAAGTTTTAACATTCACAATCATAGCAATCAAAAGACTTTTCTAAGCTTATTTTATTTTTGCTTAATTTTTAATTGTAAACTATGCTAATTAACATATTTTTGATGTTTCAGAAGAGGTAAAACTTTAATTTTTTAAAACTAGATTTACGTATGACTGTGATGAAAATAAAAAATTAAATGTAAAAACCTAAAAGATTAATGAAACCCATAAAACCTTTAAGCTAACAATTACAAATCAATACTTGCCTTTCTGCAGCATGTAATAGCCAGATGTTTGTTTTTTGATAATAAACTGACTTCTTTATAAATTCACTGTGTGAAATATTGTTTTATTTTCTAATTCAGTCATTTTGACACTTGACAGAGTGTTACTTGTTGAGAGGGTTTGCAGTACATTTGAACCTGTATCAGAAAGAGGAAGAAAATACTTAAAGGTTTTTAAACTAAGACTATAAGTTAAAAAATAAAATAAAATATATTCACTCTAAAATTTCTAAACAAAATAAAGGCCTTGTTTTATAATTTATTACTTCATGGTTTGACACTCACTGAGAAACCAAGTCTTGAGAATGCAAATAATGAAATCTTTTAATTCAAAAATCAAGGAAAGCAAGTTACTTTTCAGTGCACAAACTCACTTATTACCCAGGTAATAAGCTTGAATTCTTGTTTTATAATATTGAGAGCATAACAGAAAACAGAACTTCAAGTAAATGCTCATTTCTAACTATTAAGTTCTGAGATGTACCCCCTTTTAGTTTTTTTTTTTATTTCTCTTTTTCACATAAATACCGGGAGTGCCAAAAAACATTTTAGGAGATGTTATCTATGTATTAGATAGACACTGATGGTAACCACTTTGAGCACCTCTTGTAATTGCAGAAGTCAAATGTGACTTGTACTCATCTTTTGTTATCAGTATATATTATTACAATTTTAATTCAGTTTTCTCCTTTCTTAAAATATATAAACATTTTTTGGCACCCTCTGTATACATTTATAGTTACTAGTGTAGTATTTAATGTTCACAGCGAATACAAGGAAAAGTCATATGTTTGTTCATCTTTAAGAGATTATATTTGCTCATCAAAATAAATGCTTTCCAGTGTTTTCATTTTCTCTTGGTCCTTTGGCAATCTTTCTGGATAAATTTTTTTGCCCAGATTATTCTTAAGAAGGATAGACCACACAACTAAATGCAAAAGGCATGCACAATGCATCAGGGCTGTAAGATGTCACAAGTATTTGTAGTTTACTGTTTCCTTTGACCCAGGAAAGAGCAATTTTTGTTGTTTGATGTTTCTGTAGTTGTAAATGGAACAGGTGTCTGAAAGGAAAATTTCAAGGAACAAAAGCAAAAGATGGAAAAGTGTAATACCTTAAAGAAAACATGGAAACAACCAAAGTGCCCTGCAACAGATGACTGGATAAAGGAGCTGTGGTACATATACACAATGGAATATTACTCAGCTGTAAGAAAAGATGAAATACTGCCATTTGCAACAACATGGATGGACCTGGAGATCATCATGCTTAGTGAAATAAGCCAGACAGAAAAAACAAAGAACTGTATGACCTCACTCATATGCAGAATATAAAACTGAAAGCAACAAAGAGAAAAGAAATGAACAAACAAACAAATAACCCATGGACACAATCAATAGTTTAATGTTTATTTGGGAACGAGTGGGTTAGGGAGGGGAGAAGGGGAGGGGGTGGGAGAGGACGGGGGGAAGCTAATGATGGAAAGAGAACTCACATCAGGTGGTGAACTTATTATACAACAAGGTGACAATGCACTGTAGAATTGTATGCCTGAAATCTATGTAATCCTTGCTAACAGATGTCACCCCAATAAGTCTAACAATAAAAATGAATTAAAAAAAAAAGATGAGTGTATCAGCTTTTCTCCTATTTTTCAATGATAATTCACTGTAATAATAAAAACATTTTTTATTCATAAGTGACTTAGTATATTTTATACAATAAGATTATAGACTTTACATAACATTTGAATAAGGTGGTACTTTTTCTACAAAGGTTTGAATTGCTATTTATGAAAACAGTGAATTACATTCTACCAATGTGTTAAATAAATGAAATCAGCCCTACAATCTGATTATACTCTCTGATCAGCTTGTAATATGAAGAAAATCAATTCTCTTTCTCTTTCTCTTTCGCTCTTTCTTAGATTTCTGGACCAGTTGAGAATTTTACTGGCTGCATGGAAGTTATAAAAGTAAATAACTGGGGATCTTCCATTCCATCCAAGGCAGTGAAAAAAAAAAAAATAACGGTGCTTGCAGGTAAAGTGTCACTAATGATTTTTAGAAATATTAATAGTTGTTCAAATAACCACTTCAAAAGGCAAGATTTTCATTTGAAATAATCTAAATCAGGAGTAGACTCTATTGTCTTCATTTTGTTTTTTCTTCTTATTTTCACATTCTAATTTACTTTCATACAGACTATAGAATTTTTAAGCTCTATCCCAATTTAGATGGACCATTTATTATAATAGTTTTCTTCTTTGCGCTGTATAAGAAACATTATATCTACCAACAAATGATCAGTGAGTCATGATCAGAAAACATTGTCTATTAATATCACAGCATTTCAATGCAAACACTCTAATTCTATATGTGATATATTCAGAATACTAAATGCTTCTTCCTTCCACAATACCACTCTCAAAATGTTATCCTTGTGCTTGAATTTTAATAATCAGTGACACATTCCTTTTAAATGTTGTGCTTTGGCTATAGAAATCTTTACGTGTGTGTGTTGGGAGTTTGACTAACTATAGAGATAGTACAGTTGAGACAGTATTAGACATTAATGCATTGGCATAAATTGGTTAAAAAATATCCCTGACAGTTAAGAAATAAGGATCATTTTTGGTCCATTATAGTGTGTTGGAAAAGGTTCACACAGGTTAGTTAGGATTTCTCGTGATGTAGGATGTTTGATCACAGGGTAGCATAAAAGCCTGTTTGTCAACAGCTGAAATAGGTAAGTTCACTCTACCAAAAATTTTAGGAGTACTGAAATGCTATTGTGCATCCTGGTCCAAGGTAAATAAATAGCCACATCATGACAGTTCTTAAGGAGTTTATAGTGTAGTAAAGGAGATATTGATGAAATATTTAAATGAATATATAAATATGAAGAGTGCTTAGGCAAAGAAATGCAAAAGGCTATGAAAACCTATAAATAAAATCAAATCTGCTCCTTCACAGTTATGAGGGAATTGTTTATATTTAAGAATTAAAGAAATACTTCAGAAGTTAAAATAATTCATTCACCTTTAGGACAATACATTTAAACTGTATTAGTAGCACCTATGATACAGTGGTAGGTGGAGTGCTTTTTTTGGTTTGTTTGCCGTGTATTTTGTTTTTAATCAAATAAAAACTTAATGTCTTATATTATATACACTAGGTGGGTCATAGCAATTTTAAATATAAATCAAGCACATGTAAGTAAGTCCTTGTGTTTGACCACATATTCCTATTTTTTTTAAAAAAGCTTATCTCCATTTTTTATTGGGTTGTAGTTAGCAGTATTTTCTAGCAATTTAACCAACATTCATTTCTTTATTTTTAATTTTATTAACGTAGGACACATTTAACTATTGTTTGAAGGAATGGATATGAAACAGAAACAAAAATTGATTGTGCGATCTCACCTATTTGCAAGCCAGTTCTAAACCTCACTTTTTCTTCATCTCTTTTCTATAGAGTCCTATTTTGTTTACTTCAAATGCCATTCATCTGACCCTTATTTTATAATATTGGTTCTTTAACCACAGTGTAGGACTTAAAGCTTCTAGTGATATTATCCCTCCTTGTATTATAATATCCAACAGAGTTGTAGGTGTGTAAGAGGCATTTTACTTGTAATTAGAGTTAGAACAAGTGGAAACTATTAAATTTATCTGACTATTTATTCTCCTCCTCCCCCTAACCACTATATTTTGCTTAGGACTACCTGTCCTTAGAGATATATTATGCAGGATTCATTTAGAATATAGTTTTCAAAGCCTAATTCTGCACATTATTGCCTGTATGCCAGTGAACAAGGTTTAAAAGTCCTCCATTCCTCAGCCATTTTATCTGTGAAATCACAGATACTTGTAAATAAGGTTGTCTTTACTTCTAAACTCTCCAAATCCAAACTAGATAATTCTAACAGTCTTAATAATAAATAAAATTTAGAAAATGCATAGTTATTTTGTTAAACTATAACTGAAACTTTTTACCATATTATATTTTAGGATAGTTTTATAATCTTGTTTACTTTACAAATATCTAAGTGATTTTTTCTCTAGAATTCCATAATGGACTTAATCACATATTCCAGTATTCTCATGATTTGAATATGGAAAGAAAAGATGGCCCTAATCTGTATGAGTAGGTAGTGTTTATGAGTAAATATGGGAAAAATAACAGACACATGAGTTATCCAAAGAATAGATACAGAGTTGTATCTAAAGATACATTAGAATAGAGCTAGTAAGTGCATAACTGAAGTCTTCAACTATCTAGGCTTTATAAACATCTGACGTAATTAATTGCATATTTGTGTACATACATGTATTTTTAGCCAATCCCCAAATATTAGCAATGGAGTGACCAGTTTTGTGGAATCTTAATCTCCTTTGATGTATCTAAAAACAACTTCAGCCCCACGTACATGTAAATACTGTCCTACCTGTGATCACTAGGGAACTGATGTTTAAATACATATCTTTTGTCATATTCTCTTTACTTATATTCTTCAAGTGAAGTGACACCTTGATGGCACTTGTACTCTGATTCTAAACCTCAGAGCAATCAAGTAAAATGGTGAGAACAGTAATTATGGAACCATATATGGAATGGTTGTTGGTCCCTTTATCTGTGTAACTTAGTGTTTTCTTTATTAATAAATGATGATGATGATGATAATACTGACCATGAAGAATTGCTATAAGAGATGTGTGATTTAATATATACTTAAATTTTTTTCTGAGTAATACCAAGTAATGAGTATGCACAATGTCTGGACACAGAAAGTGCTTCCCTTTTGGTGACTAGTATAATTAGACATCTTCATATAGGTTTATTTGACCAAATTCCCTATCAAGTAGGAGAATAGTAATCTAAGAAGAATAATGCTTTCCATAAGAATTTCAAATGTGCTACCTTTGATTTTTTTAAGTATCTATTATTTTTCTAGTACAAAATGAACAAAATAATACACTAAAATAAATTTTTAAAAATAGATGCAAAGGCATTTAAGAGCAGAGAAGAAATATGAAACTCAAAGATTTTTACACGATACATTCATTTCATTTCTATTCCAATTTAACATTTTTTTCATTTTGTATAACTTTTTTTAACTGAAATATATTTTTATTTCTCAGCACTATATAAACTTTCCAATGTTCTATTTCTGTCTCATTCACATCTTCATGCATTGTGTGCTTTTCTTGACAATTGAAAGATATCAATATTTATATTTTAAAGTCTATTTTAATACTTGGAAAATTTAACTTTCAGGAACAGGAAACTATTTTTAGTTTTGCAATAAAATGGATATAGTTGGGTTTACTTATACAAATATAATATTTGGTAGAGTTTGATATGAATTTTTTTAATGTTACTATGTGAAGTTCTGGTAATCTATAATGTGTTTTATTATAAAAAATAGAAACATTGTTCATTTTTTAATAATAGCATGGTAGTGTTCATGATTAATGATGGCTCTGCAAAAACTCTCATATGCTCAAAACTATGGTAAGGGTGATAAAGGTCATATCTCAGTGCCTTCAGCCTTCTGTATACTACACTATGCTTCAGTCACAGTTTATTTTCAATTTCTGCTTTTGGTTTTAATGAATGGCAGTCTTCCACATGCCAGTGCTTTCAAAATAAAAGTTAAATTCTCTACTAGCTTTGTAACAGAACAGTTCATGCACCCTCTTCATAATACAGAATTGCCCTGTAGAAATAGTTGCACTGCAAAGAACAAATTTGCTCAGTCCTTTCCGCCCTCCCTGCATCCCTTGCATTTAGTAGGGTACTTTGAGCTAGTCCTCATCAATGGAATGATGAGTAGAATGAAGTGTCTGGTTTCTGGCTGATATATTTTTAAACTTGCTAAGGTGTCAGAATGTTACTGTTTAATCCTTGAACCCCCTTACTTAACTGTTTCCACTGTATTTTTCCAGCTTTTTTCTCCCCACTCCTCCATACTTAGCTATTTATTTCTCAATTTTATAATATTATCAACTCCTGCTAGTCTGTGGACATAGAGATAAACGAAGAAAAGTGCCTGCCATTAAGGAATTTATAGCATATTATAGGTAGAAGACTAGTGGCAATTATTTAAATGGCAATTTCAATGATATAAATACTTGGTTGCCATAACAGTATGATTGATGGAAAGACATTAACAGACATAGAAAAAGTCACTTAGAATAGGTAGAGGATATGACTTAGTAGCACCTAGTCACGTATGCTGGGTTCAGTCCTAGTCAGGAAGACAACTGCCTGGGCCCATTAATTACAGAGAATGCAGCTATAACAGATACTACTTGATACAGTAGACAGTCACTTCAGGTCCTTGAAGAAAGTCATTGATTACCATCTTCAGGCCCCTCTCAACTTTGCTGCAAACTTTGGCATTGTGGCCACTCACTTACTGGGTATATGTAACATAATGTCAGAGAATCCCATGCTTATTGTGTAACTATGTACATCAAAAGTCAAGTTTCTAAGAATACTATTTGGCCCCAGCTGGGTATGACCCCAGATGTGCTTGAGGTTTAGCCCTGTCATATTCCTTCCTTCCTTCAGTAAATATGTTTAGACATCTTAAATGATGGTCGGCTTCTCTTGTAGATACTTCAATATAAAGACATAGAAAATGGGCCCAGTCTGCCCCTCATGAAGCAGAGTCTAGTGCATTTTCAGCATGTGAAGGTGGGGGTGGTAGATGGAAAATACCCAGATCTAGCAGAGAGCAGGCACATCAGCATCAGGAACTATGCCTGGCCTTCCTCCTTCAGAATCTGAAATGCCTTTCAAGTATCAGAGAGTAGAGGCCTTCTGTGCCACGAGAATTTCTGCCACAGTGAGAAATTGGTGGGTGAATCTCTTATTCCACGTGTGTATTGGGTGCAACAAAACAAAACAAAAACAAGTGTCACTCTCCTAATGGACATATAAATATATAAGGGATTATGGTGTACAGAAGGGAGCCCTGTATTCCAGCTTAGGAAAGGGTAGGTATGATTTATAAAGGAAGGAATACCTGAACTTGGTTCTAAAGTGAGAGTTTACCACAAGAATAGGGAAAAGTATTTTGGAGAAATAAGTAGAAATTTTTAAAATCGAATGTTTGTATTGTTGGAACATAAAATGCAAGATAGGAAGTTTGAATGGTAAGCCTAAAAATGTCAGCTCAGATAATGAAGGTTTGGTGAATTGAAGAGGTTGGAGCTGCTGAGAATCATAGATTTGTTAAAATACACATTTAGATGGATTCGTGGGATCACCGTGTGTCAATTGGAGCCTAAATGTGATGGTGTGAGACTAGAATTAGGGAGACCAGGAGGCTATTTCAATAATCTAAGAAAAAGCACGTGCCTGAAACAAGCCAGTGTTGGCTGAGATAGAGAGGAATGAATGTGTCTGCTACTTAAAATAAAGGATGGCTGGGATCTAGCTACTGAGTTTCAAGTAGATTAAGAAAAGAAAAGACAAGAATGACTCCTGGATTTTTTCGCTGAAATGTCAGTGTAAAAGTGGATAACATCAGCAGATATTACCAAAGGAGAAGTAAATTTTGATCGTTTCTCAGCCTGGGTTCCTCACCTACTGCTACTTTATTAAAGAATACAGTCCCAGAGAGCACAGAGAGAAAAAAGAAAGTGAAATAGAGCTTATACAAGAATGTGTTATCTAGCTGGAAACTGCCTGGCAATAAATTGGAATGACGATTCTGTCTCCCTGTCCTGTCCTAGAGGCCATATAAATGACTGTGTCTCCAAGGGAGCGAAGGAGAAAGATATGTTCAGCTGCAGTTAGTGTTAGAAGGAGTAGCCCAAGTCTCTGGGAAGAGGTGAGGCTATGAGGATCTTATGTGGTGCATATAAACAGCAATAAAAATTTCAATTTTGGACATGTAGAATTCGAAACCTTGTGGTAATAAGCCTCTGGCTACATACAACTATTTCCAGCAGGCAGATTTATATTAGAGCATCTGTGGCTTAGGGTAATGATTTAAATTTAAAATAAAAATTTGAGAATATCAAATATAAGAATACCAAATAAAGTAAAAAAAAAAAAAAGTGAATAAAGACAACCAAGGAAAGTTTGTAGAGAGAGAACAGTGAGTCAAATGCAATGATCTGAGCACCATCTACGTTTTTTTATAGTTGTCAATCTGTGAAGTAATTGAAAGAGATGACCCTTAGAGGGTCTTCAACTATCTATCCATATATGTCCTTGCAGAGGTGTCATACAGTGTTCTTCATAGGTTGGTTGTTTTACCTAGACTGCTCGGTAATTCATCTCTTTCACTTAGGGATGCGTCAGTTTGCTCATTCATTCAATTATTCAAAAATTTCTATTAGCTCCTCTGCTAAGTGTTTCACACTCAGTACCGAGCTTCCCCGCCTTGCTTCTTGGTTCCTGACTCCATGGAACTTTCAGGGGATTACTTCATACCATCGGTGGAGATTCCAAACGTTTACTGTAAGCCCAGCTATGATAATGTGGTAATCGTTCATGTCTATTGTTAAGCATGAGATGTATTTGTCAAGACAGGGAGGACATTCAAGATATCTTATTCCTTTTAAATAAAATGATGTCTGATATCCACTTTAAAGACAGAGGTTGGCATTTTGAAGATTCATGTGCACTGCTGGTGGCCATATTGTCTTATGACATTCAAGAAGGACCAGTTCCTCCACATTGCTCTGTTGCTAACATTGCAAAGACTGGAACTCCCTAAGTCAATCCACTTGTTACACATCCACTTGTTTGCTATTATGATGACTCTACTGAGATATGAATGCATTTTATTAATTACATTGGTTAGCAAAAATTATGCAGCATTCATTTCTTTTCTATATAGCATATGTATAATTCATATTAATTTTTACATTCTAGTAATCATTGCTAAAAGTTTTAGATGATAAAATCCCAAGTATTTAATCTACCATATTTTTAATATTTTGTAAAAGTTTTATATGTATGAAAATGAAGATCTATAAAATTATATCAGGTAAACATGGTTGTCCTTTTCTAAGTGATATAGGGATTATTTTGTGACAGATCCTGGAGAAACACTGCATAGTCCCTTTTTGCCTATCATTAAAAGAGTGGCTAAAGGCAGTGATTTCATTAAGGCAAGTTGAGTGAAAAATATCTAAGTTTTAAATGTTACTTTTTCTGTACACAATTTTAATTTCTAATAAATCATTGAGCTTTGGCACTACCCTTCATTATTTCAGTTATTTAAAAATTGAAACAAAGGTTGGGGGCTTTGTTGTTTTTATGTAAGTTAGTCATATCTCATCAGGCATTCAATATTTCTATGTTTTTGTACTGGAAAGGCTCCATTTTACTATCATTGTACCTGATGATTTTTCTATAAAATAATATATGGATAATTAGACAAAATGAATATTCTGAACATATCAAAGGCAAGAATTAATTCCCTAAAAACAAACTGATAAAAAGAATTAATCGAAGTTAAGCCTATATAACTATGAAAGTACTAAAAATGTCAAGTAAAACACATATTGTTGGGAGTTCCCTGGTGATGTAGTGGCTAGGCTTCGGTGCTGTCAGTGCTGTGGCCTGGGTTCGATTCCCAGCCAGGGAACTACCCATATAAAAAAACAAAAAAAAAAAAACACATATTGTCTTATTCCCTGAAGAAGTGATACTAGTCAAAAGTACTTCTTTTATATATTTATTTATCTTAAATAATAGAACATGTTAAAGAAAACCTACCTTGACAGTGTAATGGACAAGATGATTTAAGATCCTACTTTCCAATTTGAATATCTCTTATTCGCATATAACATTTTTTTATTTTGAAGATTCTGCAGTACATGAATATCTTTGTTGGTATAGCTTTTCTGATGTAAACTATATTTATATGTAACCAATTCTCTATTGACTCTGGGAGAAACATTTTCAGTGCAGATAATTGATGCAAAATGGAAATCAGGTACCATTGTATTAACTCTATGATTTCTGTCTTTTATTAAGGAAATATATTGAAAATTCTTCAGCATTTAAAGTTTAAACTTTTTCAACTCCATATAGGCTTCAGAGTAAAATTTGTACTCTTTGTCAAGACCTGTAAAATCATCTCCTACTACTCCAGAGCTTGAGTTACAGCAATTGTAGAGGTCGGACATCTGAGATGCATCCAGGGGTATCTGGGATGTATAAGCTATGAATCTAACTTTGGGAAAAGACCTTACATTTGTTTATATACCACTGTATTGCTAGCAATGTGTTAGATACTTTATTTCACATTAAAATAATGTGAAAGTTAAAGTAATAGATGAATATCTATATTTTCATCTTGCAGATGAAAAAGTTAAAGAAATATTTAGAAGCATATTGAAAAGCATATAGATGTTATATGGTGGAGGTAGAATTTTGTTTCAGTTTGTGAACTCCTTCTAATAGACTAGAAATGACAAACTTCAGTTATCCCCTCCCCAGGCAGATTCATTATTCACTTATTCATTTATCTATTTATTCACTGTATAAATATTTTAGAGCACTGACTATGTGACAGGTTGTGTTCTAGGCTCTGGGAATACAGTATGAACTGATTGAAGTCCTTGCCACCATAGAGTTAATAATTTATATAGGGATGATGAACTAATAAATGAATAATTATATGGCCTGTTAGAGATAAATGTTATATAAAAAGCAAAAGAAGAAATCAAAGAATAATATTTCTTCCCTTGCCTAATTAATTAATTTAGTTAGGGTAAAAAAAGGCATCTCTGAAGAGATGGTATTTGAAAATACACAAATAAAATGGGGATCAAGCCAGAAAAGTATTTGGGCAGTTATAGTTTAGGCAAAGAAACTAGCTGACACAAAAATCCTTACGTGAGAATGCAGTTGATATGTTCCAGTAACACTGTCATTGGAGCAGAAGTGGGTAAGAAAATGTGTGGTAGAATATTCGATCAGAAAGTTTCCTAGGGAATCATTTATAGTCCATATTAAAGACTTCTAACTTCCATTTGTGTGCCTGGGAACTGGAGTTTTGAGGAGTTAAGAGACAGGATGTAATAGGTATGCTAAATATATGTGATTCTGGCAACTGTGTGATAAAAATACTGTAAGGGACAGGAGTGAAGCAGGGAAACAGTTTTAGTAAACATTAGGATGGTAAGAAATCATCGAATATGTGGTATTTTTTAAAAAGGTAGAACCAATAGTTTTGCTGATGGATTGAATGACAGTGGATGGGATTGAAAGTTTTTTTCCGTAGTTTCAGCGTAAGATGACAATGCCTTTGCCTAGAGTGGTGTTCTGCTATGACTCAGTAACAAATTACCCCAACATGTACTTGTGCAAAAATATTATTTATTATGCTTATGAATTGTATGGGTCAGAAATTCCAACAGAACATAACAGGGGTGGTTGTTTTCTTCTCACAATGTCTAGAAGCTGCAAGTCATCTTGTAGGCTGGCAGCTGGAGTCATCTAAATGTGCTTTCACTCACATGTCCAGAGATTGATTCTTGGTTGATTGTAGGTTATTTATTTTTAGATTAGAATTAATACATATTCTAAGTATAAAATGATTTTGTTATATTTCACTAGTGATGAGGCTGTACCTTCACTTTGCCACTGTTGGACTTTTGTGAGACTAAACAGAAAGTTGCTTCTGATTTGGAAGCATCTGACACAGAAAGGAGCTCATTACAGAATTGCTGCTTGAGTATCTGTGTTGAACCCTGTCCCAAAATCTTTGCAACTAAGAATGATCATTAGTTTATTACCCTCAGAGTCAAGGTAATTTGTAAACAATTCCAAATTATCTTTCATTGGCTAACTGAAATAAATTGACTTAAACCAATGTTGATGATGGGTTCATTTCGTATTACATACTAGTGATTTTTAGAAGTAAATGTTTGTGTGACAACCCAGACATCAGAATTAGAGAAGTGCTTCTGAGTTAACGCCTACCCATTACATACAATCACAATCACTCTACTCTCTCAGCACCCTGCCTCTTTATACAATAAGTAAGTTTCATCATATCTCCTAAATGTAGCTCAAAAATTTTACCTCAGTTCCATATTTTTGGCCAGTGGCTTAGTTCAGGATTATTATGCAAAATCCTCCAAACAGTCTTCTAGATTGGCCATCCTGAATCCCTCCTTCTTCTACGTTACTGTTAAAAGTAATTTATCTAAGTTGAAAATCATGTAATATATGCACAATGATTAATGGAGAAAAATCTGAATTATTTATATGATGGTACATTATGCCTTTTATGATCAATCCATGGACTAGGAAATGACCAGATGTTACCCTTTTCTAAATAAAGTTCCAATTAAACTTAAAAAGACTTTTGGGCTTTGGAAGTCACCTCTATTTGGTTTGAAAATATCTAACTTTTCTTAGGCTTTAATGGTGAGTGATAGTTGAGCTAAACTTGAACATAGGGTTAAAAAATTCTGTCAGTCTTCAATATAAATACTTACATATCCTGATTTAGGCTTTAATTTAATTTGCATATTTTCTTCAATGTTTTTGAGGTTCTTTATTTTTAAAAGATGCCTTAAGTCACAAAGTTTCCATAATTATACAGAGTCTTCTGATTAAAGATAAACTGCACAGAACAATGGCTGAACCAATTAAAAGATTTTAGTATCTGGGAACCAACTATGACATATTTGTTAAAATACTGAATTTTAAGGCGCAATGCTTTAAATAATTCCATAGCAGTAACATATATTGTCCTTCATGAGACCTTGACTGTAAAAGTTAATAAAAACACTCCGATCTACAACCATAGTTAGTTGCTGCAGAAAGACAGATATTCTTACCAACAAAAGAAACATTCATTTCAAAAACCTGTGTATAAATATTTTACACAGTTACCTAATTTTCTCAAAGTTTAAATTGATTATAAATAGTTTATGTGCTTTTTCTGTATCTGAAACCTGCAGAACTCTTTAATGAAATCTTGCTTCAGTCTTCATCAAGAAACCGAATTTGATGCACAGTACAGCAGTGCCCCCTAGAGCTAGACGACATTACAAATGAACATTTTCTAGATGTTTTATTAGAACTTTAGAAGCAGTGATTGATGTTTGCAGGCTTTGTTTTCTGTAATCTCCAGAGTAATGCAATGATAACTAGATAATCTTATTCATGGTTTGTAGGGTTTTAGTCAATATGCCTTTCTATAGCTCTGTCGTACACAGTGTTGTGTACAAATAGACCTATTTCTATGAACTTATATAGAATTTTCCTTTAAGCACATGCTTTAGATTTTTCTTCATTCCTAGTTAGGAATGAAGTCACACATTCACAAGATTAACTTAAGTGCTCTTAAACACATTCACAATATTTATAAATATTTTAAATATATAACAAATGTAATATAAATTTTTAATATATCATATCATAATTTAAAATATAAACATATATAATGTAAACATATACATGTAGTATAAATATCTCCTATGTAGCCAATTCTGAAAGTCAGAGAATAATAGAATTTTAAGTTGGAAAATACCTTAGAGATCACACTACTCAGACCAACACGCTCATTTCATCATCTGGGTGAGCGGAAATCCCCTGCCTGCCATCGTACAATCTGGTTCACAATAAAACCAAAGCAGTATCTTTGTGCACAAGATAATCACTAAGTAAAAATGTTAGTGCCAACCTTGCACTTGATAATACAGTTCCATACCAATAAGGACATACGAGGGCTGTCTGGAAAAAACCCAGCCATAAATGCCTCTAATGGTCATATTATATGGCTGGATACTTTCTGGACATCCCTCGACTACCTTCCTAATTTCTTTATACTTGTCACTGTTTAAGAATAAAACCTTAAAAAACATTTCTACCAACAGGTACATCATTTATAATACCCTGTAATTTACACATGAGGAAAAACGTGATAAATGGGAGAAAAATCGTAAATCTTTTCTTTTTCTGCATACTGCTGGGTCCAGAGGATCATGCCCTAGTTTCTAGAGCCCAAAAGAAATAAAGAATCAAGGCACATAAGTGATTACATGCATGCCCATTTGATATGGTTGTAAAACTTGAACTATAATTCAAAATTTGTGAGTCTTCAGACCTTGATATAAAACAAGCCACTTAGATTGTAGGGAACACATGAGTGACAAAAAGAAAGGCAAAGAGACAAAAGGGCAAAAGATGGAAGAGGAATGACCTGCCCCTTCTCAGCTGTGGTGGGTGAGAGTAATTTGAATCTAGTGAAGAACAAGTATTTCTCCTTCAGCATTATCATTCTTAAAGAGTAATTAGCTGAGAAAATAAACAACTACTGGTTACTCCTGGTCCTGCCTGTAAATATCGTTAAGTACCACGAACCTGGAAGGCAGACACTGCCAAACTGTAGGAAGTGTTGCTAGAAGCCATGTCCCTGCTCTCTCTTCTAAGCCAAGTCGCCTTCATTTGTCCCTTGCCCCTGCAGGCAGAGAGAGGTCACTCGTGGGGTGTGGAAAGTAGCGATAGTAAATAGGAATTTGGTAATGTTTACGTTTATGGACTTTTCCCCTCAACTCGACAGTCAATTTTCTGTTAAGAAGAAAAAAAAAAACCACATGTATTTGTTTTGGGCTCAGACTGATGGAAGCTTCGTGATTGTGTTAAAATGCTCTCTTTTCCCCTTGGGAATCAGCAGTGCATATGTCACAAATATCCTTGCAGAGCAAAACCATCACCCTTTTCCATAAAATCATCTTAAGTTATTAACATTTCTTTATATTTAGTGTGTTTTTAAAGCAAAAGCTAATGGATGTATGTGAAGTCATAAGTAGTGTTATTTTTTTCTTATTTTACTGGAAGCAAAAGCAAATATGAAGTTGTATTTAAGTTCATAGGAGAATTAAAAAGAACTCATAAAAGGTTGGATGATGGCAACAGATGGTGAGAAACTTGTTTTTGTAACAGTAATAATTTTGTAAAAGCTTTTGAACAGCTTAAACATATTAAATTGTCTGGCAACGTTGAAAGCAGGGCATTATTTAAAATAGAATAATAAAAAGAAGCCAATCAGGGTATAACTTTTTGTTGTACAAACTGTTGAGATTAATTTGAACTTTTTGGCAGTGAAATAGTTCCATGGTGTATCTCTTGTCGTTTCTAAAAAACAGTAAACAAACAATTGTATTGTTTTGCCTAGGTTGGACGTAAGGAGGTCCCAAGGATCTAAAACTCTAAATTATGTTGTTACATAAAATGTACAAGCAGAATGATAATTGTCATGTATCTCAGATCTTACAAAGTATATATTTTCAAATAAGAATGAATAATTTTATTGTTAAAAAGCTTCTTAAAAACATTTTTGATTGAAAGACACACAAGTAATCTTGGTCATTTTCCAAGTGTAATATAATACAAATATATTCACTTGCAAGTGTAATACAGGGCAAATGATATTCATAAATTGGTGAAGTACTTAGCAGTTGTACAGCTAAACTGTCGACCTAACTCAAAAATGCTCTGTAAGGGACCTTTAACAGGTGGTCATCCAGGTTCTGCTTAAAGAGTTGACAGGGAATTTACTACCTCATAAGGAAGCCAATTACATTTTTCAACTGCCGTAAGAGCTATAATGCTGTTAGGCTGAAATCTCTAACTACAAGCCTTTCTGATTTAGTGGAATTGTTTTCTACATACCAGCCTTTCAGTTTCTTGAGGATGATTAGGCCTGTACTAAACATTTGCAAGCCAGATAGCAACAGTTCTGATGCTCAAATGATATGATTTCTGAATATTCCATCCTTTTCCTTCCTTCAGATTTGATGCAATTCATCATTTATTATTTACTTTTGCTACCCCCACCAGAACCAAACTTTTTCAAATTGATCTGAAAAATGTGGATTAGACTGAATACTGTGCTCAGAGTTCAGTTCAAGATTGTATTAGAATGTCTGAGTCAACCCAAACACTTTGTTTCCCCAGTCTCCTTGATTATTCAAATATTTGGATATTTATAGCTGCAAGTTGTGCTTTATCGTATATGGGATAGACTTTACCTTTTGCAAATCATTCTCCTTAAAATTACATTTTAATTATATTTATAATTAGCTATGTAGTTCATTGTATTTATAAATCTGTATAATTATATTCTTCTGGAACCCATTTACATTATCTCACCTATCCAATCACTAGAGCCAGCCCTTCTACCTCTTCCTCTTTCTCTGTAGTGTAAAGCCTCTTACACTACAAATGGTTTATAAATCTCAGCGCTTTCTTGTGTTTTTATTGTAGAGGTACATGTGCATTAGTGTGCATCACTTTTGTGATTAGTTCTTCTTTGTACTTTTTAAATTCTCTTACGGGGATCATTTAAAACCTGGTTGTCAGACTGTTGACCCTCCGGGCAGTCATATGTATGACACAAGGTGTACTGAGGATGATGTGGTCACCCCTCCTGTGAAAATTGCAATGAAGTGTTCTACACGGCTATTTCTGAAAATCCCGAGGTTTTTACATGGAGGGTGGGCATCAGGAGAGAGTTCATGTTCAGTTCAGTACGTCAGTGAGTTCAGTAAGTCCTCAATGCTCTATGTGTGAACAAGATGAATTTTTGAAGATTTCTATGACAGGTATTAATAAATGCCAGCTGCGGACATAGAAATATCTCAAAAATGTTACCATGGAATATATTCTTTTGATTTACACAGATCCTGAGAAAAACCACCTCAGTAAATTTGTTATCGTGATGTTTCCATAAGTGCTAAATATTTTTAACTTGTTTTATGGAACTGTTTGACATTTTGTAAAATATTTTCCAAATATATTCTAACTTTAGAATAGTTTGTATCACCCCATTCTTGTGACAATCATAAGAATAAACTTAAGACTATTGAGGTTAAGTCTAGATTTTGACAATAAAACTACACTACTATCATAAAAAAAAGTGTGTCTTCCTATTTTCTATGGCAAGGAAGTATCATACTTCATGAACCAATTTTGTTTTAGTGTTTCAGGTTTTTGAATCATGCATATAAGTGCACTTTTACTTTCACCATTGCCAAACCTCTTGAAATCTGCTTTGTGGCATGCCCAGCATTACCCCTTCTTTTTATTTGTGTTAGAACGTTAATATGGCTTGTTCAGTCTCTTATTCTCATAATTTCCTATTCAGGAAATTCTCTTGCTTCATGACTCCAACTTACGTCCAGATGATCAATTTCCTCTATTCCTCCTAGGCATATATTTAATAATTAAAAATAATTATGTGATTTAGATCAAATTAAGGTAGATATTTTTATTTTTGCATAGATCATTTTCAACTGTGATGGAACCTACTTTTATAGTAAAATTGGAATTAATGGGCAGAGTTGAGTAAATGGTAATAACAGATATGCTAATTTATAACCCATTTATGCAGAAAAATGGTAAATGGTGAGGATGTCTTTCCAAGAACAGAGTTAAGCTTTATCTAATTATAAGACATCTTTCAAGGGTACAAAATTATATTGGTTGAATGCTTAGTTAAGTATTTTTAGAAGCTTAGCACTTGACTAACAGCCTAGTAATCAAACTATTAACCACAAAGTGAACACAAAACAAGTTCAAGGTACAGCTAAGGACTGGAGCTAACCTTAAAATATTCAGAAGGAAATGAAAAAAAAAATCTTTATTATGATTATCCAAGAGTATAAAGGCATTTTCAAGGGCAATGTTTTATTAAAAAGATAAGAAACTATAGTTAATTAAAAATTAACAGTAATGCAATTGAAATGTGTCTGTTAAAGTAATAGACTTTAAGAATGATAAATGTATGATGTGTGTTTGTAGTTGCCTCCAATTTTATCGAAACTGTTGACAATTTAGAATGAAGATTGAAAGTTTACCCTAATCAGATGAAAACATCCAAGTCTAGTTGTCTTTAAGTACAGACTTATGTATATCCTACCATCCAAACATTTACGAAATTTAACATTAATAAACAAAATGTTAAAAAGAAAACACCATAAGAACTTAAAATATGAATTAGTACCAATTGAATATTACTTATTTCAAAGAATACATGAAGATATAATTTGGATGAAACCAATAAGGAATGCTTCTGGATGACATATAGTATTTCTATTTTCCCCAAGAGAAATGTGAATTGATAGAAATAAATATAGAGAGTTTTGGAAATTCTCTCTACTAGCAACCAAGTTAGAGGGCCAAAGGTTAGCGATGTGACCAGGCTGCCAGAGAGATGGTGAATGCCTGATGGGATGTTCTGCACCATCAACAACTAGTTAAGGCTGAGGATGCAGAACTGGGAGAAAACAGCAGAGATTCCATCCACTACTCTTAGTTGTCCTCTTGTTTCAGCTTCCAGTGATCAAATACTCTCAATAGACATGTATTTATTCAGTCATTTCTTCATTTATTCAGTCAGCCAATAAAGATTGAGCACCTACACCCACAGGCAGGATACAGAGCTGAGTATAGCCCCAGGAATCTGACCCGGCTCTTGTTCTCACTAGTTCTGCATTTAGTGTAGACAGCAAAAATGTAACTTAATGAATACAGTGCTTTAATTTACTTTATCTGCCATATTTTTGTTTTTTAAACTAGAATGTTCACTGATTTTTTTTCCAAAGAAAGCGAGGAAGATATTAATTTCATTTAAAAAGGAAAGAAAAGCTTGTACCAAAGTCTGGATGTGATTAAAGTTGGAATATTTGAAGTTCAGAAAGATGAGTGTCAATGGAATGTAGTAAATGAATGGGGGCATAGAGCAGAGTGAACATGCAGGACCAGATTACATATGCCCTGGAAGCTAAAATTTGTGGACAGGCCTTTAAGCAGGGAAAGCATTTTCTAATATAAATTTATTTTAAATCACTGGACATGACTGGAAACATCGTAATCTGAAGGGATCATGTCTGCAAGCTGGAGTAAGTAGTAAGAACCAGAGACCCTGCTGGCAGCCAGTGCCTGAAATCCAATCAAATGGCAACAAAATATCTTTGAAAATGGAAATCTTCCTGACCCCACCAAAAAGCCAGAGACCTGAGAGTTTAATAACTCGACAATATATAAACATGGTTGTAGTTGGAAGAGAAGATATAAATTGAATTCTGAACTCCTCTTAACCCATCAAAATTGGTAAGAGGACTTCAAAAACTGCATTTTCTAAGTGTTCATTGCTATACTGCTGTCAACAAAAAAATAGAAGGCATGTAAAATAGAGCTTTCTAGCTGCAAAAGCCTCTGGCCATAGCTAGTTCCATCTAGATTAAGATAACTGAACACTGCACTGAAAATAAGTGTCTAAATTGTCTCTGAGACTTTCAGTATGTAGGGAATAATCTAACTTGCCCATGAAGAGAAAGGAGCTTTAAGGAAAACATGCCCACATAATGTCAGGATAATAGAATTCAGGGAAACTACAACCTTTCAAGATGAATAAATGAAAAAATAAAAAAGCAAACCTACAGAAGCCTATACTAAATTTTACAGGGGAGAAGAACAGAGAATACAGTCATAAGGTGAGCTTTAGAAAAAGACATGGAAGGGACAATGTTGAGGACAGACCCAAGGAAGATAAGATATTGGATAATTACTTCGAACTAAACTAAAATGAATTTAAGGAAATATGGCCTTTATGAAAAATGGAAGACTAGGATAAGAAAATGGAATTTAAAGTTAAATTAAAACTTAACATGTGTGAACATCTCAAAAGATACTGAGGGCATTTAATAAAGTTAAATATATAACCATGATAAAAACACTTAGCAAACTAGTTGCAGAAGGATCCTGATGAGCAACATGTGTAATAGAACAGACACATAGTAGGCAATTGTGAAATGTTAAATCTTTCCCTACTTTCATTCATCGTGATAGGGATGTTGCTACGTAATGCAGTAAGTTAAAAACATTTTTTATATGTGTTTGCTTAGAAGAGACAAAACTCATGGATTGCCTTCTTAATAAATTTAAAAGGATATACAAAAACATTGTTAGAATTAATAGCTAATATAATTAATTTGCTAAAGATAAATATATGAAAATCATTTGCATTTATACATATTACCAGTTTCATGAAATGTAATTTTAAAATATAAATTATAAATACATAAAACACCTATAAATTATTATCTAATAAGTATAAATAAGAAAAATATGAAACATGTATGAAGAACATAAAACTTTATTTAAATATATTAAAGAGAATACAAATAAAGAGACAAAGATATCCTATTTTTGAATAGGGATACTTAATATTAAAAAAGTCTATTCTCTCCAAATATATACATCTACATACTGATATAATACACACATAATTATAATGTAATTTAATGCAGTTCTAATAAAAATCCTAATGGGTTTCTATTTCTTTTGGAAAAGACAAAGAAACTTGTAGACTGAATTGCTCTTCTAGATAAGAAGACTTATTACAAAACTTACAGAAATAAGGAATGTATAGTATCATGCATGCGGAGGTGTCCAACCTTTTGGCTTCCTCAGGCCACATTGGAAGAATTCCCTTGGCCCACGTATAAACTACACTAATACTAATGATAACTGCTGAACTAAAAAAAGGTCCGGAATAATTTTCATAATGTTTTAAGAAAGTTTATGAATTTATGTTGGACAGCATTCAAAGCTGTCCTGAGCTGCATGTAGCCCATAAGCCACGGGTTAGACAGGTTTGATATAATGTTAATACAGGAATAGCAACATAGAATGATGGAACAATAGATGGGAATGATTTACTAAATGAGTCTGAGAGAATGTGTTGTCCTAATGAGGAAAAATAAAACACAAAAAAATTTTATCACACTACAGCCACAAAAGTAATTCCAATTGAATTAAACTTTTAAGTAAGGTAAAATTGTAATGTTTAAGGAATACATATATTATTCTCCCTATGACTTCACAATAAGGAAGGCAAACATTTGAAGTTCCAGAAGAACATATAAGAGACTGTCTCAGGATAAAAGAAGCCCCAGAACTTTAATATAAATTTTACTAAATCATTAGCAGGCTCACTGTTTTATTATTGCACTTTAGAAGTTAAATATATATTACATATGGATATGCAACTGTATTCTTTATCAGTTATTGCAAATTATATAATACATCACTACTCTCCCACTTGTTTTTTCTATTAACGTATCTTAGTTATCATGGAAATCTGCTTCATTTTCATTAAATTCTAGAGGTCAGTTATATGGATTTGAGTAACCATTCATTTATTCACACTTTTAATTTTTTTATATTAGGTAGTTAGCTTAGATATATGTTCTTTCTTTTACCTCTCAATACTCCGAATAAATCTGTAACTATAACATCTGCAAGGGCAAAAATTGCCCCCATCTTTATCGTTGTGTCCTCCTTACCTAGTACAGTAATTGGTACTGTATTTCAGGAAAAGTTATGAGTACATGCACCGTGTATTACATGTGCAAGCCACTCTCTTGAATAGAACTCATAGCTGCACTAAAATAAAAACAAAGTATTTGCTGCAATGAACCAAACACATAGAGTAGCCCATGGGAAAGTGCATATAAATAGCACTATTATTCTCTTTAGAAATGGTTGAATTGAGAATAAAAGTGTAAACTTATAACTAAGCCAAGAGCTATGATAAATACTAAGGTTATATTTGGTGCTATTCAATTGCTATTCATTCAATAAACTAGATAAATAAGAATGCTAATTTAAAATAATTTCCTGGGAATAATTTTGCTCCAGGTAGAGTGTCATTCAATAAAGTAGGTTTTATTTTAAAGCATTATAAAGGATTATAACAGTGTTTTTTTTAAGTGGAAATGATTTCTATTTTTCATTACAAAATCAAGGTTGGTTTGTTGTAACATATCCTGAAGATAACATTGTTAATAACTTGGTTGTATCTGGTGTGTGTGTGTGTGTGTGTGTGTGTGTGTGTGTGTGTGTAAGCTATCCAGAAAAAATTCCAGCCATAAATTCTCCTATTTTTTATATTACATGTCTGGGTAGTTTCTAGACAGCCCTCATATATATGCTTTTGACTACACTAAGTATTTGATCATGTTAAAAATATAAAAATATAACAGAGATCTGTTAAGAGGCAAACACAATGTAAAGAGAAAACAAATGCAGAATTTAAGATAGCAAGAAACAGAGTAGAGTCAACAATTAAGAAAAATAAATTTGGTACTCTAAAAATGTCTGTTGGCTGAGCACAAATGTATATTTTCTCTGATATCTTATATATCCACTTGCAAACTTGACATATCCACTTGGATGTTTATTGTTAACAGGAATAAAATTAACATTAAGATAGTGCCTGAAATTCATTGTTTTGTTTTGGTTTTTCTTTGATTAGTTGGTTGCTTGGTTTTAGGTATCTTGCGAAGGTTGAGGATTATTAGTTTTTTCTTTCCAGGACCTAATATTTAATTGGTTCCCTTTAGAGTAGTGAAATAGCATGAAATAGCAGTTTAGGATTTTTTTAACATGTCCCCTTTATTTTTTTGCTTCTACTTTATTCTATGAAATAATCAGACATCACTTGCCCTGGTTTCTCAGCCCCCTAACTGTGTGGTTTGACGAATGATTTCAATTGTCCCTTGTTGAAGCCAATTTCATTATAGATGGGGAAAACACTGTGGTTTCTTTTGTCAAGATCGGTAATAAGCTGGTAACTGCTTCAAAGAGAAACTGTTTCTGACCATGATCTTGTGCTCTTTCATAGCCCAGTTGACTGACAATGATGAAAGTCAACTAGACACAGTGTATACATATATCAAAACATCACATGGTTCACCTTAAAGAACTGTCATTTTTATATGTCAGTCATACCTCAACAAAACTGGGTGGAAAATAAATTAGAACATTTTTTTCTCTTTTAAAGCATTAAGGGAAATTACCTGTTCTCTAATGAAGATTTCACATAGTAAAAACCGTACCTTTTTTTTTTTTTTTTTTTTTTTTTTTTTTTTTTTTTTTTTTTTTTTTTTTTTTTTTTTTTTTTTTTTTTTTTTTTTTTTTTTTTTTTTTTTTGTAAAATCTAAATGATCTTCTGGAAAGAGCTGTCATTGGCTGTGGTACCACTGCTAGTGGCAATGGGGAGCGTTTATCAATTCCATCTTTTCCCAAGAGAGGAAAGAAGGAAACCATGGTAGATCTTCAAATACAATCTCCTCAGCCTAAAGGTAGGGTTGTCTAAGCATTTCCTATAATACTGCCTCACAGTTCTCCCTTTTTTGTGGACATCGGTCCAATTTACTCAATTGCTTGGGTCAGCACCCTAAAGCAATTTTTAACTCCTCTCTTTCTCATCACCAAATTTTATCTTTCAGTAAGTGCTGTGCTTTGCACCACTAAGACATCCTTCTAACCTATCCATTTTCCTTCTGGTCATCTTCTCCTTAGCCTGCAATAGCGTCATCACTGTTTGGAGCACTATGAATTCTCCTAACTGGTCTTCTTCTTTTCCACCTTCTGCAGTGGATTCCCCGAATACCAGAGTCATCATTATACTGTGATTTTTTAATCATTATGAAAACAATACCTACAAAAAAATTTGAATTATTAAAAAGAGCATATATTAAGAGTGACTCTCTTTTTCACCCCGGATGTTTATTTCCATTCCCCAAAATTCTTTCTTATATACCCATCCTAAAGCTGTTCATTCATACATCCACTCATTTGTATGCATACATAGAATATATATGTATGTATAATAGTCTCTTTCCTTTTTCTAAATGAAAGCATACTATCAATATTATTCTGTTTGTTTTAGGCCAGATCTTAATTTATAAGATGACCGAGTGGCAACATGGAGAGGTCAATGCCATTGAAAGAAAACTTTAATGTTGCTCAGAGTTCCCCAAGAAATGAGGGACAAGGCTATTGGAACAGCAGGTTTTGGTCAAGAAACAGAAGACAGGAGATGGAGGAGAATGCTTAGGCCACTGCTTGTATTGGTATTTCCCCAGGAAAGGCAAGTTTGGGGCAGGGTTAACAGTTTAGTATCAGCTGGTTTGAATAATTCTGGGGCTATAGAGTGTTCTCTAGTTACCTAGTAACTAGCCCTGTGATGATTAACACAGAGAAATATTGCCTCCTGGGGTACAGGACAGACAGGAAGTATGGACCTGGAGTGGTTAGTTTGCATACACATGTCAAAGTCATGCTCCTGGCTGACTTTTGCTATGGGTAAGAATTAACTAGTCCCCCAAGGGGCAGTCTCCCCAGCCAGAAATGTTTTAAAATGTCAAGTATCATCATACGCAAAAAAATGAAAAGTAAAAACACGTTAATGCACTCTTCTTGGATGCTCTCATTTAATAACAGTTATTGAAGAGCTTTTTACTTTTGCTTATATAAATGTGTTTCTTTCTTTTTAACAGCCACATAGTATTTCATTTTATGGATTTTCACAATTTATTTACATTCCAATGATTGGTTGCTTATCTTTTTTTGCTAGGAAAAAATAATGCTTCAATTAAAATATCATCTACTGTATATTTGCATATATGTTCAGATGTATATGTAAGATAAACTCCTACAAGTAGAAAGATGTGTACTTTTAAATACAAAATCAATATTGGCAATTCACAAAGCTCCAAAGAGAGGGTACCAGTTCATTTCCCCACCACCATCATCAACAGTGTAAGAGCCTCAATTTTTTGAATTAATCAGATTTTTGAATCTTGCCAATCACGTGTGTAGAAATTGTAAATATTAAATAATGGGTAAAAATGAGCAATTTTTTCATGTTTGTAAGATATCAAGCTTTTTTCCATTTCTCTGTGTTCTGACCTTTGGTTATTTTTCTATTGATTTATTATTCTGTTTATGTTGATTCCACCTGCCATATATATTGAAAACAGAAATTAAAGGTTTTTTTATTTAATTAAATTTATTAATCCTTTACCTTTGGCTTCTGATGTTGTGACTATGTTTTCAAAGGTTTAAAAATCCTCGTTCCAAGATTTTCTTTTTTGTTGATGTCCATATAGTCTTTCTGTGCCATCGTGCTTTTATTGTATTTCTTGCACTGAGGTCTTTAATTCTACTGGAAATCACTTTTCTGTAAGGATGTGTCTGGAGGGACGCGAGGAGGAAAAGAAGAGTGCTTAATTATTGTCCTTGGAGAGGCAGCTATCAGGGATAATGGAAGAGAATATGGCCACAGTGGAGAGCACATCGATGGGAAGAGAAGTAAATAAATAGGGGTGACAGAAGTTGTTGCAAAGGGCAATAGTAACAGAACAGGGATAAGGGACCATGGAGCCCAAGGGTACCCATCCTTCATGGCAGGATCAGATTTTGATGCATGAGGAGGGTATCTTTAACTACTTTCCTTATATGATACTGGCTCCACTGAATAGGATTCACATTAAAACAGAAAGTTTTAAATTTTATTGAGTGTGGTATTGTGGTGTTAATTTCACGCAACATTCCCCCTCAAAAAATAAAAGGTGGGATAAATAAATTTCACAGGAGCATACTAAAAACCTTTACTTGACTAAATACCTTTCAGTGCTTCAAAAATTAAATGTGCTACGTAAATAAAACAGCACCTTATTTTTTTCAGCAGCCCTAAGAGCATATTCTAAATAATTACTTTGAAAACTGAATACTTAAAGCATGCGAAATGTGACCGTTTTCATCTTCTCTTGCTTTCTTACACAGAATGCACAGCTCATTAGCAAAAGTTTTCCTACAAAAATCAAGTATTGAAGTGATGGTGGCCACTATTTGCTATAGGGTTATCTTTGTAGTACTTCTAACTTCTTTTACTGCTGTCAGTCTATTGTGCTGTGTCTAATTTGGTGGAGTTTTATTGCACACCCAATGCCTGGTTAAGAACTTAGTGTTAGCCCACATTCCCTAGAGCCATGTCAGTGACTCCAGACAGACTTGACTACACGGAGGCCTGGCTCATTAATGCCCTGATTACAGCTGTGTTCTGGATGAGTGAGGGTGCCATAAATCGAACCTCCATGTAAGTGAAGTGTCACTGTGACATTTTACCAGATTTTGTCCTTGATTGACTTGCCTTTTTTTTTTTTAAGCCAAAATTGGGACATAAGATCTTAAATCAGCATCAGTTCAGTAACACTTTAAAAAGTGCTTTGTAATAATGCTCTGTAAACTCACTGAACTGAAGACAATTCCACCCTGAGGAATATAATTTTTGTTACACTTTTGCTGACTGGTAAAACATTACTTACTCAGTTATAGTTTTTTTTTTTTAAGCTAAGCACTCTTTATTGCTTTGCTTTTCAACCAGAATATTTCACTAACCTCTCACCCAAACTTAAAACACTCTTTCTCACATGTTACCCAAACTAGAACTCAATTATATTTTAATTAAAACACCTTTTCACTAATTAATCAATTGAGTATTTAGTATCTGGGTGTTACGAATTTACAATTTTAAGAGAGAAAATTACAAACTGAATTGATAATGCACTCCAGCTAGCCTAGTGTTTTATTAACTCTTCGTAACTTTGTTCCCTCTTGATTTTTGTTTTACTTTATAAACACTTGGTAGTTCCTGCAAAAGTGTGGATTTTTATGTCATTTTTTAATTTAACATTCTCTTATACTCTTCTTTTCTTGGTTCTCAGAATGAAACGATGAAAGCGTCGTAGTACCCATCCCCTCATTTTCAAATCTGGTAGTAACCTAGGTGCTTCTAAATGGAAAAAAGGAAATGTGGGATACAGCAACGGGACACAGGATTGAATCGAACAGTCTATTTTAAGATTTTCCCAGTGACTTGCACAAGGTCATATGGAGCACATCACTCTTACATCTCTATTGCTTTATCTTAAAAATAGTTATAACTTCCACTTTGCTAATTTCACAGATTTTGTTTCTTAGAATCAAATGAGGTAATGGAATAAAAAGCTATTGCTAAAGCGTTTATTTGCTATTTACAAAGAAAAGCACTACTACTTATGTTAAAATTTTAAACTATGTATTCTAGAATGGGATAGCAATACTGCAGATACACACATACTTGGAGGACCTGTAACAACATATTAATATAAAGTACATAAGTATTTTATAGAAGAGAGTAAGAGAGAATTTATTATTGCAAAGCATTCATCACAAATTAAGACTCAGCCTGGTTTACCTAATTATTCATTACATATTTTGAGAAAAACTTCTAATGTTACATGTACCTAAATTAAAAAAATAACTCCCACTCATAACTGTTTGACCGAGTGATTAAGCCAATTAGCAGGGGATGTGGAGGATTAGAACTAGAGGGAGGGTATGGTCATAATTTTATAACTATTTAGTTGTGCTGACTCCATGAAGTCGTGATCAAGGCAACGCTAGAGTTATTTTTTGGGCAAATACCTATTATGATCCAGACTTCGTACTAAGCGCATTATGAACAAGTCCCATTAATCCCCAGAACAGTATTTTCAAATGTGCAAGAGAAGTTAATTAACTTTCCAAAAGTCACACTGGTAATGAGAAGTAGTCAGATATGACTAACTGCAGTGTATTTGTGGGTTTTTGTTTGTTTAATTTTGTGATTCTAAAATATGTTCTTTGGTAAATTATACTTGATTATTTTAGATCTCAATTTCTGATCACTGCCTGGTCAAAATAAGTTTGTCAAAGGAAATGCAACTATATCATATCCTAGAAATTATTCTCCAGATTTCTAGAAACCATGGAAATTTCCAATTCAGGTCCAAGAGGAGCCTAAGAGACTCAGTTCAAAGTTGAAATAATTCTGCATCAGGTCAGGATAGTTATGTGGTTCTCAGTAATACACTTCAAAATGCTCTAAGTAATCAGGGTCTGCTGTGATCAAGTTTAATGTACCCAGAGTTAAATTAGATTATATTTAGCTGCTTTATGAACATATTGTTGGTCCTTTCTCCTTAGCTTTCAGTTTGTTGTGAAAAATGGACTTACACAGCAAAGTATCCATACATGGAGATAAATATGTATTCTATTAAATGCATATTACCATTTCTGTGATCTTAAAGGGCATGTGATTATCAATCTTTGACATAATCCATCCTAATAAATTTTTCATGATAATAAAGAATAAGAAAATTAAAGTAATGCAAATAATATATGGCTTAAATTTTATGGAGAAAATATAAGTAACTCTAGGAATGACAAAAGTGGACCTAGAAAACATGTCTAATTTTGCTTTGTCATCATAAAATGTTCGAAAATATTTTTTGGTTTCTCTAGTGTGGTATGTTGGTTATAAAATGTTCTCAATTTACAACCCTTTCTTGTACTCATGCCCTTGGCAATATGATTTATTAGCTCCTCCCATCAAGAAGTGAAATTTATTTTCCCACTCTTGAATCTGGGTTGACCTTGTCACTTGCTTTTGTCAGTGTTCTGCAATAGAAGTGACATGATGCCAGATCCAAACTAAACCTCAAGGGATACTGCATACCCCATTGCTCTCTTGAATCTCCTATGACCACGGTATAAACAAACACTGGCTAGCCTGCTGGACAATGAACAAAAATGGAAAATAAAAATGCATTGTCCCAATTGAGGCCATGTTAGCTCATTCAGAGCTCACAGCAGAAGCAGCAGCTGTCTGAAGAAGCCTAAGACTGTGAGGCACTAAGAAGAACTGCCTATCTGAGCTTGGTCCAGGTTACCAACCTGCTGAATTGTGAGCTGAGTAAAAGTTGGTGGTTTTGGAGTGGTTTGTTACATGGCATTAGCTAACAAATACATTCATTATTAACTAGCTCAGGGTCAAAAGGTTTCATTTGAACCTGAAAACTAGGGAGCCTTCTCATTACCTAGAGGAACTAATTTTTTTAACTCACTAGCATGCTGAGACTTCCAGCCAATATATTTATACGATTTGAGAGGTTTTAGCTTTAACTGTGCAATATGCAAATACGTAGGTATAAAATGTAAGGGTAAAATCTATCTTGGTGGATATAGTTCTCCAAATTAAAGCACCTATTAAGGGCAAGAATAGGAAGACATTAATAGTGCATATTTGAGATTATCATTTGTATAGTATCCTCCTTTAGTTCAGAAATGATGCTATCTCATTCTTTATAGAGCGACAAAAACAGAATAAATTTTAGATCCTAAGTTTGGGCTGGTACCTTTAGGCATGATACTACCTTTGGATCTATGTTTAATAAAAGACTGTTTTTTAAATCATCATGCCCATAGGCAATAATCAGAGCTGAGGGAAATTTCCATATCCTATTGGTTAATAAATACTGAGTATAGCCATGGCTTCCTTTTTGGAGAGGTGGATATTAATAAATTAAAGACAACAATAATAATATGACTTTTATAAAAAAAATAATAAATAACAAGAGAAAAGAAACATCATCTTGAAAAGGAAAGAATATCTCTAAAATGTGGTCTACTGTAGGATCCAGGGAAAATGTCATATTAAATCAAATTTTAAAAGTAATGAAATAGGACAATAATGTCATAAGGAAAGAACAGGCTGGCTTAAGAGGACAAAAAGATGATATATAAAGTCAACAAGCTGAGATGAAAAGGGATGTAAGTGAGATCAGAAAGGATCGCAATAAAACTAAAATTGCAGAAGTTTGAGTAAAATACATATTGGATTTACTGAAGTAAGTTAGTGACTTGAGAAGATCAAATCAGTAGAAAAAAGAAACAACAACCTTTCAGAAGTGTCCCAAGAATGAAGAGGAAAAGGAAAAAGATAAATTACAATGAGGTGATTATAGCAGTTAACATTATTGAGCAATTATCTTGTGGCAGGTTCTTTTTTAAGAGTGCAGTTTACTTTTTTATCCCCCAATGATCCCATAATGTTTATAATATCATGTACTATCATTACTTCATAGGTAGAAAACTGAGGCAAGGAGCATTTAAAGAAATTTCTCTGTGCTGCAGAAATTGTAAATAGCTGACCTAGAATTTAAACTGAGACAGTCTGAATCCAGGAATAATGCTTGTAGCACCAGTGTAATAATGTTGTTCCCTTTCTCCTGAAGAATCATGACATTAAAAAGAAACATTCTAGTGCTGAAAAAAAGGCTTATGTGAGCAGATCAAGAGTTCACCAGATTCTAACGAAGTTAATGAAAAGAGGATCATACTAGGAAGAAATGTTTATGTTAAAGGGGCAAGTTTAGATTGTTCCCTAGTAAGAAACAAAACAAAAAGAGGTTATCATCAAGATATCAAAAATATTATATGCTGTAAACTTTTTTCTGGCCAATATTAAATGCCAAAAAAAAACCTAGCAAATCAAGGGTGGTGGGAGGTAATGAGGGTGGGGAATGTGTCAAAAATATCTAGGACATTTTCATTCGTGCATTAATGAACTAGAAATATAATTTTAAAAAGTATATTACTCATATAACATAAAAACAGGGCTCAAAGATATGTGCTCATCCCTAAAAGTGAGGACTTCAAAGGATTTCAAAGGAATAGTATTAATAATACTGAATCATTCAAACATAAAATATGCTATCAATATTATAAACACATATTCAAATGATAAAAACACTGAACATAATATACATAATATAAAGATACTTGAATTACATGTAGGATTCCAAAACTCAGATCATATGTGGGCTGTCCAGAAAGTATCCAGCCATGTAATATGAAAAATAGAGGAATTTATGACTGAAATTTTTCCAGACAGCCCTGTATTTACAAATACTATGAAATGAAATGAATCCTGGGTGTGGGTGTTGAGTGGAGGCTGGGAGAAAACAGTAAAATATTTATACTGTATGGTATAATCCAAAATCACTTTTGAAATAAAATCTAACACCAATGTAAAGTGTTAGAAAACTGAAGTCAGAATATCATTGGAAATTTTATCTCACCTAAATGAGATTTATAAAGGTAATCAAGAATAACCTAATATTAGATATATATTTATACCATCAATTGGCCCAATAAGAAAACTATAACAGACAGAATCATCTTAATAGATACCAAAACAATGTATTACATATTGCTAACATCCCAAAAAAACAGGAACAAAAGAATACTTAACAATTAAGACCATATTTTAAGTAAACAGAGAACATCATATTGATAAGATGCTAATGAGACAGAAAAAATTGCTATTGATGCATGACTAAGAAAAGAAATTCTATTTTCATTACTATTTAACGTTGTGGAAGTTCTGGCCAATGAAATAAAACAAAATATAAACAAAAGATATAAATCATAAAATAAATACAAAATAAAGTTTTTATTTACATTTTCAAAGTCTTAAACATATCACTCAGAAATTTACCAGAATTAATTTAAAATATCATTTTAATAGTGACATACCAAAATACCCGACAGGGTAATAATGTTATATATTATTTCTAATTCATTAAAGGATATCACAGAAAAGATGATCTAGTTGATTAAAGAACAAAAAGCATGGAATTCCTAGGAGCAACATTCTCATGTAGCATGCAAGATATACCTGAAAAAAATTGATAAAATAATCCTAATAGTTGTATAAAGACTTGAATAAATAGAGGAAAATAGGTAGGGAAACTTCATATCATAAATGTTCAAATCTTCCTAAACCAATATAGATGTTTACATTACTCCAGCCAAAATTGCAATAGTACCTCCATTTCAAAATTGTTGACTAAGTAAAGATATGCTTTTCTTCTTCCCCCTAAATTGTCATGGTAGTTATGAGAGAAGTGTTAAGAACTACTCCAGCAAGGCTGGACGACTAGGAAGGCCACTAGCACCAGTTAGGATTAAAATGACCTGTGAATGACATAAAACAGACAAAACCATGTAGTTAAAAAAAAAAAAAAAAAAAGAAGGGTTGTTGTGTTGTTTTTTTTTTTGCCTGTAAATATACATAGTACCTGGGTAGTATGGCAACATCATGGTCACCCAGGATTTAGGCTCTCCCTTGGTGTTCTATCATCCCCACCGTGTTACTCCCACCTCCTGCTTTAAGATAACTCGTGGAACACCGGCAATCCTAGCTTCATTCCAGTACGCGTCAAGGTGAAAGAGTTGAAGAGAATGCTCCCTCCATTAAAGAACATCCTGCTTCTTACATCTTACTTTGGCCAGCACTTAGTCACATTGGAATACCTAACTTCTGATAGATGAATGTCTCAGTGTATGTATAGAGACTTCTGTTACTTAGGGGAAAAAAATCAAAAAAGAATATTAGGATGAAATATTCAGTCTCTTCAACAGGCTCATGAAGCAGATAAAATACTGAAATGCTTCTGGAATATATACAGCAAATGAGTTATTTTGGGTTTTGATGGAATAACAATAGTGGTGAGAAATATAACTATATCTACAAAAGAGTAAATTGCTCTGTCAAAAAAAGAAAAAGAAAATGCCCCCCAATCCCCCCCATAGAGTTAAACAGGCAAGGAAGAGTTTATTCAAGACTGTTGCAATAGGGGAGAGTGATTAAACACAAATCTGCTGAGACAAAACACACACACACACACACAGACACACACACACACACACACACACACACACACACACATTTTAAACTCCAGAGTGAGCTAGTGACAAATTATTGGAGAACATTAATGGGTAGGTTAGTCATTGTGATTAGGCCATCTGTGTTATCTAATTGGCGCTTATCTGAATTAGGCTTCTAACCTCCTGTAAAAACTGTGAGACAAAGGCACCTACTTCTCTGATTATTACATTTCAAAGGAAGAGCTTTCCTGTCCCTGAGAAAGATATTCCTGGATTGTAAAACTGCTAAGAGGCTGAGAGAAGAATTCCGGTCTCAAAGGGACAAAGCAATAATTTACAATACAAAGTTTTCTAAAAGAAATGCCCTATGAAAAGGGAGGTCAGAGGCCCATCATCAAGAAGAAGCCAATTGAAAGTTGATTCAAGCTGAGGGGAACATTAAGGCCATGTTAGTCATAACTTTATTCCAGATATATCAGGGCTGGGAACAAGAGCAGGCAGTGGAGGAGTTGGTTGAGCATTTAATTACAGAATGGCAAAATCACTACCCCAGATTCTAGCTTTTATCATTTCTGGTTGCAGTATTTGCTTTCCAGATATCGCTTGGAAGAGCAGCTCTTGAAATAAAGAAGAATCTTCAGTGGATGACTCACTTAGTGACTTGCTGGGGCTGAGAAACAAATAAGATTAACCCCCAAGTAATTTCAAATTGCTACGATAAATATGGGGACTCTGTTCTCAGAAGGCAAGCACCCAGAGGATCACTTTAATTCGTTGCCTACAATGCTGTTACCGTAAGCACGAGGTCCACACCCAGATGACTCTAACAAGTGATAGTTAAGAGTATTGATCTAACTGAATTCCATCCGGATACTTGGCTGACAGAAGTACTGATGTGTGTATTGTTGCGGCAGCATGTTGGGTGTTAAGTTAGGTGCCTACGGGGTGTGATATGGTACATATTGTATAGACTAATCTCTAGAGGCCTACACCCATCCGTAGTCACCTTTCATGAGCTTTGTATTACAAAAATATTCCAGAATGTGAGCAGCTGAGAATGACTGAGACATACCCTCACTGCTTTGTATGCTGATCTCCATATATCGTAATGCAGCGATTTCATATCCTGAGGTAAATGCTGTTAAGAGTATTTTTCCTTTGTATGATAATTGCGCTGATTTGGAAAAAGGACTCCAGCTTATATTGTTCCATGTGTCTAGCGTTAGGATCGGCTTTGTCTTCAATTATGTAACCCTGGGTTCAAGAGTCACATTTTTTGTGTTCGTCGTTGTTTATTTTCGTTTATCCACCTTATCCTCTGAGTTAGCGTGATAAAGTACAAGGTCCGTTCTGCATTTGCTCTAAACAATGTGGAAATTTCTGTGACACGTTTCTTCCCCAATTAGCAACCGATTGATTTCCATGCCATTCTCGTTAGGCCAGCCGGAGGGTGTTCCCTCTCCAGCTGCTTTAGTGCTCTGAAGCTACCGCTGCAGGCAGTTTCCCCTGGAGTGGCTCAGAGTCCCCTCCGGAAAGAACCGACTTGTAGTGCTTGGAAATTAGAAGTTTGAAATGGACTACCTATTTCATACTGTACCACCATGCTACTCAACTCTTGCTTACTCTCCAATATATCATTTAATCCTAATTCCTGCTATTAATAAATGGGAAAAGTTTAAACAGATTGATTGGAGGAAGAAATGAATACAGGTAGCTCCTTCAGCTCACATGTCTTTCTGCATCTCAGGAATACCCGTGGCCTGCTTGTGGTGCAGGGTTCCTGTCAAGGTTTGGAAAAATTACATTGAATTACAAAACTTCTCCCAGACTCCTTTAACATGACAGAATGAAGATCTTTCTAGTTATCAACAATTAAGGTCATGGGAACACACATGTAGAATTTCCTCTGTTATCACAATGTAAAATTAGTGATCACTGTTGCCGTTGTCCTCATCATCATCATTGTCATTGTAGTCGTCATCATCATAATCATCATCATTCTTACCATTTACTGCAGGCCTGAGGTACGAACATTCCTGAATAGGAATTATACTAGGTAGTAAATTATAAGTCACTTCTTAATTTAGAATTGGAGAAAAGACATAATACAATATACGTAATTCTATCCAATGAACTAAAATATTTTGTGTACCTACTAGTACACATACTTGGCTTGATGTTGCAGATAAAAAAAAGTACGTAAGTAATGAGACCTGCCTTTATATTTATAGTTTAGAGAGAGAAACAAACACAAAACACAAAGGGATAATTCTAGTATCATATGACATGCACTATAGGGGCATAGAGGAGAGAATTCAGATCAGCTTAGAAATTGAAGTCAAGCTGACCCTTCAAGAAGGAATAAGAATAAATAGAGGAATAGGGGGTTCCCTTTATATACATAAAAGAGAATAACCCTGCTAGAAAGCAACTATCAACTCTTAAATAAAGAAAAGGAGAAATTATACAGGAAGGGATTTTTGAAAGTCTCAGAGAACAGATGGATCTTCAACCATAAGGATGAACATATGGAAAGAAAGATATAGAGAAGAAATTCTTGGACCCCTAAAACTGGACTCCTAGAGCAAAAGCAGAGAGACATGGGAGAGTGGGACATGTTTGTAACGTAATAAGTAGACATGTTTTATTAGTGTCGTGGAAAGACTACAGAAAACAATTTGTTGTCAGTTATCTTTCCGGGTATTTTTGCGTTTTATGTAATTAAGTGCAATACCATACAACCTGTATAGTATTATCTATATACTTATATGAGAGATGAAAAATTTCAAGTCTAGATCTAAAGCCAAGGCAGTCAGGGAGTACAAACTCTGTGTTGGCTTTGGCACTTTTAAAAGTAATCACTGTCTCTTTAAACTTTAACTCATGATTCTCTATGAAATTGAGGAAATTCGCTGATTATTTGAGACAGATGAAGTTCTTGGCCTGTTTTAAAAATTAAATTTACTAAGTTTTATTGTATGGGTCAGAAGGAAAACAAAAGACTGTGAGAGTAGTTAGGAAATTATTTTAATAGTCCAAACTCAGATGGATTTAGGCCTATATGGCAGAAAACAAATAGCGTGGAAAAAATGAGGAAAAAGAAAGACAAGCCAAAGGTATCTCATAGTTTTTCAGTTTAAATGAACAAGAACCAAGAGTTATTTTCCAAAGAAAAAATGTGATTTATTGAACAATAATAGATTTTAAGTGTTGACAAGATATCTGTAAGAAAATAACCTAGAAGGGACAAAACATGACACTGAAGTGATGGAGAGCCAATGAAGAAATAGAGATGGGAATTTCCAGCTCAGAAAGACAAATTTATTTCTTATTCCTATCCCTATGCAACTATTTGCATAGCTCTCATTATCGCCATCTCTCTGACCCCATTGGACACATGCATCAAAGGCAACATTTATTATTAATCCCATGAATGGTAGGCTGTGTTCCCTAGCCGCCTTTCATTCCTTCATAGTTGGCAGTACTAATGACAAACTTAATTACTACTATTGCTATTCATGGCCACATGTGCTCATCTGTAGATAGGCACCACACAGGCTCCTTAATAACTTTACCACAGGACAGATGAACCATAGTATGCTTAAGTGGGGCTTTCTTTTTCTTCTGCTACTTTGTCTTTCTTCTTTTGCAGTTTAGCAATAAAAAGAAAACTGGTGGGGCTGGAGGAAATTGGAGTCAAACCCACAGGAGCCTCTTAAATGAAATATCAAGCACTAGCTCCTCAGTGTTAGTGGTTTCCACACAACAATCCATTGTGAGCCCCTCCTGGGATGAACTGAAGTGTCTAGTCAACTGAGCATGCTTAATGTGCCTGACATCAGTCATATGGGAAAGGTCTTAAAAGCAAACACATTTAAGCATAGATTTTTACTTTTCCATTGTTTGTGTTTGACTGCCATGAAAGATTTAAATCAATATATCCTAAGTTCATGAAGGACAAATGAGATATGTAGTAGAAAATTGTCAAACTGAATCTATTTGCCAAAATGGAGTAGATTTATATACACATAGGTATCGTTTTAAATTCTAAATGTATATAAATCTTTATCAGGATAAGAGTATAAAGATTATATTCATGATACTTGGAGAAGTATTTTAGGCTATCCTGTTTATAGTAGATGATTCTCAGATTTCGATATGATTACAATTAAAAGAATATCCACTATTGAATCAATAACTCTTATAGTAACACATAGGAATACATAAAATATGAATTTCTACTGTTCATCTGAGCTTTTTTTATTTAACTACTTGGCATGTATTAGTCAGGGTTCTTCAGAGAAGCTGACCAGTAGGATATGAATGGATATATAAGAGGAGATTTAGTATGGAAATTGGTTCAAGCCACTATGGAGGTTGAGATATGTAAGATCTACTGTCTGCAAGCCAGAGTACCAGGAAAGCCAATTGTAGATTGCAGTCCCAGGCCAGAGAACTAGAAGGCCACTGGTGTAAGTCCAGGAGTCTGAAGGCCTGAGAACCTGGAGCTCCACTGTCTAAGGGAGAAGAAGATGGATATCCCAGATCAACAAGAGAGAATTTGCCCTTCCTCTACCTTTTTTGTTCTTAAATTAGAGCCAAGGATTGGAGGTAGAACACAAAGGTGAGGGTGAATCTTCTTTACTCAGTCTTCTGGTACAAATGATAGTCTCTCCTGGAAACACCTGGTCTTAGTTCATTCAGGCTGCTAGAAAAAATTACCACAAACCGGTAGTTTATAAACAACAGATATTTATTTCTCACAGTTCTACAGGATAGGAAGTTCAGGATAATGGCACCAGCAGATTCGGTATTTGGTTAGTGAGGGCTTCCTGATTCGTAGATGGCTGTCTTTGGGCTGTGTATTCACCTAATGGAAGGGGCTAGGGTGCCCTGTTGAGCCTCTTTGATAAGGGTGCTAATTCCACTTATTAGGATTCCACCCTCATGACCTAATCCCCTTCCAAAGGCCCCTGCTCCTAATACTGTCACCTTGGGGGTTAGCATTTCAACATATGAAGTTTGAAGGAACATAAACATTCAGACCATAGTATGGTAGTAGTCTAGATACTTTTTAGAGGAAGAAATTAAGTCAGAAAATATAAAATTTTTATTGTAATTTGTTTAATGAATGAAACTACTACCAAAGTGACCTACTTGCTAAATTCTATACATTAGAAAATCACATGTGTATATACACACACACACACACACACATATGCACACAGATATACACACACATATCCAACCACAAACATACATACATGTGTTAATATACACACATGTACACATACTAACATTTTACATACACATGAACTTGCCTATTAAAGCAGCATGATTGGATTAACTTATGAGTAGATTAGGCAGTGTTCTTTTAAATGAAACAGTTAAATTAAAACAGTAATGACTCCTCTTTACTATATAAATGGGGATGTTTGTTTAATCCAATTAGAAACAAATCAAAATGTCATGGATAATTTTTAAAAGGCGCAGATAACCAAAAAGAACATTTCACAACAAAATTTGCATCACTATACATTTTGCTTCCAGTAACTCATACATACAATGAATTTTTCTTACCAGTTTAGTAAAAAACATTAGTAAAAAATAAATTACAAAGAGAAAAATAGGAGAGAAGAAAGATGAAGATAATAGGCAAACTGGATGAGCATAATTTTAGTTGAAGTTTCTAGTGAGGATTTGAGAATTAGTTATTTCAGAAATTCTTTTGTTTTTGCCCTAGGTTTTAGGATTTTTTGCAAGAGTAGGTCTCACTTTTTCTCTCCAGACCCACACCTCCTATTCAAAACATAGTTTACTACTGGTTCATTGTTTTTTTTTTTTCTTCAACCACCTCTACTGAAATTGCTGTTTCCATGGTCAAGAATGATGACCTAAATGCTAAAAATAAGGGAACATGTTTCAAAACTTAATTCTTTCCATCTCTCCATAGCATTTCGTATTCCCTGTTGAAGATATTTTATGCCTGATTTTTCATGTAATCCTCTGCAAATTATACTCTAGCTTCTAGACTGTTTTTTGTCTTGGTCAAGTCATCATTTATATCAAATTTGCTTAAATACAATAGTCTCCAACACTTTGTCCTTAGCCCTGTTTTTCTTATACTTCCTATGTATGATTTTATATATTTCCATATTTCAATCAATTTTCAAGATCATGTCCTCAAAGGCAGGTAGGTGTATTGACAAGTGTGTTAGTCAGAGTCCAAACAGGAAATAGATGCACAACACATTGAAACAATTCAAGAAGTATTTATTTACTAGGTGGCAGTAATGCAGGGGTGCCTGGCGTGTGGCAGAATACCCATACAAGCAGCTGGTATTACCACCCCTGGGCCCAAAGGGACAAGGGAAGAGAGAGGATGTGGAGAAGATATGACCTCAGAATGGGGGATCCACAGAAGTAAATATTACCTAACCTCCAGCTCCTGTTTCCCTCCCAACTCTGGCTAGAACTCCCCATTGAGCCAAATAAGCCAAAAGCCAGAGAGGATAGGAGCCCACTTTGATGTAGTCAGATAGGCCAGTTTCCTGGACTTACACCGTGGCGGAACCAGGTGGAGAGGGACTCCAACAGAGCAAAGTGAAATGTCTGGTGTACTGGTGTAGACCAAATGACATATATGGCTTTTTTGTTATCTTGCTAATTTTTAACTACACGGACACCAAACACAGACACTCACAGTGTTTTCCAAAAGACCGTATCTTGTGGAATGTCACACCTCTTTTAAAATAATGGGACAGTAGTTTGAGCATAGTGATGCTAAAGAGAGTTATATGGAAAAGACCAAATAATGGTTCAGTCAGGGCCTCCTGGGAGTAGAATGAGTCAGTCACCAGTTTCTAAAATTTGGTGTTTTTGTACCAGATTCTCTACAAAACAGAAATTTGAATTAAAAGTTTATGCAAAGTCTGAGAGTGAGGGAATTAGGGAGTGAAGCTGAGAAAAATGAGAATAAACAGGAAGGGGTGTATTACTGAAGGGACCACAACTTCCTAACAGTCACAGTTGATGGCTCAGCCATGCAGGATATCTTCACATAACATGATATCCATCACATAAGAACAGTCTTTGTGGGGAAAAAGGAGATGAGTTTATCCACTGGCCTCCTCTCTGTCCCTCTTTCCTGCTGGGAAAAGCCTGTCCCCTTGGGAATAACACCCCTGTACTTACAAGTTGCCTCAGTAGTCACTCCAGTCCCAGTTGAAGGCAGTGAGAGACTGGTTATGGGGTCAAGTGCAGTGGTCCCTCCAAGGTAGATGCTGCCATCTGAGGGATCGTTCAGTGTAGACCTAATGTTCTTTAATGACATGAAAGCTGAAAAGACACTGTAGCTCTGAGGGGCGGTCAGAAATCCTGAAGAAATTCTTAAGACTGGGAGATTATTTCTGGTGATGGTTATGGCATCAGCAGTGTCCTGAGGCCCCAGCCTTGGTTATGTAAATAGTGTGAGCCTTTGTTAGCCATTCTCACTGGGGAGCTGATGTATAAAAGAGAATGCCTATTTATTACACAGAACCAAAAGTGCGACTTTGATACACGTTCAAATCTGAGCTTCTCATTCCACTTTGCATAAAATCTACCAACACCTACCAACAGCATTTCTCAAGAGTTTCTGCTGTGTACAATTGAAGGCTGAGAAGAGTAAACAAACAGATATTGGCCTTACTCTAAGAGCAAAGGACAAAGAAAAATTCATTAAAATGTTTTAGCTTGTTATGCAAATATTAATTATTAAGCAAACTATTTAAATGATACATAAATTAACTTGGAGAAATATTGATCATCCCTGATACTGCTCCATGTTTATCTGATGGATGCCAGTACTTAATGGCATATAGTTAAAAGCACTGACTTACAGAATAAAGTTTAGGCTTTTCAACATAAGTAACGGAGTTTCTAATCCAGACCCTACACATTTATTCAACTATTTCACAAACACTGAGTGTCATCCCTGTTCAAAGGACCAAGGGGGCACACAGAACACATTGAAGAGGGAAGAAATATATAAAATCCCTAAACTTACAGTTTAGATTCTAGAGGAAATATACAAATAAATAAGTTATGCAGTACTATGTGCTAAGACTTCTAATAGATACACTGAAGATAGATATATAGGACGTATGTCTAAATTGGACTTAAATGTCAGACAAAGCTTCCTAGAAGAACCATCTTCTAAGTTAAGAATCGAAGTACAAATAGGCATCAGTCAGGGAAAGCAGCACAAAGCAAAGAGAGCAAATTATTTGAAAGCTGTGAGATTAGACATGAGATTCCTCAGGAGGCAGAACCAGTTTGCCAATGGCTTTGAAATCCATGATAATCTGATTAAATTTGATACCGAGAGCAAGAGGGAGCCTCTGAGTGTTCTAAAAAAGGGGAGTAATGTGATTAGGTTCACATTTTAACATGCTCACCCTCACTGTATTGTGGCAAAGAAATTGACAGGCTCAAGACTGGAGGCAAGGAAGCCAATTGGATTGTTTCTGCAATCACCTAGGAAAGAAGTGGTGATAGTAAAAAGCGGCTGAATCTGGACATATAACCAATGAATTAAATAGATCCTGGTGATGGAGCGGATATGTGGCCCAAGGAAAAAGGAGTAAAAATGGACTATGCTCAGATTTCTAGTTTGAGTTTTGGCTTGTGGGGGGGTCATCGAAAAACAGAATGAAGTTTGAGGATGAAAAGGGTGAGAGCCCGGATGCCTGTGGGACATCCAAAGGGAGTTGCAGATTGCAGGCCTGGCTCTAATCGGAAGTTCTGAAGAGAAATTGGGGCTTTCAACAAAATACACAAAATGTTTGTATAAGACATCATGTTCAAAGGCTGGCATTTAAGAATTATTCAAACTATAATCCCATCACAATTTATATTGACTTCCAAATCCATTTTCCGTAATGTAGAAAATTTTCTCATTATACCAATAATGGAAATATTTTAGTTTTTCACATGTTTCTTCAGCCTAGCATAACCTTTGCCACCTGGGAATCTCTTCTCTGTTCCTCAGGATTTAAATTCTTGATGCAGACTTGGAATCTCCCTTCTGCGATGTTGTCATTGCATCTTTTTCCATTGTGAAGCTTTTCTTAAGTTACTTTATTTGTCTATCAGTCTGACTCACCTCACCAAAGCTTCCTAATGTAGTCTGACCAGATAATCTTTGCCCATCACTGCCCAGCACACAGTAGGCACAGAATGAATATTTTATGGAATAAATGGAATGGATGAACAAACTTTACTATTTCTGCCAAACACGGTCATAATAGCAGTTTTATAGTAAAACAAATAGCAAAGTAAATGGAGTTTTACTTTGCTAGCACTACCTGTTTGCTTTCTTAACTAGAAAAGAAGTAACTTAAGATATTAGTTCTTGATAATTTCTCTTGACATTGTGCCTCGGGGTTAATGCCACATTGCTCTCCTTTAAAGTAAATTCCTGTGGCTTTCCTGGAGATACTTTAACATACTCAGTAAAATAAGATCACCTGTATAGAGTTAGATGAAACCCTGCTTTATTATTGGTTATTGTCCACCATTACGCAATAATTCTCTGAGGTCCATTTATTCTTACCTTGAATACTCTTGGATGTTCTCAGAAATAAGATGTTAAAATTCGTAGAGATTATGAAGTCGGGCCACTAAAAAGGTTATGAGACATATCTACCTTTCTTGAGATAAGCTGAAAGATTATAAAGATTACTTTAAGGCATCACATCTGAATGCATAGGAAGTGATGGTGCATAGAATTATTTCTACTGTCCTGAGGACGTTGCCTGTTAAAGCCCGATATTGCCCAGATTCTCACAGACTAGCCGTTAATAGATGTTCATATCAGACAAGGCTGAGTCCATTGCTTCAGTAATATAATAGTGTTTAAAGAACAAAATGAGATAGACAATGCTGCTTTAATATCCATGACTACCCTTAGCACTTTTTAATCTAATTTATTTTCTTAGGTTACCTAGTGTCTTTTTTGAAAAAGATTTATCTACACAAATAACTTATTCTTTTCTCTAAGATTTGTATAAAGGGAAAATAGGATGCCAAACATTTCTAAAATTAATGAAAGATATAGCTATTTGGGGGTGTTTACTTAGAACTTAAATGGAAATTGATTAGGGCTTTGAGTACCTGAACTTGTTCTTTACCTAACTTTAGAATACAATAGCAATCTAAGTAATGATTTTATATTTGGATTTGAATTTAATTTTTTGTATGCATACTTGTTTAAGATTTCAAAAACAAATTTATCAGGTTCTTCACAGTAGTCAGAAACCAATGACTGCCCTTTAACATAAGCTATTATGTTTTGAAAGTAAAACTGTTATGTCTAACATTCTTCTTTAACCTTTTGAAAAAATGAACATTTTTTTCTGTCATTGTTTTAGCTGTTTTTTACTTGATTTTATTAGGCCTAATATGTTAAAATAAATCTCTTAAATCATTCCTCTGAACCATTTTCTCTTTAGAGAAATGGTTATATCCCCTTGGCCACATTGCCTGCAATTCTGTTAGCTGCCCTTGGGTGAATGATGATATCAAGGGTTGTGGTTTCATGATCTGACTAAGCAAGAATGTAGTGAAATGGATCATTATTCATTTGTAAAAGATATATTTTTACTGACTTTTCATGCAAAGTGGTGATATAGTTCATGTGCTCAAGTTTCTTCTCTCCCAAATTGCCAAAGAAATATTCTTTTTTAAAGTAAAGAAAAAAAATCAATTCTGAAAAAAAGAGGATAGGTACTATTAGGAATTTCTGTCTGATATCATTCAGTTAGATGATTGAAGATTGAAACAATTTTACTCAGCATGACATTTACATCTTCCATGTCACTAAATGATGTTGTTCACACAGTTACCCAAACCCAAAACTTTGAGAGTCATCTATACTTTTTTTCCTTTCACCCTGGGCTAGATAGTTCCTTCTTCACCCCCAAATCTACTCTCTATTTTTTCCCACTTGTTTGGTATCTTGGGAGACTGACTTCTGTGGGTTGCAACTACCCACACCCCTTTGCCTTCTGACTTCTAGTCATGTTTGGCCAGAGGGATGTCAGGACACTAAGGAGTAGAAAGAGGAAATTTTCCAGTTTATTTATTCTCCATTCTCTCTCAGCTGGATATAAGTTTGTGATGGCTACATTCCTTTCTCCAAGATCACAGCTCCCATTAGGTTGTCCTTCTCCTATACCTCCATCTTTGCCCACAATTCAGAAAGAATTTCATTTGCTTTCCCATCCAGGTCCAATAATGTTAATAGACTCTGTTCCTGGGGCACTTCTCTTGTTGAATCTCTTAAAGTTTTCCAACTTGAAAATAGTCTTTTCATTGAACTCACTCCAGTTCCCCTTTCTCAATGTACATCTGTTTCCTGGTAGCCCCTGACTGATACATGAAACTGATCACAAAATTCTTTGGAAAACAAATATTGTGACTTTGTTAAATTAAGAAGTGTTGAGACCCAGATATTGGACAATGAACTGGTTTTACAAAAGACCACAATGAAATTGAAATAGAGAAGTTTATTACTCACAGGGTTTGGAAGAAATACAAGGTAAACCCTCAAACGCCAAATAGAAAGGTCAAGGCAGGTGCAGGCAGAGAGAGAATCAAAAGTTGAGGCATATATATTTATTAGGGTCCATGTGGGTAGTGCTTCGAGGTTCTGGGCTAAGGCCAAATTGGTTAATTCAAACAGAAAAGAGCAGGGTTTTGGTGAGCTTCATGGAGGTCTTATCTAAGGGGTGCACAAGGGAAAGGCTCTGGGAGGTAGGGGAGACTATTTACCACAAGGGTAGTTGGGAAGTCATGTCAAGAACTTAAAACATTTATTTGTGACAGTAGGCTACTATCTAGGGCATGTGCTCATGGGAGGAGTTAGTATTAGCTCAAGGACCCTATAGGCCAGTTGGCCACACAAAATGCTTGCCAAGACAGTAACATTATGCAGTAGTTTAGCTAAACTCTGAATACCAGATTTATTGCATATCTCTTCACTTCTCTGCACCCTTAGTAACATTCTCTCAGTTCAAGTGCCAATCTGGTTATTTTTATTTCTGTAATACTTCAACTACTTACAGCAACTTCTCCTTTACCAACTATTCTCCACACTACAATCAGAACAGTAGTTAAAAAACAGCTTTCCTGTTTAGAAGTCTTAAAATGTGGTCAAACAAGTCTCCCCATTATCTAGCTTCTGCCTGTCTCCCAAGCCTCATCTAATGGGAAGCCTGCATGAGCATACACACTCGCACACACACATGCACACACACACACAGACTCTGTAGCCTTCTGTATGCCAAATCTGTATGTGCAATTCCCCCTGCATGTTGTCCTTAAACATCCAACATTCTCTTGACAGCAGTTTGAGTGCCCTTCCCAACACCAGACTTCTTTTCCTACCCTTGTCTATACAATTCCTGGTCTGTTTTTATTTTATTATTAAATTTATTGGAGTGACATTGGTTAGTAAAAATTACATAGGTTCCAGGTGTACAATTGTACAGTACATTGTCTCTGTGTTGTGTTATGTGTTCATCACCCACAGTCAGTTCTCTTTCCATCACCATATATTTGAGACCCTGTCCTTTCTCTCTCACCACCCTCCCCCCATACCCTCAGGTAACTACTAATCACTAACTATTGATCATATCCATGAGTTTTTGTTTCTTTGTTGCTTTCAGCTTTGTGTTCCACATATGAGTGAAGTCATATGGTTTTTCTTTTTTTTCTGTCTAGCTTACTTTGCTTTGCTTGATGGTCTCAAGGTCTATCCATGTTTTCATAATGGCCTTATTTTAGCTTTAATTATGTCTAAGTAATATTCCATTGTGTATATATGTATCACAATTTCTTTATCCAGTCATCTGTCAAAGGACACTTTGGCTGTTTTCATGACTTGCCACCATGAATAGTGCTGTGATAAACATGGGGATACATAAGTCTTTGTGGACTAAGTTTTTCAAATTTAGTGGGTAGATCCCCAGAAGGGGGATTGCTGGGTCAAATGGTAGCTCCATTCCCAATTTTCTGAGGAACCTCCACATTCTTTGTCTTGTTGATAATAGGCATTCTAACAGGTATGAAGTGGTATTTCATTGTGGTTTTTGATGGATTCAGCATGAAATGGCTCCCAATCCACCATCTTATTCAGTGGACCTCTCCTTCTCTTCCTTTACCTTATGGTGACTCAACTTAGTTTGGGACAACTATCCTAGCCCAGGAAATTGAAACCTATCCCTGACAAATCAGAAGTAGCCACCTATACTTCCCTCTGCATTTTGCCCACCAAACCCTCCCACCTATATAACTACCCTCCCAATGATCGGAGCTGCTGTTCTCCCATTGCAAGACAGCCCAGCAGGTCACTCAATAAAGCTTGTCACTACTGCCCAGTGTTTCAGCTCTTTCCTATCAGTTTTGATTTGCATTTCCCTAATAGTGAAGTTGAGCATCTTTTCATATATCTGATAACCATTTGTATGTCTTCCTGGAAGAAGTGTCTGTTCAGGTTTTCTGTCCATTTTTTTAACTGGATTGTTTGTTTTCTTGTTGTTGCGTTGTACAAGTTCTTTATATATTTTTTATATTAGCTACTTATCAGAGGTGTTGTTTGCAAATAGTTTCTCCCATTTGGTTGGCTTAGTTGGTGGTTTCTTTTGCTGTGCAGAAGCTTTTTAATTTGATATAGTCCCATTTGTTGCCTTATAGCTGCCCCCACACGCATTCCCCATGATACCCCAAGGCAGGACCTCAGTGTGGAGGCCATGGGGGCATAGAATATCTAGGAGACAGAACTGACCTTCTCTTGGGGGTTCTGTTCCTCCCTCACTCGCACACCTCACATCACCCTGTATGGCCCCAGAGAATGGCTGGTTAGTCAATGACAGGTAAGATTCCTCAAGAGAGGCACAACCTAAGACAGGCACAGTCACATAGGGGCCATCAGGAGAGAGCTTGGGCTCTACAGAGGGGAGGGACAGCCCCTCGGCCTCTCTGAGGTTAATCTCCTGCCCCGCTGGCTGCCTAGATTCCCACATATAACTCTGCCTGAGATCTGATGGGATGAGCTCAGCCATTCCCTCCCTTAATAGATGTTTATGTAATAACAATGACTCCATGCCTTGGGGCTATGTATATGCACAATACCTGCTGGAACACAATGGGGACTTTGAAGAACAGATTTAAGGCGTGATAATCACAGACCTTGGAAAGAGGAAGGTTTTTATTTCTCTGTGCAAGCCTTACTTCCACTTTCTATCCAATAAAAGCTATATATTGGCTCAACTTGGGGCTCAGTCTATGAGGCTGGAGCCCCTTGGCCCCGCTTGTAATATATTTTCAGCTACTGTCTTTCATCACTTCGCGTAGCCCTTCCCATTCACTCACCACCTGTGTAGCACTATACACGACACCCATTCATTTATTTTTGCTTTTACTTCCTTTGCCTTTGAATTCAGGTTCATAAAGTCCTCCCTAAACCCAAGGCCTATAAGTTTAGTACTGATGTTTTCTTGTATAAAGCTTATTGTATCAGGTCTTATGTGGCAACTCCTAGTTTTTAAACCTCTTCAGGAAGTCTCTCTGGATAGTTTTTGTTCTATCATCTTCCCATGGCATTTTTCAAACTTTCCATAGTATTGGTATGTCACCTCTTATCCCCTCCCAGGAGTGTAAAAGTTTTGGAAAGATTTAGTCAACATTCAAACTATATGGTTTCAAATCCATTTCCACTAATATAGTTGTATTCGTCTTTTGACTTGAGCAAGTTTTTATGTGCATACCCCCATTTTCTTGTCTGCAAATGTAAGAAAATAAAAATAGTCCTGTTTGTGTATGCTTGTAAGAATTAAATTATGTTAGTACATTTGAAGCACTTGGAGTATTGCTAAGTTTACATTTAGCACTTGATGATGCATTATGCAGTTTTGCAATTGCCTGTTTTGTTCCGAACCCCACAAGGTTGAAAAGCTCATAAAAAGGAGGGCATACATTCTACTGATCACCATAAAGTCTTGATTAGTGAGTTTCTGGTGCCTACAGAGAACTCCATAAATCCTTTTAGGTTGAATAAATAAATGAATGAATGATGTGCAATGAATTCTAGATAGATTGACATGGCTTCTCTCTTGGCCCATCCTTGTTTTCCAAATCCTGGCTGGAAATGGATAGGAGTAGATTCCTTTAAAAAAGTCTTTTCCATGAAATAAACTGTCTGGGGCTCCTGTGAACCTCAGAAAGTTTTTCTCTCCTTGCAAGACTGAAGACAAATTTGCATTTGTTTTTGCCAGCACATATGTTCACATGGCTGGGTTTAAGTATGTGACTTTAATCATGACACCTTGATTGTTGACTTGTCTTCCTCTAATTTTAATGCACTTTCTATTTAATAAGTAGCCATACATTTTTAATCCTGGCTGATGTTTTAGAACATACTTATTTTCTATAAGTTTTATGTTAACTTGGAAGTATTCTAGACTACTATCTCTCCATAATTGAGAGAATAAATTAAATTTAATTAATATAATAGAAGTTCTCACTTGAAATAAATCATTTGCTAAAAATGCTGTACATTTATATATCCTTTCACTCCATCGTGGAACAGTATTCAAATTCCAATGATGCCTACATTCTAAGTGTAGCCATTAAGTAAAGCTATGCTCTTAATCAAAAATACTGTTTTCATAAATGTGATTTTAAAGTTCATGTGCTCTAAAAACACTAAAAAATGTCAGCATTAGAAAATGAACTTGTGGCTTTCTTTAAGGATCCACGTATAGAATTCAGGTTTCATAATGATCTATGACATTTTACATTTAAAAAATGATTTGCTTCTTTTAATGCTGTGTCTCAGAATATAACTATGGATTAGAAAATTTATAAAATAAAAAATATACTTTTAGCACTGACTATATGTCTGAACTATAATGAAATATTGATTACTGAAGTTGTTTTAAACTTTTAAGTTCTAAAAAGGGAAATAATCATTAAAAAAAAAACAGTTAAGTGTTCCATGGTACAGATATACAAAATAATATCATGAATGTTCTAAACACTGCAAACTGTAAATACATATCTAAGGCTACTCTCATGTAGAATCTATGGAAAATACAAAGACATAAACATGTACACGTGCATAAACACACACACACCTCTCTTGCTGCATTCATATATAACAGTGTTGAAAAACAATAAAAAGTTCTAACAAATGTGCATTTTGAGAAATTCCTGGAAGAATGATACTGACTTTCATTTTGGGTAGTGGGGAAACTGAAAAAAATTCCAATCACATGATAGACATAAAATATAAGCTAAAGTAGATAAGAGGTTTCACATAAACTACTAACACGCCAAAATATTGAGAAAAAATTTTACAACCAAAAAAACAAAAGGATCCAGAGAAGAAAGACAAGTTTCCTACAAAAGGATAATTGGACTTAAATTAATTTTCAACAGGAACAACAGAAGAGGGAAAGCAGTGAAAACATTACAAAATACTCAGAAAGACAAAGAAGTCTTATTGGAAGTACATAAAATAGATTAATATCCATCATATAAAACGATCTCCTATAAATTGATACATAAAAGCAAACAATCCAAAAAAGTAAGGAAAGTATGTATTTTAGTGATTTAAACTAGTGAAAATATAAATGACAATGTATTAAAAAATTAGTACAAGTTGAAACAACAATGAGATGATCAATTCTCATAATTCTGATTTATCAGATATATAACCAATTAAATGAAAATATTTAATTTTGGTGATAAATTGAGGAAATTAGTAACCAGAAACTATTTGGGGAGTTCAATATTATATAGGATTTTATGATATACTTGGGTGCCAAAAAAATGTGCACACACTTCAAGAGATGTTATCTATGTATTACTTTTTGAAGTTGAATTGAATTATGGTAGCGATGTATAGTATGACATTTACTCAAAAGATGGTGTTAATCAAAGGAATGCTAGTGTCACCATGCAGGACAAAGAAAACAGAAGAAGCACAGTCATCGTTCTAGGAGTGCAAGACCACTTTGAAGTGGCATTTGAAATTCAAGAATGTTGTTTGAGTTTCCCTCACCTTCTCCTGATTTAACACCCCTTGACTTCTACCTATGGGGGACCTTAAAGGACGTACTATAGAAAACTGGCTACACTGGTGGTACTTCGGGAAGAAATTGAAATGGCATGCGCAGCGATAAAAATGAGCATTTTTGTCAACATTGCTTAGGCAGTAGTTCAACGTAATCACAAGGTTCTAGACATTGATGGTAACCACTTTGAACACCTCTTATAAATTGCAAAAGTCAAACATGACTTGTATTCATCTTTTGCTATTGGTATACATTGAGTATTACCATTTTAATACAACTTTTTCCTTTCTTAAAATGTGTATACTTTTTTTTGGCACCCTCTATATATATTGAAATACAAATTTGGCACACTTATTTGACCCAATAATTTTAACCTCTATATATTTATTATTCTAATATGCACATTATAGATGTTTACTAGATATTTGTCCAATGAATTCACTTTAATATTTATATTTTTAAAAATTTTATTTAAAAAATATTGATACATGTTTATCAATAGGGAAATGATTAAATACACTGTGATATATTTACACTAAGAGCTCCTCTTATTAAAATTTCTGAGCTTTATCTATGTGTAAGAACAATAAAAGATCCCCAAGATATTTTTTAACTGAAAGTGAAGAAAAAAACATGCAAGTTTCATTTTTTGTTTTCGTTTTATTTAGTAAACAATACTTATGATATCCGTGGAGAGTCTGGCTGGATTCACCAAAATAATTTTTCTGTCTTCCTGGCACATAACTAGATTATTTCCCTCATTCTCCCTTTCACTGGGTTTGGCCATGTGACGAAGTCCTGGCCAGTGGGTTGAGATAAAGTAACATTTTCCATGCTTCTTCTCCCCACAACCCCTCTTTTACCCTGTTTGATATTTGGGTATTTGTTTGCAACACTGAAGGCAGTCCTCAGAAACCATGTGCTGAGCCTGATAAGGCCTATGTCACCTGAGTACCTGAAGATCTCTGGGTGACTATTGGGAACAGAAACCCACCTTCTACCTCTGCTGTCTGAAATTTATATGATTAAGAAATAAGTTTCTGTGTTGCTAAACTATTGAGATTTCAAGGTGTTATCTATTACAGGAACTAGCATTATTCTTTCTAACACAATTAAACTTGTTTGAAAACTAAAAAACTAAATCATGTTCATATATTCATATTCATAATCTGGATACGTATTTGTAAAAAAGGAACTTAGAGTAATTGACTCTTGAGAACGGAATGGCATTGGGTTTAGAGGTGGATATGAATAGGATTCTCACTTTATGTACTTCCAAAACATTGGTTATTTGATATTTCTTTTTTAGTTAGATATATGTATAATGTTGATTCAATTTACTATGTCTAAGGAAAGTCCAAAAGAAATTTGAAGATGATAATTTTGGAACTGTGTCTTAAAGGAAAACGGGATATTTTAAGGCAAAAGTGCACTTCAGTGGAATCCTAGCTTATAGAAGTCATGAAGCATGGAATATTAAAGAAATTATACTAAGATGTGACTAGAACATATAGTTGGCATGTACTTGTATTAAGTCTTTGGAGGCAGATAAAACTGAAAGGTAAAATGGAACCAACTCATAGAAGAATATATAGTTTCAATTGGAATAATTTTTGGCATGAGAGTAGTAAAAATAAGAAGTCCGAGAATAATGGATTAGAGAAAACAAGGACTAAAGTCAGATACTGAAAAGGACATGTAAATGTAGAACTAAGGAAAGGTAGGGAAACTTTTATTAGGAAAAAAAAAAGAGTAGAACTTGAGATATGAAAGTCAAGGAAAGGAAAGAAACCATGGGTTTCTGATAGTTCTTCATTTAGCATGTAGGCCGGAAGCCTTAATGTAATTCCCATCCAGCTCTGGGCTCTGGAACCAAGACAAGGAGAGCTTGTGTGCTTTCCATGATCAGTAGGGCTATCATTAGAAGGGAAACGCATAATCCCTCAAGGGCAGTACAGCTTTTCAAAAATATCTGTCCTATATACTGAGAAACAGCGGTTTAGAGTGCCCTCGGGTACATGTCCTACCCAACATGCAATGATTCTGTGACTATCAATTATGTCAGAATAGCTGGGTTTCAGGAACCCTATCCATGAATATGCAATAGCTAAAGAATAGATTGTGAGAATGAGAAATGTGTTCCTTTAGTGAGAAAAATTAGGACAATATGCAAACAAGATCTATTCAAAATCTCACTATTATGTTAATAGTGAATTAATATACTTGTTTTAAAATGTTAAATCTCATTGCATTAATTGTTAGGAGTTGAAATTTATTCTACTGCATAATGTTATCTTAACAGGAACGAGGACTAACAATTGAGATTATGCTGTTCAGATTGATTTTTTCCACATATAATTTGTTGTTTTGATATCTAATTCTTATTTTAAATGGCAAATGAGAATTTTAAATGTACTAACATTAATTTCACCTATTTTCTCTTCAATATAATCATGTCAATAAAATACATTTTAAATAGC